>MNCI01012132.1:212333-223227 GCA_015680685.1 Gnetum montanum
CGGAAGTCTATACAAATGCGTATTCCTCCGGTCTTTTTGGGAACTACTACAATATTGGATACCTAGTCCAAGTAATCAACTGTGCGAATAAAATCTGCCTGGTACAGCTTAGTGATTTCATCACGTACTGCTAGCGCGACTTCTGGCTTGATCTTTCGTGCTTTTTGTCTGACGGCTTTGATATGGGGATCTAGGATTATGTTGTGTTGAATTAATCTTGGGTCTAGTCCTGGCATATTCTCGTATGACCATGCAAACACTGTGATGTTACTCTAGAGGACCTGTTTTATGTCATCATGTACCTTTTGGTCTAATAGAGAACTAACCTTGAGAGTTTTAGTCTAGCCCCTATGCATAACCACAGAAATCTCGTTGAGTGGATCTTCGGTTACATCTCCAGCTTCCAGATCTAGCGTGCGCGTCGATTGCTCTGGCCAGTCTAGAGATGTTTCCGACATGGCTATAATTGCATCATTAAGGGCTAGGTTAGTTTCTATTAGTGTGGGATCAAACTGTCTAATGGTTTTACCATGTAAGCGTGTTAAAACTAGCGGCGCAGATAAAATTTCGTCCATCTATGGGTTATCCTGCAAAATTTCCAAATACGAGAGTAATTAGAAAGACACTAAGTTTGATGCGATAAGTGTTTAACAAATAATGCTTAGTTTAGCGTATAGGACGTGATGCGACGTTACTGAGCGTAAAACTAACTGAATTTTTTAATTCTGCGAACAGCCTGTAATTAATGTGACCTGATTATGAGGAGATAAGATACAGTAGTTTAGGGTTGTTTCGGACCGTAATGTGTGCGATATCTGACGCAATTAATGTCTTGATCTCCGAGTTTCAGCTCATACTGACACCAACATTTGGGCAAGTCTCGTTGAAATCGGGTATCAAGTCGGTTAAATTTTACATATAAGTAAGTAGTTTTCAGTAAGAATGGGCTGTTGGCTGTCGCGAATTCGAATTTCTAACTGTTACAAAGCGAGAGGAAAAGGAGCAGAAGATTGGAGCGCGTAGTTTGCAAAGACGTGAAAGTGCGAAACTGTGAAGGTTTTGAAACCGTGAAAATGGCGCCTAAAGTGAAAAGGAAGAACGTGAAATTGGCTAAAATCAACGAGGTGCAAGAGAATCTGCAATGCGCTTCGTAGGCGGTGGTCGAAGTGAGGGACCCTACGCGTTTGAACCGGTAGGTCATTCCTTGCGTACTTGTGTTGTTTTAGCAGTGTTTATTCCTGTAGCGTTGTTCGCGTAAATGAGGGTTTTAGACTATGGACCTCGTGTTAAGACGAGGGTTTAATGGGGTGCGTTTATCGCCGTTTTTGGAGACAAACCTTGTGCTATTGCAAGGGTTTGGGCGATTTCGGCATGAATAGCTAAGTGTAATTTGTAGGTTTCCTGTACTTAAACATGCAAATGTGAATCTAGACATTGATATGTTTATTGCATTTTCTGTACAATGTTATGCTAAGCCCTATCTTAATCATCTTAGATATCATTGGGGTTTTATGCTGCATAAACCCAATCGTGCCTAATGTCCCTCCCCCACAAACTCGGTTGCATGGGAGGGCCATATGGTTTCAAAAGGGCGTGCTGGAGTTTCTGCAGTTTTTACTGCATAACTACAGCGTTATTATATGGTCTAATTTGTCAGGAGATATTGCTGGTGCCATTTTGGAGCACCTGTTAGTGGGTTCCGCACAGGGAATTTTGACTTTCTTGACAGACGGAGCCATCAATACTGGTCGTCCCCAGGACCAAGAACTTAGCGCCCGAGGTCTGAGGTGCTTAAGTTGGATCTGGGAGATGGCCCAGTTTAGTTGCTACCACGCATACAACACTTTATTCGTGGCCCATCATGTCTCGACCTACTTCCAGAACCCACCAAGCACGGTGTACTATTCAGGCGGGTAAGCAGTTTTGTTGGGTATATTGTCATTATATGTCTATTATCTGAGTTTTGTAAAGCGTAAGATAATCTTATGTGGTATGGTACAGGTTTTTAATTAGGAGAACAAGTTAGGAGGGGATGGTGATACTTTGTCATGGACCAAAATGGTGATAAAGGCATTTACCTCGACTAGCAACGTACGCGCTGGTGTGATGGGGCAGATCGGCTTCGACATTCATGAGTACCCCACCCGTTATGCTGACGCTTTCGAGAATTGCCAGAATCTCGAGTGGCTACATGACGATTGGACCTTGGATCCACCCCTTACCGTTGCAGACGTGCATAGGAAACTTCCTCCATTTCCTTTGCCATTTGGACCTGGTAAAACTGCTGCTTATTCTATTGTTGCGTGGTGTAATTGTGAATTGTGAATGTTGCGTAATAGTATTTTTGTTTGACCTGTGTCTTACATTGTTCAGTCAAGGAATCCCGGGAGATTACCCTTATAATTTCCGGCCGCACAGCAAATACCCTCCTCTTCTGCTACGGCGACATCAAGGATGCTCAATGCTAGCTCGGCCACGTGGTGGCCCCATTGTGGTGGTCACCAAGATACGAGAAGCGAGGCTAATGCATTTATTTTTAGCCGCAACCCCTGACGTCCCCGCCAGTGAAATGTTAACACTGGTCAACTCCTTCAGCGAAAGGGCAGAGCGTTTTTGCACGCGCGTGCATCACGTACGTGTAAATTTTGACATTGATGCTCAACTCTTTGCAGACCTTTTCGGCGTCCCCTCTGACAGCCTTCCCATAGAGGAAAAGACGAAGAGGAGTCTCTCCTATCAGGAGTGGCTGGAGGAGTGGGTAGGGATCAAGAATGAGCCTAAAGGGATCCCTTGTGAAAGAATTCAACTAGAAATCGCCAAGACGATTTATCCCCTTTTCCGGGCCCGGGCTTTCCCCAAAACATTCTTGCAGGGGAGATTCTTTTCCATAGAGTAGACCCGTATTATGCGGGAGGTTATTGAAGAAGGGACCCAGTTCAACTGAGCAAGCTATTTTGTTGAGGGGCTACGCACTGAGATGATCAGGCTTCACAAGAAGCTCGAGTCTCGTTTCAACATGCATTATGCCTTCTTCATAGCCTGCCTTCGGCGTTTTGCTGAATTCTTGGTCATCCAAAGGAATGGGGTCTGGGTGCAGCAAGACCGAGACCAGCTATCCAGACCTTGGATTACCCACATTTTCAGCACTAGCCGTGGACAGGATCCCCCGGAAGGGATTGGCGAATCTCTGTCTATAACGACCAGAGATTTGGCGGCGTCTCGAATGCGAGGCTCCGACAGCGTAGGCGGGGTGATGTCCACTTACACTGGCGATGAATCACGAGGGAAACGTTTGGCGACAGAAATTGTAGAACCTTCAGCTCGGCGTAAAAGGCTTCGTTTAACCGAGGCCTCTATAGAGCCTGGTAGTGGCACAACTCGAACCGTGGAAGTCAGAGTTCAGTGGAGTAAACCTCCGCCTGGTAAGCGTGGAAGAAATGTATTGAAAGTTGTGTTACACAATGTTTATTTAGGATATTTTGAATTGTATTAAGTGTATTATGTTATATGGCCAGAGAAAGTTATGGAGCAGCTGACGCCTGAAACAGGGGTAATGATATTAAGTCATGGGGAAGGGGCCCTAATTTTAGAAGAAGAGGCCCTAGCTGTTAGGGTGAGCCACACATAGATTCTTGTGCATGAGGAGGCCCCAGCTGTTGGGACAAGCGACGCATAGACTCTTGTGCATGAAGAGAGGGAGGAGGCAGAAGATGTTGGCGGGCTCCTCACTGTTACTAGTACAGGTAATGAGCGTGTTGGAAACTTTGAAGAGTTCTGTTAATAATTAGAGTTTCTAACTTGACGACGCTACAGGAGAAGAGGATGTGTCCACGTCCGTCGCTGTGAGCAGAGCGTGGAGAGACTTCCCTGACAAGTTCGCCTTCATGGAAGGCGTTGTCAGCGATATGATCGAGTGCCTCGAACACGTCGATCCTGAAGCTGATACGTTGTAGCTATAATAGGTTTATTTTATTATACAGTGGTAATGTGTCATATACATTGATAATGTTTGCTATTAGGAGCTCACCTTCGATGGGACCCAACGGAGCCCATTGATTTGGACACAGTGGAGCCTCCATCTGATGGGGTAGTTGTGCCACACCACATTTATGAGGAGATGCGTAAATGTGCATTATGCTCGACTCGCTCCTTATGGGAGAGTAAGGGTGTAAATGAAAACCTCTGAAAAAAGGTGCAAAGATTAGAAAAGAAAAATGAGTCTATGACCAAAGAGGTCGGGGACCTAAATTCGTGATGCGAGTTCCTACAGGCACGAGAAACGGGTGACAAGGACTAGCGTACCGCTGTTATTGACTACTTTCTTTATTGGACCGTAATCAAGAACAACGTGCAAACCAGTCGAGCGTTGGTGGAGTAGCGGATGCAGATAGAGTTGTTAGCTCAGAAAAGCCAAGACTGGAGGGATTTGTGCGCAAGTGTGCAAGAATGGGGGCAGAAGGAAAAGGACCAGAAACATTTGTATAAGCAAGAAAGTATCGCTTACTGTCAGCATTACTGTGATTCTACCGTCGAAGCTCAATCCTTGCGAGTCTTCCTGGATGTCATTGGGGCATCCGAAGCCTTCAAGAAGTTTCAAGAGCAGGTGACTGTAAGTGCGTCCCCGAAAAGGGAGGTGACTCTCCCCGGGGGCGAGACTACGGTCCCTACTTTCTTCCCTAACCCACCTCGCTGGACTAGCGTGGAGAAAGGGAAGGTGAAGGCTAGAGCTGCTCTGGGAGATGGAGTGTGGTGTGACTTAACTAAGGATGAAATCATGGAGCGCCTATGGGCCGGCTTGGAAAAGCTTCCCTTTGCTGCGGAAGCAGGGCCAGCGCGAGTAAGTTTAATCATGAATAAGTCTAAATTTTCTAATTGTGTTGTCAAGTTTTGTTTTGCTAATATGTTCTTTGTATCTAGGTACCAGAAGAGGATAGAGAAGGCGAGCCAGCTAAGGAGTAAGTACAAGAAGAGGGGCATAGTGATGAAGAGCGTCCTCCTGTGGAGCCGGTGCTAGAGCAAGAACCTCATGAAGAGGAAATTCCTCATCAAGGAATACTTTCCAGAAGAGAAGGCCCACTAGAGGACGATTTATTAGGTCTAGAGCCGGACTTGAGAGATACTGGTGACAGTGGCATCAGAGGAGATGCGTAATTTTGGTTTACGTATGGTTTTATTGATTGGAGTCAACAATGGTTATGTGAATGACTGAAAGACTAGCTATAAGATCTTGTGATGATTTTAAATGTTATTTATTTTTTTATCTTTTGCATTTTTATCTGCAAAGCGTAAGTGTAGTTGTTAACGATTTTGATTAAGTTATGTTGCGACGGAATGGAATTACTAGTTTAAGGCCATAGCGGGTCGTCACTAGTTTTAGGCCATTGTGGGCCATCAGGGGAGTTTGCGTAATCTAGAAACTAGTTTTAGGCCATTACGGGCCATGGCTAGTTTTAGGCCATTGCGGGCCCCTTTGCGTAATATAGAGAGCGTAATCGATGGTAATGTACATTTTTTACGTAATTGGACTAAAGTGATCAAAAGGTGTAAATAGCGTACATAAGAGAAATGTAATAGCGTAAGGAATGGCAAGCGTAAACATTGAAAATTTCTGTAGCGTAAATATGTATTGGATGAAAACGAACTGCTAAGTGTAAACAGCGATAATTGGTAAAAACATAATAATGTGCGTAAATGCCATTCAGTTTGACCGCTAATTCGCAATTGTTTCTTAATGGCCTTTATGTTCAGTGTTGCGTAAGGGCGGAGGGATTTACAGTCTGACTCCTCCATGCCGCCATCCTGAAATGGCAGGTTGGCCCAGGCTAGACTTCCATCGTTGGTTTCGATTTGTTGAGGGATTTGGAGATGGGTCTGATCATCCGATGTTTCTATCTCCAAACCTCGTTCTTCTTCAATATTGTTGATAGTCCTGGGGGTGATTTCATCACCACGTATTACGACCTCCCCTCCTGCATAGGGTAGGTGTATTTCCTAATGTATCGGTGATGAAACCGCCCTCAGCTGGGCTAACCAGGACCTCCCTAAAATCAAGTTGAACCCAGGCATCTCCTCCACGACTAAGAATGTAGCATCCATTGGGGATTGATTCCCTGCCACAAACTCGATACGCACCATCCCCTTGACCTGAACCCTTGCTCCATTGAACGACTTTACGCATGTTGTCGTTGTGGGAATGATCTGGTCGACCAGACCCAACCTATCCACGATGGGATAAGGAATGATATTTGTAGCTGCGCTGTCGTCCATGTGTACCCTTCGGATTAGGTACTGACCGACCCGAATGGTGATGAACATGAATTCAGTTATCACCTGACCTTTCTCAGGATCATCTTTGATGGACTCGTCATGAAAGTTCAGCGAGGTGAGCTTAGGTTGCTCAGCTTCAGAAGGAAACATGACAGCGTGTATCGCTTCTTCCTCCGCTGGTAAGCTTTCGTCCACAAGTATGGATGTCAGCATGCGGACCATAGCCTCACGGTGTTCTTGGGATGTCATGAGCAGGTTATAGAGGCTCAGCGTTGTATTCTTTTGTTTCAAAGCCCGTTTGACCTGCGTAAATGCGTCGAGGAGATTCCTTTCTCGACTAGGTTGTTTATTCCCCTTGTCTTCTTCCATTAGTCCCAAGAGATGAATCTCCCGAGGTGGAATGATGTCAGTTGGGGGGTTGTTCTTTTTCTCACCGAGAGGAGGTGGCTACGTTTCTGCACCTTTATCCTGCCTCTAAGGTACAGGCGAAGGCACAGAGGCCAAGGGCCTAGGCTTATGGAAACCGAGCATAAAGTGGTCTTTTGTAGCGTTAACAGATGTGTCCTCTCCCTTTTGTTTGTCAGGTGATGGTTGGCAATTTTGGTTAGAGGCCTGCCCCTGCGTGAGAGGAGTAGCCGGTGGTTTTGGCGCCTTGAGAATGAAAGGTGCCCTAGACGTGGGCGCGGACGAGGCCACGACTTTGTTGTTACTATGTGGCTGAGTGGCATTTTGAGAAGGTGCCCGAATGATGAAGGGTGACCTTGAGACACCACTAGCTGTCGATGAAAGGTTTGCCCCCCTTGGTGAGCTGGTAGGTACACGCAAAACAAAAAGTTGTTTGGGTGGTACTTTCCTCTCACTGTCCGTACTCACCACATTGATTGTATAGGGTGCGTTGTTTGCATTCAATAGATCTTTATACACGTGCAATGCTTGGTTTTCTGAACGCGTCGGACTACTGCCGTCTAGTTTCAAATGACCGTCGTCGATCATGCATTGAATGTCGTCCTTCAATGCCCAGCAGTAATCTGTGTTGTGACCACACAACTGGTGGTAGTCACAGAAACGGTCTAGCCTAAAAGATTTCAGGACTGGTGGTTTGTTAGGTAGGGCTAAAGAAGGATTCTTCAGCAGTTCACAATGACGTCTGTGACGCTTCAGAGCTTCTTCGGATACCCTTTTGAGTTGAATGTATCCTACCCCTAACAATTGTTTCAACAGTTCTGAGTGTTTTACAGGCAGGGCTGTATACTTTGAGCAATCTTTATGCTCAAAGTTTGGTTTTGGCTGGGGGGCCCTTCAGGGGCAGCTGTGTCTTGGTTGGTGCTACCCGCACTGGCCGTGGTCTCAGGAGGCGTCGTAGGTGCCTTCTTGTTCTTGTTCTTTGTGCCCTCAGCCAGTGCAGCTACTGTCATTGTCGTCGCTTTACCTTTGTCCTTGCCTTTGTTGTGAGTGTTGTTGTAGGCGACATACGCCCAGTCTTTGCTGGCCTCCGCAGCATCTTGGATGCTTTTAGTTTGGGCGAAGGCCTGATGTAAGGAGTTAGGGGAAAGATAATACAGCTTTGACTTGATAAAGTCATTGACTGCTCCTTTGAAGATGGCTAGTAAGTGTGGCTTCGCGATTGGCTCACGGATTTCATTCAAAGTAGCACTCCAGCGTTGTATGAACTTCTGGACTGGTTCAAGAGGGTCTTGTTTCACTCCCATGAGTTGATCTAACGTGACTTCCGGCTTTAAGTTGTATTTAAAGTGAGTCACGAATTATGTCAGAAGCTCTTCCAAGGTTAAAATGGAAGAGCGTGGGAGGGCTCGATACCAATCTAGAGCTTTCCCTGTCAAAGACATAGCAAAGACGCAGATAATCGTGTGAGGCCACTGTTGCAACAACAAGGATTCGGATCTGAAGGTGACCAAGTAAGTGTTAGGATCCCCCTCCCCATTATACTTGGTAAAATGAGGTAAGGACATCCCTGGTGGCAACGATAGCATGGGGACCGCTGGACTAATAGGATCATCTTGGTAGAAGTCCATGATCTGTATAGTGTCTGAGCTAACGGCCTTAAGACGCCTAACCTCCTCAGTGAGGATTTGAATAAGTAAAAAGGCTTGATCCAGACCTGTTGATGGAGGTGTCTGTGCAGGAGGAGCAGGGGGCTAACCTGGAAAAGCTGTGCCAGGCAGTGGAAATGGTGGGATGGTTTGGCTGGCAAATGGTGCTGCAGGGATCCCTGTAGATAGGGGTGCCTGTGAAGACCACCATCCACCGGTTTGGGAAGAGAGATTAGTCACCGCCTACTGCATGGGATAAGGATAGGGATATTGCGGGACCATTTGCGGAATATGCGTTGCAGGTGCAACCGAGGGTTGCACACCATATACCGCAGACTGGTTATGTTGTGCCGCGGGGATGGTCCACTAACTCACGGCAGGCTGTTGGATGGATGTCTGTAGCTGAACGACAGCGGTGATTTGTTGGGTTGGGGGGGGGGGCGGCAGCGATAAAGTCTGCATCGGGCGAGTTGTGGATATGGTGTGGGGTTGGATCTAAGAGATGAAATGGGGCACGATGGATGCTGGAACCACCGACGGAATGCTGAGCACACGTGGTGATGAAACCGCCCCCATGTTATTGTGGGGTATTTGCACTTGCAGCCCAGATGGCTGCGTAGTGGCTTGCGGAATGACAGGGATGTGCGTCTGTGTGGTCATGGCTGGATTAAGAGGGGCGGCTTCTCCGTTGAGAGGGAATAATGGATTGTTGTAAGTATGGAGACTAAGAGTGTGATATGAATGTTCAGACTAGGCTACAAATTCATCATCTTCTTCCTCCCCATTCTGGGGCTCCATCATAGCCCGTGTAGCCTGGCTCTTAGCCATGACCAACTGTGTTATAATTTCATGGTGATGGTCTGTTAAAGGGCTGATGTCATAGGCTGTTGGGGTGAAATCCTGACCCCCTCGATGGATCATCTTGAAATTTCGTTTCGCCTCGATTTCAGCTCAGCTAAGGGCAAGCTTCGCCTGGATCTTGACGCAGATGAAGTTGTATTCCTCAGGGGTCATGACAGTAAATACTGGGTCTTTGCCCTGCTGTCTCAATGACTGACCCGATGGTCCCTGAGGTGCTGCTGCACCAGAAGCTGGTCTGGTGACAGTGATAGGGTCCACAGATGTGGCACCCAAATCAACGGCGACCATGGCGATTGTGGTTGTGTAAAATGAATCCATTGGTCAAGTAGATTAATCGACAATAAATGACTGGATCTAAAAGAAAAAACGATGGAAAAAGAAGATCGTGGTTAGGCTTTCTACCTTGTAGGATCCCAAAGGAATCATTAAAGTAATCGATTTACACCTCACAATGTTTCGTAAACTTCCCTGGAGGTATTACGTTCATGTTTTTGGTAACGCGGGTATAGATCACTGACAGGGGTACCCGTAAAAATATGAATCGGAGCCTAGGCCCTTCTTCTAGTGCCAGAAAACTGTAACGATGGAAAATGTCGGTAGCTGGAATACCAAACAAAACCCGTATATACAGTATTAACCACAGATCCGTGCGAGGGTTGTGCTGGAGAAAGCGAATCCGCAGTGCCCTAAACGGTCTTGTCGATCAGACAGGGACTTACTAAATCAGTAAACCAATGGAGATTATGAATGTTTCGTGGAATGATTTGATTCAACCAGTCGTGAAATGAGAGAAAAACGATGTAGATAAATTGTAATAATGATAGCGTGAACACGATAAAAGGAATCAGACACGAGAGAAACGCGTGATTTCAAGATCTATGCTTTGACCCGAAAAAATGAGTATTTTGTATACCAAGTTACACTGGGGAGACCCCGATTGTCTTGTGTGAAACAAACACAAAATAACAAGAAAACTGTCTAAGCAGAAGTACAGAATGGAGTCCGATCTACCTCGTAGGCCAGAGATGGGATGCAGGGAAGGTCAAGTTCTGACGCCTATCAATCAACTGCTTCTGATCAATAGAGCTCGCAAACCATGCCAAATGATCTCTGGATCTCTGATTTGCTCCTTTTGCCTCGGGTAGTCTCTGCTCTAAACTACCGACGATCACCAATGGAGAAAGTTGTGTCTTCGCCAAAGGGCCAATCGCTCTCGCTGCCAATGCTCAAGCAAAATGTCTCCTGTCTCTATTAAAAGATCGTGTTGCCAAAAGATTGCTGAAATGCTACCTTCTTTTTTTTTGTCTCTCCTCGTGTTTTCTTGCCAACTGAGGTATTTATCAGTTTGACAATATGTGGAGAAGGCATGGTTGTGATGACACGTGTTTCAAACCTTTCAGAAGATCGTTGACTTGACCATCCTTGTGTTGTAATTCGTGACTACGCACAATACGCGCATCTACGTATTGTGCGTATGAATAACAAATGTGGATCGGGCATGTCTTAGTTGATTTTGGGCTACATTACGCTCGTACGCATTGCGTCGCGTGCAAGAGCGTAATAAAGCACAAAAGTAATGGACTCAAGTTGCTTTACGCTCGTTCACGCTGCCAAGCGTAGTGAAGCGTAAACAATGATTAACTTGGCGATGAATTACGCTGACATACGCTGCGTTGCGTAACGAGCGTAAGGTGATCAATCTGCAAGAAAAAGAA
>MNCI01012132.1:223866-238477 GCA_015680685.1 Gnetum montanum
AAGTTCGTCTTTATTGCCGTACACAACTTGGGTTCAGGTTACAAGCTGCTCGAATAAAGAGCCGTTCACTCTAGGACTCCTACTGCGGGCACATGGGGAAAAATTCTAACTCTGGAGTGATCAATCTGCCAGAGCTTCGCTACACTAGCCAGGATTGGGTAAATAAAGGGAGTGCCGCCTCTTATTTATAGATATGGCGGCGGGACGCGATATCGCAGGTGAAGACGCGATATCGCGTCGGCTGCGATATCGCGTACACGATATCGCGGCCTAGTGAAAACCGCGTCTCATCAGTAACAGAGTGTAAATCTGCTCTTGGACAAAAGACTTAGCAGAATATATGAGAGATCGCATATTACACTACTTAGGCCGTAAGCTTCGCCAAATCTGCTGAAGTAAACCACCTTCTAATATCAAACTATGTTATGCTAAGTGTCAGTACGCTATGTTGCGTACTATAGCGTAAAGACGGAAAACATAGTAAGATAGGAAATCTACAAAAGGAAACCGAAGTCTTGATGCCGCGCGCCTCTTTGCCTTGCCTTGCCTTGTTCTCCCTTCTGGAGTTCTGTCATGTACTTTTGCCCGAATCGCGAATCTTCGCCTAAGGCCGACTCACAATTTTCACGGTGTTTCATAGCCCACAAGTTCCCATGTGTTATTCTTAATAATTGTAGTATAATTCTTTTGTATGACTTATTTCCAAATCTTTGATTTTAATGCCTCATCAATGATTTAAGGTTCATTAAATGATGTTGAATAAGAAATATGGGCTCTAGCTTCTAATCTTATCAATGTTTTATCAAAATTGAAGTCCAAGACTTGTTCTTTAGGATGGTCCCTATTCATCCAAGGTCTTGGATTGTATGATGTCTTTGATTTTTTAACTTTGTGATCTAATTTTTGCACACATAGATTAAGCTAAAAATATGGTAGTATTGTTTTGGTACTCATAATTCTAGTTTTTATTATTAGTTGGCTAATTTTGATTAGATGTAGACACTTATATCCATCCCAAAATTCATTTCTTTTACTAATTTTCTAAAAAGGAAAATTTTCCATGCCATCATTTCTTGGTGTTCTAGTTATCCATATAGAAATGCAATTGCTTAGAAGATTTTATGCTTAAAAACTTAGAAGCTTGGCAACCTAGAATATTTATGGGACGCGATATCGCATGGGCCACGATATCGCGGTCCGCTGCGATATCGCATAAGAGGCACCTCTCCCTTGTTTCTCATCCTAGGCTTAGACCGTAGCGAAACTCTGGTAGTTTGATCCCTCCAGAGATAGAATATTTTCCATGTGCCCGCAGTAGGAGCTCCAAAGTGAATGAATCTTTATTCGAGCAAATATTGTACCTGAACACATGTTTGTGTACGGAAATAAAGATGAACTTCTTGAATAAACCTTTCAGTGCATGGAATAGGCTAAATAGGATTTTATTTATTGTTATTTACTATTTATCATTTAATCATTTTCTTAGTTTATTAAATCTCTCTCAACCCTTCTCTCCTAGTTAAGTGCCTCAGTACGACCACTTCGAGCACGTGCGTTACGCTTGGTGATCCTAGTAAAGATTAGCATTTGGTAACCAAGGTTGCATTGGTTCAAGGTGTGAACAGTAAGTGGGAACGGATGCTGACGCTAGGTTAATTCAGACTTAATTAGTTAGTTAAAGCTAGTAATTAGTCTCCTCACCCTTCACCTTATCAGCATAGGAGATAAAATTGAAAAGACATAAAAATCATATACCTCAGACTTACTTAACCATACAACCATGAAAACTATAAGTAAGTCTGGGAAGACAACGAATAATTAACCTTAAGTGTTCCATGAGGCGTGTAGGCACTTAGTCTACGAAGTTTGATTGGATTGCGCATGCTATGCTTGTATTCATATGGTTGAGTGTAGGGGTATCTCGCCACTCATCAAAGATCAAAAGCCTAGAGCAAAAACGTCTAGAAGACTAAAGGCTTAGAGATTCAAATGTCTAGAAGTCTAAAGCTCCACAATTTTAGACATCTAAGAGGATATGCCATGTCACATATTGACATCATCATGTCCTTTACGTAGTTCACATACATTAATAACTTTTTTTTAGGTTTCTAAATCAAAGGATTGGTTTCCTTCTAATTTATTCTCTACATAAAAAACGTAATTTGTTGTAGGGCCACTTTCTTTGCTTTAACCCTTCAAACATACACTCAATGCAGAATACATGAATATCACTCAATTTGCTAAAAAGAAAGGAAAAATAGCTATCTTCAATTAATGCAAAGAAGATTACAAATTAGTGGTTCCATAACCCACAACAAAACACTCACACACTCAATGACATTGTAGAGCATAAGGCTTTACAACCACACAATGATTATCCTCAAAGTAAGGCACAACCGAATGATATATCTTTCACAAACACATAACTGAGATCCAGACACAACACACATAAAGAGTTGCAATGGAAAAAAGCACATAATTGCCCCCAGAGATGCATACATACTCGTAATTTCTCTCAACTAAGCTCTCATGTTCTCAACTCATGACCTCCATCTCTCCTAATAAAACATGAAAACACAAACAATATTTATCAAATCCAAGACAAGAGCCCTAGGGAAACCTTTTCCATGATAAAATTAGAGATTCCTCACATTGTCTACCATCTTTGGACAAAAATCATAATTCACCTTCAATGGGTTCTTACCAATAGCAACATGAAAAGCATTATTATAGGAAATTCAACATGACACAACAAATTTTTTGACTTATTAGGTTGTCTATCATACAAATACCTTAAAATAGTCAGCAAAGATTCATTCACCACTTTGACTTGGCCATCAATTTGAGGATGATATATACTATAAAAATTCAACTTTATCCCTAAATTTTTCTAAAGGAACCTTAAACATGACTAGTGAACTTGGAGTCTCTATCATTAACAATATTTAAAGGAATTCCATGCAACTTCACAACATGCTAGAAAAATAAATTTGCAACATGAGATACATCACCCATCTTTTTGCATGGAATGAAGTGTGCCATATTGAAGAAGTTGTTCACTCCAACAAAGTTTGCATCATTTTCACTTTTAGTCTTTGGAACCCCACTAAAAATGTCCATTGACATACTTTTCCATGGACCCTTGAGAATTGGCAAAGGCATATAATGTCCACTCACTACTTTACCTCATTTTAATTTCTAACATGTTAAACACTCCTTCACAAATTTTAAGACTTCAAATGCTATTCCAAGCTAAACATAGTGCCTACCCACAAGTTCCAATGTATTATTCTTATCCATGTGACTTTTCATGCCACTACAATTTTTTTAACCAAAATTTTTCTTCTAAAATCATACTTGGAAATATATACCTTTCCATTCTTGAATAATAGTTCATCTTAAATATGATAGTCCCTCCATTGGTCTATCCTATTCAATAATGGTTCCTTGAGGCTTCTACAAACTTGTCCAAAATCATAATGATGTTCATACAAATGAGCAAAATCACCCATACCATCTACATGAGATACACTGAAATTCACCACATGCATCCTAGTTAATGCATTAGCTACCACATTAACTTTTTCACTTTTGTGCTTGAGCAAAAAATTGAACTCCTGTAATTGTGCAACCTAGTTCATGTGTTTAGAGCTCAACTTCTTTTAGGAATTGAGGAATTAAAGTGCATTATGATCTATCATCAAAGTCAACTCCTTGGGCAACAAGTAATGCCTCCAATGCTTGACTGCTTAAAGAATAGTGTACAAATCCTTCTCATATATACTATATTTCTACCTTGATTCATTCAAATTCTCTAAAATGAGACTAACAAGCCTACCTTCTTGTGAAAGCACCCCTTCAATGGTAACTTCACTTGCATCCACCAGATTTTGGAAATTTGGTATTGTAAGCACTAGTTCACTAGTTATTTTTTCCTTCAACAAGTCAAAGCTCTCTTAGGTTTCATTAGCCCACCTAGAATCTTTATTCTTTTTCAGCGAAGTAAACATAGGCCAAGAAATACCATTAAAATATTTGATGAACCTTCGATAAAAACATACTAAATAAAGAAATAATCTAACCTCCAAAACATTAGTAGTTTTCATTCGAATTTAACTTTCACATGTTCCAAATATGTGATCTTCCTCTTGAAGAAATGAATTTTCTTTACATTGATCACCAAATGTGCCTCATCCAATTTTAGACACACCCCTCAAGTGATCCAAGTACTTCTTCTCATTAGGGTTGTATACCAAAATGTCATCAAAGAAGACAATACAATACTTACTAATCCAGTCCTTAAGAACATCATGCATCAACCTCATGAATGTAGCAGGTGCATTTCTAATCCCGAATTGCATCACCAATCACTCAAATAATCCATTTGGTATTTTGAAAGTTACCTTCCATTCATCACTAGGCTTGATTTGAATTCAATGGTATCCACTCTTCAAATTAATTTTGCTGACATCTTCTACATTGGTAAGGATATCATCCATCCTTGGAATAGAAAACGTGTACCTCACTGTCATCATGTTTACTATCCTTAAATTAATGCGCATTCTCTATTCATCACTATCCTTCTTTGGCATAAGCACTACTAGAACTGTAGAAGGTGAAATTAGCTTTCTTAGAAAGACATTTGTAAGTAACTCCTCTACTTGCCTTTGCAATTCAACTTACTAATTCAGTGCCATTTGGTATGCACTCTTATTTGGAATGCTAGCATCAGGGATGAAATCAATTTCGTACTAAACATTCCTCTTTGATGGCAATCTATTCAATTCCCCTTTAAACACCTTGGGAAATTACTCCTTCAACCCTAACATACCTATTAGAATTTCTACCTACATAAAATTATGGTTAGATGCAACACTTGATACAACAACAAAACCAAAACTAGCCTTATCATGTTTCTTAATGTATTTCCTCTCTCCAAGAAGAATTAAGAAAGCATTAAGTGAGCTTTGCTACCTCACTTATTCAACTCTCATAAAAATCAACTCATGGATTTTAGCATGTCTTGCTACACTTCACACATTTTTTTGCTCCATTAAACTGAGCACAATTATCAAAATTCCAATGTCTTTCAAGAATTACATTTGCATAATTAATTGGTAGTACATCACATTTCATCACACCATGATAACTCCTAGTTTTAAATTTTAAAACATATTACTTTCTCTCCTCTTGAGAGAAATTTCTTGATAACCAATGTTTCTTGTAGGGTATATGATGAGAATTTTTCATTAAACCTAATCTAGCAATTATTCTAGATGAAATAACATTTCTTGGGCTCCCTCATCAATCAAACTATGAATCCATTTCCCACTAAGCAAACATCTAGCTCTAATCCCAAACAACAATTATCTTGGAGGATGGTCTTCTCTATTCACATTTGTCATGAATGCACAATAATTTAATTCAGAAACTTCCTCAATTTTGGAAGCATTAGGATTACCTCTCTAAAGAGCTTGGCTTAATGTCTCCTTTTCTTTCATGGTTTGCACATCCTTAACCTTACCTATCTTGTGAAGTGGACATTCCCATTGCTTGTGTCTCCATTCTCCACACTTGAAGAACTGAATCTTGGATGAGTTTTTGTCATGACAAGTAGTTAGATAAGGATAATGAGAAGGGAAAATCCAATAATGACCAAGGTAAGGGAGGCAAGGATAAACAATAAAAACTAGTTATCTTTAATTAATGCAAAGAAGATTACAAATAAGTGGTTCCACAACCCATAACAACACACTCATACACTCAACAACATTATAGAGCATAAGGCTCTACAATCACACAACAATTATCCTCAATGAAAGGCATAATTGAATGAGATCTCTTCCACAAATACATTATTGAGATCCAAACGCAAAATACATAGAGAGCTATAATGGCCAAAAATACATAATTAACCACAAAGATGCATACACGCTCATGTAATATTCCTCAACCAAATTCTTACATGCTTAACTCATGACCTCTCATCTCTCCTAATAAAACATGAAAGCATAAACAATATGTCTCAAATTTAAGAAAAGAATCCCAAGGAAACTTTCCCTATACTTAACTTGGATATTTCTAGTTATTTCTATCTTGTTCTCATCTTTTTTGGTTGTTTTCAAACTTAGAGCTACCAACTTAGAACTTGACAAGATGTCTATAGGCTTGACAAGATGCCTTCTATAACATCTAAGACTCAAGCAAGATGACTTAGGCTTGTGAAAGATGTCTCCTATTGAAGTGAGACATCTCCTCCTAGGGTGGAGAGATGTCTCCTCTTCTTGATAAGATATCTCTTATCAATTTCTAGCTCTCAGTAAATGATGAATAGCATTATTCTATCTGTCGCAACATCATGTATGTGACGTTGGGGTTACGACATCAGGGTCCAACCACAACGTTGAGTATGTGATGTTGTAGTATATACCTTGAGTCTATAAATACTATGCTTGGACTATAGTTTTCACATCATTTTTTGGTCATTTTTAGTCAGAGTAGTAGAGCTTCTATTGTTTCTTCCTTTCAGAGTTAGAATATTTTCTAAGTGCTCACAGAAGAAGTCTAAGTATGTACTGTTCTTTATTTAAGCATTGATATACCTGAGCACAATAATGTGATAGGAATAAAATGAACTCTTTTGACAATCCGTGCAGCACTAAGACTAGATTAATGTTTCTTTTAATGCACTTTACTACATTTTAATTAAGTAATTTATTTCTAGCAGTTAATGAACATAAGCACGACCACTTTGAGCATACATAAAGTACTTGGTAACCCAGTAATGCTTAACGTTTGGTAGCCCAATAGTGCTATATGTGTTTAGGAAAGTGAGACAGCTACTTGTGTTAGGCTAGTTAGGTAGTAGATGAATTAGATCTTCAATTACTTTACCTTTCATTCTTGTTGTAGGTGATCAAACTTATAAAATATAAATGAGAAAAATAATATACCTGGATTACACTTCAACCATACCCTTAAACCTCACAAGTGTAGTTGGGAAGACAATGAATGTTCTCAATGTCCATTTCACTTCCTAGAAGAGCTAGTGCATTAGATATTTATAGGTCCACAAATTTGATCAAATCACGTGTAACGCCTTGGTGATTCATATGGTTTGGCCTAAGGGTACCTAGCTACTCATCATTAGCATCGTTGCTAGGGAACTTTGGGTGTTGGGGAACTTTGGGTGTTTAGTGTACTATCTAGGACCTAGTGAAAAGTATTTAAATTTTTGGAATGAACGTTAGATTCATATCCTATTTTACCATTACTACAACAAATTATCAAAAGCACACTATGAGTTTTATTTTGCTAACTGAGAATGTCTTCTTCTCATAGGAGCACCTCTCTACCCAAGACTGATACAGCTTATCAGCCCATGCCTTAATAATATTGAATTGTATATACTCATCTTGATGAGTATGTACCAAATTTCACCTTTATCCTATACTAGGATGAACTACTGCGGTGGCATGACATGGAGGGCAATATTGTGTCGCCACCTAATCGAGTTGTTCCTACAATGCTCTACCAAATGCTTACACGATGTGGTCTACAAGACCACCATGGGGAGTATATTTTGGAAGATACTAATGCCAGGGATTATCATCCAACTGAAGCACAATGTCTACGAGATTGATAGCTAGAAAAAAACTATGAATTTTTGAAGGAAAAAGGACTTAACGATTCTCCATTCCTATTGTACCAACAAGCTAGTGGTGAACCCTTCTCTTGGGGTTTTCCATTCAATGAAAATCCTTTCTTTAACTTCGGTGATGGAGGTTAAAACTAGAACTTGCACTCTACAGTTCAAAATATTGATTCCTGGTAATAAAGGATTCAATAACAAAGAAGGATCCAAAGGTGTAATTCAAGGCAAGGATGCATATAAGAAGCAAGATTGTGATTGTGGTTGTGATCACCAAAGAGATGGTAGTAGGCATCGTGATGGTGCTAGTTCTCTTTCCTTTTTTCCTTCATTGTCTTCTTCTTCTTCTGGTTCTAACCATGACCGCAGAAGGCGAGATCATGATGGAGGTGATTGAAATGAATGAAATGACCAATGGGACCAAAATGATCAAGAAACCATAAACAAAGACAAGATAAAGGGCGTAGACATTCAAGAGAGGCACATCGTGATGAATGAAGGGGTAGCTGAGGGCATTGTAGGCACCATGATCAAGGTCTCAATGAGCCTCCACTTGCTACCTGAAGCATGCTTAACATCATAGAGGTAGTAAGAATTCCAATAAGGCATGTGAAGAATAGTTGGATCAAGAGGGTAGACATGAAAAATATTACTTAGTTTGAAGGAGATATAACTCTGATCTGTAGAATCACCTTCAAGCTTTCTAAGATGCAGGTGCCTTGTAGAACATAGAGAACAAGTGGCAAAAATTATAGTTGTTTCCTAGGACACTCATTAAAGAAGAAAAAAATTGGTATCGGTCCTTAGAGCTAGAATCTATTAGGCGATGGAGTACCATGCTTGAATTGTTCAATGATAAATATCAAATGTACTCCATAGTGTTCAACTTAAGAAAGAAAATTCAAGGATGGAAACAAGTAAGGCATGAACCCTTGGATGTTGCCATTGGTTGATACTACGCCTTAATGCACAAATTTCTAGGCCATGGTTATTCTCAATAGGATTAACCTTGCCACATAGTAGATGGGCTTCAATCAGAAATGAGAGAAACCCTTGGTGTTTATGCCCAAGGGTGATTATTAAAACTAATTGTCCATCAAATACAAAGATTAATAGAGCAGGTTGTCAAAGAGGAGGGCAAACTAAGAAAAAGAAAAAGTGTAGAAGAGTACAAGCACGATTCTTTCATTTGTAAGAGGGAGGCTTGATTTTGTAATAGTGAGGACAAGTTCATATTTAATGAGGGGGTGAATAAGAAAGCCTTGCCACTTCAAAAATTCTAGTCTAAAATTACAACCAAGGTTGATTAGTTGTGGGACTCAATGTATAACAGATTCCAAGTTGTTCTCAAAATTACTGAGAAGTCCAAAGAACACGGTAGTGATCATGAATGTAGAAGCTACAAGGAAGCTGAACATGCATATCACAAAGGTAAGGGCAAGATTGCTGCAATCGAAGAAGTTGCGGATAGGGAATTAGATGATGATTTTGGGTGTAACATCTATCAGTATGAACATCCTAAGGGATGTTGCCCCATTGTGTCACATCTACAGGAGTTTGGGGTGTATGCCTTACATCCACGACTTACACAAAGGAAAACATCTAGAAGGTTATCTTATCCTTAAAGTAATCTCAAGCAGTTCCATTAGCAATAACTATATTATCCAAGTGAAGCTCCACCACAACTGTATGAATAGTATCAATAGTGGCAACAACCACAATTATGGGCGTTAGCACTACCAAGGCAACAATACCCTTACCAGTAGCTTGATCCATATGGTTACTATGTTCAACAACCCATGTCTTCATGTGACTCTTTTAATCATGTTTCTAATTTCTAGTCTCACTACCACCCTTCAGATTATTATTAAGGTCATTCACCACATGAAAGAAGGGACAACACCTCTTACCCTTATCCTCCTCCTGTCCTTGCACATATTCCTCCTCCACTTGCACATCTACCACCTGCTCCACCTATGTAGGTTGAACTGCCAGCCTAATCACAACAACATAATGCTATGAGGGTTGGTAATCTATAACCAAATTAGTAGTCAAAGGGGTTGAATGCTCGATCAAAGAAAAAACCTTTCTTTCAACCTTGCAGTTCACCTAAACCTTCACATATACTTGTGGTTGACAACCCTGCTCCTGCATCTTCCTCTGTACCTAATACCTTTGAGTCTCCTTCAAACCAAACTCTGCTCAAGATCCATAATATAATGCTCACTCATACTATGTCTGATTGGATCCATGTAGGAAATATTCCCAAAAAATTAGTCGATCTTGGAAGTCCTCTAATTTAATTATAGATTACTAGAAATGAACTGTGCAAGGATATTCTTCATTTAGGTTTTGGTGTCAATTTGATTTCCCATGAGATGTACACTACTTAGAACCTGCCTCCTCTCCAGAAGAGCAACATTAGATTAGAATTAGCAAATTAGTCCATCATTTTTCCTTTGGGACTAGTAGAAGACATTGTGACCATTTTTTGTGGGTGGTCTTCTTGTTGATTTCCTATTAATCAAAGTGTAAAATTGTAAAGGGGGCTTCCTAATCATCATGGGAAGAGCATGGATGAGCACTTTTTATGCAAGAATTGGCATCAGAGATCTTTCCCTGGAGATATCTAAAGAAAATGCATTTGGAAAGATTGAGAAGAAGAGAGTTCCATGCATTGCGTACAACGATACCAGGTGCAATTGTGTGTAGAAACTTTGGGTTGTTAAGCACAAATCTATCTCTACATGTAAGTAGTATGCGTTAGAAGTAGAAATTCAAAAGTGTCTATACGTAGCAGCCACAAAATAGAAAGGCACCTAGTGGCTAACCACTAATTTTAAGAGTAGCATACTTTGCATGGAACTAACTAAGAGCTTGACATGTGCATATGTCATAGGCATGAATGAAGTTGGGTAGGTTCATCATTAACTCTCCTATGACACAAATGATGATACTCACTGGGGAGAGTTGGAAATTCCTAAAAAGTTTAAACAAGAGCCCTTTGAACTAAAAATGCTACCGGCTAGAATGAAATATGTATTTTTGAAAAATGGGAAGTTGGTTATAATCAATGCAAAACTTACTCTTGCATAGAAAAAGATGTTGTTGAAGGTAGTTAAAAGATGGTCAGTAGCTTTTGCTTGATCATATTCTAAACTCACAAGGATTGATCCTAGGATATACTAGCATCGCATCTACACTGACTTGGCCATAAAGCCAAAATGATAGCCATAGAGGCAATTGAACCCCAAGCTAAAGTAGATTATCAAAGAGGAAATCGAACAACTCCTTAAGGTAGGGTTCATCTATCCCATTGAGGATAGTGAGTAGGTTAGTCCACTTGTAATTGTGCCAAAGAGAGGTGGTAAGTGGCAGGTTTGCATTGATTTTTGGCTACTGAATATGACAACATTCAAGGATCATTTTCTATTGCGATTTGTTGACTAGGTGCTTGACATAATATTTGGGCATTTCTACTATAGTTTTCTAGATGGTTATAGTGGCTATAACCAAATTCAAATTACACTGAAAGACCAGGCAAAGACAACATTCATGAGTCCTTGGAAAAATTTTGCATATCGAAAGATGCCATTTGGTCTATGCAATGCTCTTGCCACATTCCAATGCTTGGTTCTGATCATTTTTCAACAACAGATCAGTAGTGGTGTGGTAGTCTTTATGGATGACTTCTCCACCTATGGAGCTACATTTGAGTAAGCCCTAGATCACCTTGAGTAAGTGCTGAAATGATGTGTCAAAACCAACTTGTGGCTCAATTGGCAAAAAAGTCACTTAATGGTCTAGGACAGCATTGTACTGAGGCATAGACTATTGCAAGTAGGAATTGAGGTGGACATGGAAAAAAATAAGGGTCATCCAAGGAATAACCCACTAGCCAAAAATAATTAAAGATGTTCGATCATTTCTTGGACATACTAGCTACTATTGACAATTCATAGAGAATTTATCTAAGATTGCAAAACTATTGGTCAAACTAACAAAGAAAGATGCTACCTTTGTCTGTACTATAGAATGTGAAAAAGCATTCCAGTAACTAAAATAAAATCTTGTAGAAACTCCAATCCTACAAGGACTTGACTGGTTTAAGCCATTTCATATCATGATGGATGCATCAAATTATGCCTTAAGAGCTGTGTTGATGTAGTTAGATGATAAGAAATGACCATACTACATCTACTGCGCTAGTCGAAGCATTGTGGGTGCACAATTAAACTACATCACTATAGAGAAAGAATTGATGGCAGTGGTGTTTTCTCTAGAGAGGTTTAGGTAATATGTGCTTAGATACAAGGTGTTTGTGCACATGGACGATAGTGTCATATGCTTCCTAATGAATAAGCCAATGATGAGCCCCCATGTCATCTGGTGGCTAGTGATCTTGCAAGAATATGATCTTACAATGGTAGATTGAAAGGGTACTAAGAATGCAGTCACTAATCACTTGTCTCAGTTGTGATGGGATGACAAAGAGGAAGAAATCCCACTCTCTAACATGTTTCCTGATGAACTCCTCTTTGCTAGGGCTATAACTGAACAAATGCCCAATGAGCCAAAATGGTATGATGGCATTTTCACCTATCTTCTCACTCAGGAGATTCCATAAGGGTTGGACCACCATAAGAAACAATAGTTTCTTCAATTGGTAAAACACTGCATTGAGATCAACAAAGACCTCTACAAGCTATGTGCTGATGGCCTAGTTCATTGGTGTGTCCTTGATATTGATCAACTACGCATTCTCCAAGATGATCATGAAGGTCCTTGTGAAGGACACTATGCTAGGAGACACGTAACCTTTAAAATCCTGATGGTAGGGTACTTTTGGCCAACAATCTTCAAGGATGCTCACCATTACGTTTTTTCCTGCGAATGATGCTAATGAGATGGAGGAATGACTGCTTGAATGGAGGAACCTCAACAATTGATTTAACCACTAGAACCCTTCGACATTTGGGGCATTAACTTCATGGGTCCCATCATGCCCATGTCAAATGGAAAGGTGTACATCATAGTTGCAGTTAACTATTATATGAGATGGGTAGAAGAAATAGCCATCATCAACTATACATCCTCTACTACTGCTCGGTTTCTATAACAAAACATTAAACAGGTTTGGTGTGCCATATGCATTAATTTCTGACAGTGGAACTCACTTTATAGGCACTACTTTTTATAAGCTCATGCAATGCTTGAGGGTTGAACATAAACTCACAACATCCTACTATTGGCACATTTTAGCCATTTCATGGAACAGGTTATGAATAAAAATGATTTTAGAAGAAAAATAGAAAGAATGGTAAATGATTTGAATTTGTGAAAGGATAATAAAAAGGAATCCCAAATTAGCTGCAGCTTTAAGCTCATTGATCAACATCAGACACTCACTGGGACCGCCATTATCACCTTTGAATCAACTGCACAACAACATCAGTACCATGGCTATGCTTCTTTCCAGGAGTGCCATCAAATGTCATAGAGGCAAAGGAGACAATGTAAAGATGAGCATTAAGCTGCCAATTCCAGGCATGCTCATCATGGCAGCACAGACAATGAATGATAAAACAACATACACATTACAAAGTAATGACAATGGCAAATTACTGTACCAATGGAAAGTAGAATCTCCATGGCTGATTCGTGCTACATCTCATCGTACAGTGCTGTCACAGCAATGTTGTAAGTGACAAGATTTGGGCAAATGTTGTAGTTGGGCAAACTGTGAAAGAATTCAAGGGCCATCTTAGGGTTTCTGATAGTAACCAAGCCACAGATCAAAGCCTTGAACAGCGGCAGACTCGGTGTTTTTGCTGGAATGTGCAGATATTTCTGGAAGGTTCTCACCACGTGATCTGTCATGCTGACTTCAACTAGCAGGCATGAGCATCATGCAACATGTGATGAAAAGGTATTTTATCTAATTCAAAAGGAAGCGCTAAAGCCATCATGGAAAAAGGGGCTAGCAGCATGGTCTACAGAGGTGTTCTTGAAGATAGTAAGATCGTTGCAGTGAAAGTTCTCAAAATGGAGATCTCAACTTCGGATTCCAAACATCTCAAGCGAGAGCTCTTCACGCTAGGTTGCATGGTTGCATCAAGCATAGGAATCTTGTCAAGGTGGTGGATTACGATATCAGGGTCTAAATTAGCGGTACATAACCTAGTCCATGTTGACGATGATGCTGATGGAGCCTAACGGTATGATGAATAGCAGTGCTGGGTAAGCCATGAGTCACTGATGTAACAGAATGAAAGGTAGTCACAGCGTAGGATATCGACCATGTCAACCAGATGGTGGTCACTATGGACGTCCATGTACTTCATTTCCTCCAAATGCTCTACCTCTCCCTCGTGTTGCAATGCCATGATTACGCCCACTGAGTTATACTCGCTGCCCATCATTGTGTTTTCGTTCAATAGTGCCTCACATGACATCCACCTCGTGTTGAAATCATTGTATTGCAACTCCATTTCCGCATTTGGCTGTGTACATACATACATCCATGTATGCATCAACTCAATTGGTACTACTTCTACTACTAGGATTAAGATCTTAAAAAAAGTTACGATTTAAGGAGAAAGGTAGTTATTGGGTAGTTATCCAACAGGACACCATCTTTTTTAAATTTCCTATAAATGTTGTAATTTCATGACAATTGTAGCCTCTTAATTGAAATGATGGTTGTAACCACTACAAAGGCCACTTATCAACTACAACTTTTTTATCTCCATGGTGACCACTTGGCAACTGAATGAGCCACTTGGCAACTAAATGGGACACTTGTCAACTGCATGTTTTTTATCTCTATGGTGGTTATAACCACCCATAATGTTTGTAACTTACCTCACCTTCTCATGATGATTGTAAATACCTTGAGGTTACTATAAAAGGGCTTCAAGGGTAGGAAGGAAAAGAAAGGATTTTTTCACTTTGGGTCTT
>MNCI01012132.1:258609-286541 GCA_015680685.1 Gnetum montanum
AAGATAAAATAAAGCTATTCTGGTCCCATCAAAATACTAAATATTTTCTGAACCCTCTTGACTATTGAATCGTTCAACGGCATGACTACAAGCAGAGCCTCTCTTACAACGATCTCAAAAGCAGTTCTTATACGTTGCACAATAACCAAATTCACTACTGAAATGCTCTTAAGGCTTTCAAACACAAGCACTTATATGGTAAAATTTTAACAGAAATTTTCTATCGAGCAACAAGAACAATAAGAGCAATCTAAAAATCCAAAAATTATTTGCCAAGGATGATACTATCTAAACCACTAGCTAAAAAATTTAAACAAAATAAAAAATAATAAACATAACTCACAGGACTATGACAAAGAGGCTGAAATATTTTCTTTAGCAAGTCATCTTACAAGCAATCTTTCACACTTTCTTCTTTACAAATGTTCTTCCCAATACCCAAAGTGTGTCTCCAAGTGAGAGCCCAAGTATTCCCCAAGTGTGGTATCAATGTCTTCTCCCCAGTCCTCCCCTCTTTTTCTTACCCTTGAAGCCTTTTTATAGAGTTCAAAAGGTAATTACATACTCAAAAATATCTTAGCTAACTTCTCTCCCAAGTAACTTGCCCAACAAGTTAAGAAGTATTAACTTAGGAAGTTAGGAAGTTAGGAAGTTAGGAAGTTAGGAGAAATATTGCAAATACTGCTTTTGTGAATAATGAAAAATAAATCTAATAGCTCCATATAATTGTTATTTTCATTTTTATTTGTTTAGAATTTTTAAGTTTGGAATACTATTGAAGGCTTAGTAATTTTATGAACCAGGTGATGGTAAAAAATAATACAATATCCACCTTGGTGTAGACGTTGGTGGTAGCGGTAGCTAATTTGTGTAAATTTATATAAATAATTTATCTGCATTTGCACCCGTGTAAAATTTGCTGGAAACAGAAATTTAAATCTGGCGATGGCTTAAAATATGAGGTCCGAATGTGAAGGCGCCAGGCCTGAAACTATCAGCAAATAATTCCAAATTATCCCACCCTGCCAAAATCGTTATCAACTTCCATCGCGGAAGAAGGCTCTGCCGCTACATCCGGCATCGTTGTCGTGTGGTGTTCGGTTGCTGAAGAGTGGAGGAAGATCTGCTTGAAGAAAAAATGATGTGCTGAACATATGGTTTTGAAAAAAAATAGGCCAAAATTCAAATGACAAACACAATTTAGGGTTTTAGTTGCCTGAAATTCTTTTTTTTATTTTGCCCCAACTTCGCCTAGGACTTTTGTGAATCTGCACGCTTGCGGAACGCAGAGCATCAACGAAAGACAGTGAAGGGTAAGGTAAGTTGAGAACAGCCCTGCAACGGCCAAAAAAATCCTCTGCACACTGTGCACCTTGCGGAACGCAGAGAACGTCCAGGAAGGCGTTGAAGGCGAGCAGATCTAGGGAAAGTTGAAGTGCTGCATATCAATGGGAAAAAATTCAAAACTAAAGGTGTTGCTACTCGAATTCAAGAACTACTGCCGCGAAGCTCTGATTGTGGTTCTTGTTTCAATTGGAGTGGCAACGACCATAAGAGCTCCTCCTCCGTCATCTTTGGAACCACGTCCGTCATCCTCGAAACCACGTCCTTGCAAAGCTCTATCACAACACGCCCAGCAGGGGTGCCATCAATCTTGAGGTCAAAGAAAACAGTCAGGTTCACCATTCTGTCTCGATCAGATCGCGTATGAAAACAGAAACCGTTAAAGATCGACAAACCCTAGCACTTCTGCAAAATCTACTGATGCCTGCAGATTAGCTATTGTATCGCCATTTCTGCAAATTTCTTTGCACGCATTACTGTTACTTGGTAAATCATGAACTGAATCAAAGCATAATTTTAAATTTACCTCTACATCAGTACCAACGCATCTCCTTTCCAATCCATGAGCAATACCATAGTTTAGATCATTGTACTTACTGTCATCTATGAAAATTGTTCCATTTGCAAAACTTTCATTTTCTATATTCAATTTTGTTGTAGTATTTAAATTAACAATATCTTCTCCATCATTTTGCAAACATCCACTGATAGTTTCCCCATTTTTTAAGCATGTACATTCCTTTTACAAATAGAGAGTTCTTTGTTATAATTTTTTGCATTTTTCCTTTTTCTCTAACTCTCCTTTCTCTTTTGCAACCTAATCAATCAACCTTTGAATTTAATGTGTCCTCATTTTTAAAATTCTTCCTTGATCATAGATACTAAGAGTCTTTCCTGTTTTATTTTTAAGCCCATCTGATGAGAGCGGTTACTCTAGCAGTTACTCTAGCAATTATTCTAATTATTAGAGCAGTTACTCTAATTATTAGAGTAGTTGCTCCCAAGTCTATAAATACAGTGCCCAGGCGGATAATTTGAATGAAGTCTTTTAGTAGTCAACTAGCGAAACTCTTGTAGTCGGTTAGAAAGTTAGAGTATTTTCCAAGTGCCCACAGTAGGAGGTCTAAGTGTGGATGGATCTTTATTCGATCATTGTGTACCTGAGCACACCTTGTGTATGACAATAAAGAAGAGCTTTTTGATTCATCCTTGCAGAACTTGAGATTTGTTATCCTGCACATTTCTTTTATTTTATTTTCTTATGCATTTATTTTATTTTATGCACTTTACATTTCTGTTATTAGCACAGCAATTCATTTTGATCAATTAAGAAAATCATTAAATTACACAAGCACGACGACTTTGGGCATGCCTGTAATGCTTGGTAATCCAATAACAATTAGCGTTTGGTAATCCCAGCAGTGTTACACTGGTTCAGGATGTGTACGACAAGTGGAATGGATGCTGGTGTTAGGATTAGTTAGAACTTAGTTAATGAGTAGTTAAGTTAAATTAGTCACTTAGTTACCTCTCTCCTTCCCTTCCAGCATAGGACATAAAAACATAAAAGCTATAAAAATAATATGCCTCAAGCTTACTTAACCATACAATCGTGACATGTAGGTAAGCTTGAGAAGACAACAATCAACCAACCCATCCTTGTTCTATAAGGGTGCATAAGCACTTAGTCCTTAGAATTCAACTAGATCATGTGTGAAACACTCATATTCGTATGGTTGAGTGTAGGGGTACCTCGCCACTCATCATTGGCACCGTTGCTGGGGACTTAGTTTTTTGTGTGCTAACTAGAACATAGGAAATCATTCACATCGTTGGAATGAACCCTTAGGATTGGTTGAGAAAATAATAAACAAGAATACATTGTACATTGAATAGAAAAGTATGTCTCCTTCTTCATACGAAAGCGCCTCACTTCCTAGGTCTAAAATAGGAAGCAGTCAATGGCGTAATACACAGACATTGATCCACCAGTCCTCAACAAGTTCGAGTGGTATATATTCATCCTGATGAGTATATACCAAACTTCACCTTTATCCTCCATCAAGACGAACAACTACATTGGTGAGACTTAGAAGGTAACATAGTGTTACCTCCTAATCATTTAGTCCTGAGCATGCTTCTTCATGCTCTCACATGAATTGGCATGCTGCACTTACACGCAGAATACATTGTGCAAGACCATGACTCAAGAGAATACCATCTAATAGAGGCACAATATCAAAGGGACTTGCAATAGGAGAGACATCATAAGTCTTTGAAGTGGTCCTAGGATGTCCCACACATCTTAACCGAAAATGAGGGTGGTGAACCTACCTCAGGTAGTCGCCCACACAATGATATTCCTCCCCTTGACTTTGGCCAAGGGATTATGTATCAGAACCTTTAGTCCACTATTCATAACCTAGGTTCTGATACCCATGGACACAAAGGATCCGGAAAAAGGACACAAACTTATGATGAAGGTGGACATTCTGATCACAATTGCGATTGGGGCCAAGATAGCAGAAAAGAAGGTAGCATACATCGTCATGATGATGGCTCTCCTTCTTCTTCACCTTCACCCTCTCCTTCAATGTCCAAACATGGTCATAAAGAAAAAGACCATGGGGATAAAGGTAGGAAAAGTGAAAGTCATAGACGAAATAGCTAGGAAAGGGGACAAGGGCACTCTAGAAAGTCATGACATAGAAAAAGGGAGAGTATGGAATAACGTAGGCATCATAGATGCCATGGACGAGACGATCATGATGAACCCATCCTCACTACTCAAAATATGATGGACATAAATGAGGCTGTTAGAATTCCAACAAGGCACCAAAAAGATAGTAGGATCAAGAGATTAGATATGAATAATATCTCACGCTTTGAAGGGGGATACAACATTGATCCTCAGAATCACTTACAAGCATTCCATGATGCATGTGCCTTACAAAATATAGAGAACGAATGGAAAAAACTTAAGT
Source organism: Gnetum montanum (assembly GCA_015680685.1). Lineage (NCBI taxonomy): Eukaryota > Viridiplantae > Streptophyta > Gnetopsida > Gnetales > Gnetaceae > Gnetum > Gnetum montanum. The sequence continues at coordinate 262,938 of MNCI01012132.1, forward strand.
TGTTTCTATGGATACTAGTTAAAGAAGCAGAAAGTTCGTACCGGTCTTTAGAATTAGAATCCATTCGTAGGTGGAGTACTATGTTAAAACTATTTAATGACAAGTACCAAATGTGCTCCTAAGTGTCTAACTTGTCAAAGAAAATCCAAGGCTGGAAACAAGGAGGACATGAACCCTTGGATGTTGCCATGGGTTGATATTATTCACTATTACACTATTGTCCTAACCATGGTTATTTGTAAAGGGATCAACTATGTCATCTTGTAGATGGGCTTAGGCATGAAACAAGAAGAACCCTTGGGACTTATGCCCAAGGAAGACTATCTGAGCTTAGGTCCCATCAAATCCAAACACTGTTGAAGCAAGTTGCTAAGGAAGAAGGTGAGCTACGGAAGAGAGAAAGTGTGAAAGAGTATAACTGAGATCCTTCCCTTTGGAAGAGGGGAGTAAGATTTTGTGAAGATGAAGAAGAGTCACCACTCGAAGAAATGATGAATATGAAAATTTTACCTATCCAAAAGATGACATCATAAGTTTCAAGAAAGATAGACTAAATGTGGGATTCCCTAGACAATAGATTTCAAATTGTTCTTAAAATAGTAGAGGAGTCTAGAGAGCAAGTTAGTGAGAAAAGAAAAAAGAAAGAGGTTGAACATACACGTAGCAAGGGTAAGGGCAAAGTTTCCATCATTAAAGAGGTTGTGGATTCAGATGCAGACAATGATAGTGAATGTGAGATATGTCAATATGACCATCCTAAGGAATGTTGCCTTGTAATCTCACATTTGCAGGAGTTTGGGATGTATGCACTTAACCCATGATTAAACAAAAGGCAAACACTCCAAAGGTTACCTTATCCTCAAGGTAACCCAAGGCAGTTCCACCAACCCTTAACATATTATCCCAGTGGAACTCCACCATAACCGATTGAGCAATATCAAGAGTGGTAGCACCCACAATCATGGGGAATGCCACCACCAAGGCAACGGTATCCTTACCAACAACCTGACCTATATGGATATTACATGCATCAACCTATCTCCCCACTTGACTCTACTGGTCACGTCACTCCTCAACCTCACTACGAAGCTTGCGAGTATTATGGGACTCCCTCTTCTAGAGGTAATATTCTGCAAGCATATCATCCTTCTCATATGGCCACATCTCTTATATCAATAGCTCCACTACCACCTACTCCCATGATGCAAGGTGAAAGCCCTACCTAGCCGCATCATGAGGGTTGTTAACTCTCAACCTATTGTTGGTTCCAACAACCACATGAAGAAAAGACCTTTCCTTAGAACCAATAGTCCAACCAAGCCCTTGAAATCACAAGCGGCTGATTCCTTAGACATCTCAGTATCAATCAGAACATCAGAGCCCCTTTCAACCCAATCACCATACTCAACACATACAGTCATGCTAACACATGGCGTCATCGATTGGTTGAAAGCTAGCCACCTTCCTAGGAAATTATCTGATCTTTGGAGTCCTCTGATATACTTACAAATCACTAAAAATGTGTTGTGCAAGGCTCTTTTGGATTCAAGTTCCGGTGTCAACTTGATTTCTCAAGAAATGTACAAGGCCTAGAACCTGCCTCCATTGAAAAAGAGCAATATCCTTCTAGAGTTGGTCGACTAGTCCATCACTATCCCATTAGGACTAGTGGAAGACATTATTACCACTATTTGTGGATGGTCGTCCTAGTGATTTAGGTAAACAACAGTAAGGGGGACTTCCCAATCATAATGGGAAGAGCATGGTTAAGCACCATTGATGCATGCCTAAGAATCTGTGATTTTTCCCTAGAAATATCAAAGGAAAATACATTCGAAAAGATAGAGAAGAAAAAATTTTCATGCATCGCATACAGTGACATAGGGTGTAATTGCATACAGAGGTCATGATTTATGCAAATTTTAGCATTACCTGCATGCAATCAGTGTGCACAAGTGATTAACATACAAAGATGTTTGTATGCAGTAGCCACACAATAGGAAGACACCCAGTGGCTGATAGCTAATCAAGAAAGTAGTTCACTCATATGCATGGAACCAATTGAGGGTTTGACTTGTGCTTACATCGATAGCATAGATACATTAGAGCAAGTCCACCGCCAACTTCCAAATCTTAACCTCAAAAATATCAACTAGGGGAAGTTGGAAATCCCTGAGAAATTTAACCAAGAGCTCAAGACCCTAAGCTGAAGCAAGTAGTTAAGGAAGAAATTGAACAGCTTCTCAAGGCTGGGTTCATATACCCCATTACTAATAGTGAATGGGTTAGCCCCTTAGTTATTCTGCTTAAAAATGAAGGCAAATGGAGGGTGTGCATAGATTTCAAGCTACTAAATATAGCAACATTCAAAGATCACTTTCCATTGCCATTTGTCGACCAAGTCTTAGACACCATCACAGGGCATCACTATTACAATTTTCTAGATGGATATAGGTGATATAACCAAATACAAATAGCCCCAAAAGACCAAGCCAAGACTATGTTCACTAGTCTTTAGGGAATGTTTGCATATAAATAGATATTGTTTGGCTTGTGCAATGCCCCTACAACATTTCAACAACTAGTTCTAAGAATATTCCAACATAAGATAGGGAATGGTGTGGAGTTTTTTATGGACGACTTCTCCACTTATGGAGAAAATTTTGATCAAGCCTTGGACCAGTTGGAGCAAGTGTTAAAAAGATGTGTAGAAACCAATTTGAGGCTCAATTAGCAAAAAAGCCATTTGATGGTCCAAGAAGGCATAGTACTAGGGCACAAAATCTCACACACAGGGATAGAGGTAGACCTCGAGAAAATCAAAATTATTCAAGGAATTACCTGTCAATTAGAAATTATCAAAGATATTTGATCATTCCTTGGACATACTAGCTACTATAGGAGATTTATTGAGAACTTTTTAAAGGTTGCCAAACCATTGGTGGAATTAATGAAAAAGGACATATCTTTCAAGTGGACCAGGGAATGCAAATTAGCTTTCCAAACTCTAAAATAGAAGCTAGTAGAAACACCCACTCTACATGCTCCTGACTAGTCCAAACCCTTCCATATCATGACTGACATGTCCAACTATGCTTTAGGAGTCGTACTTACATAGTTAGATGACCAGAAGCATCCTTATTACATCTACTGTGCAAGTAGAAGTATCGCTGGTGCACAACTTAGCTACACTACCATAAAGAAAGAATTACTGGTTATAGTGTTTGCACTAGAAAAGTTTAGACACTATGTATTGAGATATAAAGTATATATACATACAGATCATAGTGCAATCTGGTTCCTTGTGAATAAGTCAATGGTAAGCCCTTGTATCATATGATGGCTTGTAATCTTACAAGAGTTCAATTTAATGATGATCGATTGCAAGGGCACCAAGAATGTAGTTGCAAATCATTTATCTCGGTTGTGATGAGACAATAAAGAGGATGAGTATCCAATTTCTGATCATTTCCCTGATGAATTCCTCTTTGTTGGTGTAGTGAATAATCAATCACCCATGGAGACAAACTTATATAGTAGCATTCTTACCTATCTCCTCACCTAACAAACACCACAAGAGTTAAATCTTAAGAAGAAACAATAGTTTCTTCACCAAGCCCAGTACTTTATAGAGATCAATGGGAAACTTTACAAAGTGTGTCTCGATGGCTTGGTTCGATGGTGTGTTCTTGATATAGATCAACTGCGAGTTCTCCAAGATGCTCATGATGGTCCTTGTGGGGGTCATTACGCTAGGAGATGAACATCCATCAAGATCCTACTTGTAGGATATTACTAGCCTACATTATTTCAAGATGTCCATCATTTCATCCAATCTTGTGAGCACTACCAACGTGATGGGGGATTGATTGCTAGAATGGAGGGTCCGCAACAATGGATTCAATAGTTAGAACCCTTTTACATTTCGGGAATTGATTTTATGGGGCCAATTACACCAATGTCCAATGGAAAAGCTTATATTATTGTTGTCGTTGATTACCTAACAAAATGGATCAAAGTAGCTGCTATTAAATATTCTACATCATCTATAGCTACACGATTTTTTCAACAACAAATCATAAATAGGTTTGGTGTGTTGCATGCACTTATTTCAGATAATGGTACACACTTCACAAGTGCAAATTTTTGGAAATTAATGCAATGCTTAGGGGTTGAGCATAAATTGACTACACCATACCACCCCCAAGCGAACAATCAAGAAGAAGTCACCAACAGGGAGATTATGAAGATATTGACAAGAACCATTAGCAAGTTTAGGCGAGACTGGAGCACTAAACTGAACGATGCTCTTTGGGCATACCGCTCCACATGGAAACTCCCTATAGGCTACTCTTCCTATGAGTTAGTGTGAGTTAAATTACCAATGCTTCCCATTCAAACTGAGCTCCGTACACTATCCATGACATGTGACCTCAACCTTGACCTTGATCTAGCACAAAAAAATGGTTAGTAACCCTTAACTTGCTAGATAAAAATCGATTAGCTGCCTTGTCATTTAACGAATTTCACAGGCCTTCAATAAACAACGTCATGACCTAAGAATTAGAAAAGTTAAATATCAGCTAGGAGATAAGGTTTTCTACTAGAATCCCACACATGTGCCACAACGTACTAAATTTCAAACACTGTGGAAAGGACCTTATATTATTTATGCAATTTTTTCTTTAGGGGCCATGACAATATACAAACCTAAGAGCCCAAACAAGAAATTGTTGGTCAACGTGCAATAAACCAAACCTTTCTAGGAGCTTAGGACAGCTACTATACATGCTACCTCTCTTGATGGACAACCTTGCTCACTATTTCAGATCTCCTCCTTCCAACTTAGTCGTGGGAGAGATGGCCACCTATGCTAACTGTTCTAGGCCCTCGGTTCTTTTTGAATTTTTGTTTTACACATTTTTTGTTTTACACATTCTTTCCACTTTTCTTATTTTTGTTGTACACCATCATTCATGTTTTTATTGTTTCTTTGTTTGCTAGATTTACTTTTATTCGTCATTTAATAAGTGCCCATAATGGTGGATTAAATTATATCATATTGATTGCTAATGTTTGGTTTTTACCTTTGAATTTTGATGCTGATATTAAGATATGGTTCTTTTGGTAAAAAAAGTAATGAGTCCACGTTGTCCACTCATCCATACAACTCTATGGTCTTCTTTGGCTTGGAACTCTACAGTCCTTCTTTTTCTAAGTAAACTTGTTAATGAATTAGTGGCTAGGTATTTTTCAAACCAAAGAAAGACTCAAAGGATGGAAAGGGTGTGACTTCAAGGGGATTTGATGCATTGGTGCTAGTCATTCTCTTGGTTGCTTGGATGCTTTTTCTTGGGTTTTCTGCCATTCTGACATTGTTGAAATATCATAAAGCTAAGTGAATAAAAATAAGTCTTTGCATGGTGTGGTTCTCATGCATAAACATCAAAAATAAAAGAAAAAAGAGAAAATGTTGAGAATTCAAAGCACACCCCTTAGACATAATAAAGCAATATGGGCTACAAGCACTGGTTATGGCACTGGAAAGACATGTTACTCATGCCTGAAGGTTTCCTCTAACTAAGGCCCTTTCTTGCTTCCTGCTTCTCCATCTCACTCTCCTTGTGATGGTGGTCACTCTTTGTGGAAGCATTCTTGTTGCCTCAAGAGGATGGATTGGCCAAGTGTATTGATGCGAGGTCACTAAATATGGTTGGTTTGAGTCTAGATTTGGGATGAGTTCTACTCAGTTATCTTAACCATGAAATACACAAGGGCCTTTACACAACCTTGTTCTTGGGATTCCATTCTATTCTCTCCTCTCCATCTTTCTTCCCATTTTCCACCTCATTGCCAGTTTTATCATTAGTTTGTTTTGGGTTGATGCATTGTTTTTCTTTAGTGAATTCTTGTGGGTAAGTTTTTAACTCTTGCTTCCAAATGACATTCCTAGAGCCTACGGACTCTTTGGTTTGTGGGTTTGTCAGGGCATAAAGGACATGAACCTACTTTGGGGAGGACACACTGGCATTTCTTTTTGGTACAATTGTTAACTTCTTTCCCTTAAACATTTTCTGCAATCAATCATTTCTTATTTCATCCCCATCCATGACATCCATTTTATTAGCATTGCCGTTGATATTTTTCATCTTTCTTGTTCCTCATGTTTTTCCATCTTACAGCTACAGGAGGTTCGCTCTTAGTCATGGGGGTGTTGACATAAATTTTTCAATTTTTTCCATTTTACTATTCACCTAACCCCTACACCTTGGGTAGTCACCAGTGATAAATGTCCGAACCAGTTTCTGCCATAATCACAACTCAACCAATGTGCCTCATATCAAGGCAAGGTATCAACTGCATGGTGGTTTATCTATCCTTGCTCATTTGTGACTGTGTTGTGTGTGTAGATGGAAATAATACAAATAATGGACTAGACTTGGAGGAAGCACTCAGGATGGATTGGAACTGGGGCATTTACGAAAGGTGCAAGTTTGGTGGCATGGCTATGGATAAACAACAAAAGGTGCAATCTCGGCATTGGTGGCAACACACTTCATCTTCTTTCTCTTAAAATTTTCAAATAAAGGCTTGGATGTCATTTATGTAGGAGTATTCATCACAATCATCATGAACACTAATGTTGTAATATGCTTATTGATCCATTTACTAGGCACATTGAGTCTATCATCCCATTCCATCGTTAGTTGTCAATTAGTAGATAATCCCATACCTTCCCAATATTTTGTAAGGAACTCAAGGAAAAATTTTCATTCAATCGTGGGGGTATGATGAGAGTGGTTACTCTAGTGGTTACTCTAGCAGTTATTCTAATTATTAGAGTGGTTACTCTAGTAGTTACTTTAGTAGTTATTCTAATTATTAGAGTGGTTACTCTAGCAGTTACTCTAGCAATTATTCAAATTATTAGAGTGGTTACTCTAGTGGTTACTTTAGCAATTATTCTAATTATTAGAGCAATTACTATAATTATTAGAGTAGTTTCTCCCAAGTCTACAAATATAGTGCCCAAGCACACAATTGGAAAGAAGTCTTTTAGCAGTCAAGTAGTGAAACTCTTGTAGTCTATTTGAAAGTTATAGTATTTTCCAAGTGCTCGCAGTAGGAGGTCTAAGTGTGGACAGATCTTTATTCGAGCATTGTATAACTGAGCACACCTTGTTTACGGCAATAAAGACAAGCTCTTTGATTCATCCTTGCAGCACTTAAAATTTGTTTTCTTACGCATTTCTTTTATTTTATTTTCTTATACATTTATTTTATTTTATTTTATTTTATGCAATTTACATTTCTATTATTAACACAGCAATTCATTTTGATCAATTAAGAAAATCATTAAATTACACAAGCATGACCACTTCAAGCATGCGTGTAATGCTTGGTAACCCAATAACAATTAGTGTTTGGTAATCCTAGCTGTGTTGCACTGGTTTAGGATGTGTACGATAAGTGGGAATGAATGCTAGTGTTAGGATTAGTTAAAACTTAGTTAATGAGTAGTTAAGTTAAATTAGTCACTTAGTTATCTCTCTCCTTCCCTATTAGCACAAGACATAAAAACATAAAAGCTATAAAAATCATATGCCTCAAGCTTACTTAACCATACAATCATGACATACAGGTAAGCTTGGGAAGACAATGATCAACCAACTTGTCATTGTCCCATAAGGGTGCATAAGCACTTAGTCCTTGGAATTCAACCGAATCATGCATGAAACGCTTGTATTCGTATGGTTGAGTGTAGGGGTACCTCACTGCTCATCAAACATGAAGAACTACCATTAAAGAAGATATTTTAGACCTATAAGTTTGTAATATTTTTTATGTGTGTCTTATGTTTTGTTATTTTTTAAACCACTTAAATAAATAATGCAATGGACCACTCAAGTTGGTCACTTTATCTCTTAATTATTCAATTAATTGAGGCATCTTTACAATTCTATTTATGTGAGGAATAAGTTTTTAGTTAGTCATGAGGACATGATGAAGAATTTATGTGACGGTTATGACATTACATCAATAACATCATAGCTATGTTGTTATATGCTTTCATATAACATCATAGATACAATGTATCTAGGGTTAGTAAAGTCTATAAATATCATCTACCTATCATATTAAATGCATCTTTTCATCATAGTTGGAGCCGAAGTCTTGCGATTTCATCTCATAATTAGAGAATAGTTAGCAACTACTTGCAATGTGAATTTGAGTTACTTATATGGAATCTTATGTGAGTGAATTATACTTAAACACCATCTAAGAATGGCAATAAGATCAAGATTAATTTTCATTCATTACAACACTCTAACATAGCTTAATATTTCTTAGTTATAATTCAATATTACTTTTTCATTTACTTTTTATACACATATTTGATCATTTATATTTACATGCATGATAATTACATGAAATGAGTATGAATAACTTTGAACATAAACTCACTAATGTTTGGTAATCCTAGTGGTGTGGCACTTGTTACGACTAGTAATGAATACTTAGTAACCTAGTAACACTAGCAAGGTTTTAGGATGCATACAACAAGTTAACAATAGATGCTCATCACATTGGCTAGATTAGATTTACTTCTCATGCTTAGATTAATTTATATTTCATTTTAATATTTTAATAATATTTTCATAATGGCCCAAACAACATTAAGATCATATGCCTCAATTACACTTCATCATATGAGCTAGGCTAACACAAGTGTAATTGGGAAGATAATGATCCACTATCACATTTAACCGTCTAGATAACAAACTAATTTAATCTATGTATTATGATTAGGCTATATGTATATGCTCATGATTTTTATGGTTGGGTGTTGTATATACTTTGATGCTCATCACTTCCGAATCATTAAATAAAATATAATTTATTAAAGACAATAAAATTATCATTAACAACCTTTAGAAAACTTAAATAAACTTTAATAATAAAACATGAAAAATTATCACACACATTTACCTTTTATATTATCCATGGCTTATCCTCAAATTAGAGTAGGATCACTTTGATTTTCTTTAACCCTTCAAACACACCGAATTCAAAAATAGAAAATACACTAGACAATTCAATTGCTAGAAAGCCAAAAAAAACTAATTATCTTCAACTAAATTGAGAAAATTGTAATTACAACCAAAATCACACTCAATTCTCATACACTCAATATTGTTGCAAAGCATGAGACTTTACAATCATAAAATGATTGATGTCAATGCAAGGTTTAATTAATCCAGATCTCTCCACATAGAGATCTGAGATTAAATGCACATATAAAGAATTATGGCCAAGATCACAAATACTTGACCACAAAGATGCACACCCTCTTCTACAGTCTCTCTATTTCAACTCTCTCTCTCTTTTCATCCCTTCAACTATGCTTAACAACTAACCTAGCCTCTATATTTATCCAAAATATAGAGCTTAAAGCATCTCCTCTTCTTAGTAGACATCTCCATGTTGTTGTTGTTTCTTTTTGTTCTTTTTTGTTTTTTTATTTTTTTGTAGCTTGTAGTAAAGACATGTCTCCAACTTCCCCAACTTGCAAATTAGCCATCTGTAGGAATGAAAAATAGCACAGAGGAGATGTCCCTATACTAGCTCTTCCATCCTTCAAAAAGTGAACTTAAGTGAACAAGGGAGTAGGGGTATAATTGATTCCTCACTCAACAAGTTTTGTCTCATGGATCCATAAAACATCATTTGTAATTTTATCCTCCAAATGAATTAATTATTTATGTCTCTTCACTCCATCATGCTACAAGCTTCTCTCTTCTTAAGTACGATTACTTTCCTCTTCATTAAAGACTTGAAATTGTCAATTATCCTCTTCAAGTCATTGATGTTATCCTACATGGTTTTATCATCCATTGGTTTATGGTAATGCACAATATTTGCAATATTAAATATAAAATACATATCTACATCATTTGGTAAGTCAATTTCAAAAGCATTATCATTAATTTTGGCCTTTATCCTAAAAGGATCCATCTTCTTAGCTTTTAACTTTGAGAAGTTAATATTCCTCAATCTCTTCTTCTTTAACTACATACAAACAAGATTACCAACATCAAATTTGGGCTTTCTCTTGCTCTCATTCTTCTTGAGGACTCTCTCTTTTACCTTCTTCTCAAGGTTTGCCTTCACTTGAGCATGAAGATCAGTCATCTCTTGCACAAAATTAACACTCAAGTGAGCTTCTCTATCTAAGCTCCTAACATGATCCACCATCTTTGGACTGAACCCATTATTAACTTCAAATGGGCTTTTTCTAATAGCAATATAAAATGCATTATTATAAGAAAATTCAACATGACATAAAAAAATTTTCCACCTATTGGATTATCCTTCACATGAACACCTCAAAATATTCAGCAAAGATTCATTAACCACTTTAGTTTGACCATTAGATTGTGGATGATATGTAATATAAAAATTTAACTTTGTTCTTAAAATTTTTCAAAGGGACCTCAAAAAATGACTAGTAATCTTGGAATTTCTATTACTAACAATATTCACAAGAATCTAATGCAACTTCATAACATGTTGGAAAAACAAAGTTTCAACATGAGATGCATCACTTATCTTTCTGCATGAAATGAAATGTGCCATCTTACTAAATTTGTCCACCATCACAAAGATAGCATCATTGCTACTTTTGATCTTTATAATCCCACTCACAAAATTCATTAACACACTTTTCCACAAACCCTTGGAAATTGGCAAAGACATATAGTATCCCTTAACACCTTTATCTTCCTTGAATTTTTAACATGTCAAAAACTCCTTCATAAATTTGAAGACATTAGAGGTTATTCTAAGCCAAAAATAGTGCCTACCGATAAGTTCCAATGTTTATCTTTGCCCATATGACCTACCATGCTACCAAAATACTTTTTAACTAAATTTTTTCTTTTAAAATGCCAATTGGAAATATAAATCTTTTCATTCTTGAATAGCAGTTCATTTCGAATGTGATAGTCCCTTCATTTGGTCTATCCTACTTAACAATGATTCCTTGTGGCTTCTTTAAACCTACCCAAAATCAAGATCATGTTCATATAAATTAGCAAAACCATTCACACCTTTCACATGAGGTACAGTAAGATTCATCACATGCACCCTAGACAATGCATTTGCTACCACATTAGCTTTTCCACTTTTATGCTCAAGTAGAAAAGTAAAATCCTATAATTATGTCATTCACTTCATGTGTTTGACACTCAAATTTTTTTGGAATTAAGAAATTGAAGTAATTTGTGCTTTGTCATCAAGGTGAATTGCTTGGGTAATAATAACTGCTTCTAATACTTGATTATTTAAAGAATAGCATATAGTTGCTTTTCATATATGCTATACTTTTTCCTTAACTCATTTAACTTTTCTAAAAAGAAAGCAATAAGCCTACCTTTTATGAAAGCACCCCTTCAATGGCAAGTCCACTTGCATTCACCTCCACTTGAAAAATCTTCTAAAAATATAGTATTGCAAGTACCAACTAATTAGTTATTTTTTCCTTCAATAAGTCAAAGCTCCTTTAGGTCTCATCACCTCATGTGAAATCTTGATTCTTCTTAAGAAAAGCAAACATAGGCCATGACATATGATGAAGCATTAGTTGGTTGTGTCAACACAAGCTCTTCAATGCAGCTGCTTTGACGCAACTACTTTGAGGTAGCCACTCTAATGCAGCCACATCGATGCAGTTTCTTCGAAGCAACCACATCGATGAGGCCCTATAAACAAAGCCCCTGTTGACGTAACCCCATCAACGTAAATGATGCATTGACAAGGTCCCATCAATGTATGCAATGATGCATTAATGAGGCCTTGTCTATGCAGTGTCTATTTTTGCCTATAAATACGTGTGCTCCTATCATGTATTAGCATTCTTTGGTCAATAGAGTAGTTGAACTCTTGCAATTTTGTTCTGTAGTCTTAGAGAATAGTTAGTGAGTGCCCATAGTGTGGATCTAAGTCAATTGTATGACATCTTATTTGAGTGCTAATGTACCTAGACACATTCCATGAATGGCAATAAGATCAAGATTGATTCTTATTCATTATGCACTTTTACTTAGATTAAATTTACTTTCCATGCAATTTATGTTTCATGTACTTAGTTAATATTTAAGTTTTCATGCATATTAATGAATTGGCAGAATGAGCACGACCATTTTCAAGCATAAACATGTATTTGCTTGGTAACCCTTGCAATGTTATTGTTTGCTTCACCTAATAGCATAGCACTTGGTAATCCCAGTAGTGGATACATGGGTTTAGGACATGTACAGCAAGTTGGGAATGAACACTCATCGTCCATAGGCTAGTTTAGACTTTTCTTTCCATTGTTAATTAGTTTAAATAATTAATTTCTTCATTATCATTAGGAATAGCATAAGGCTAAAACAACATCAAGAATTATATGCCTCACTATGGACTAAACCATACTTGACAAAGCTACCGCTAGTCTAAGTGGGAAGATAATGAACTGTAATTAAGGCATAATGATCTAGATGCCACAACTAGTCCCATCCATGAAATTCAATCGGATTATGCATGAACTCTTGTTATTCATATGATTGGGCATAGGGGGCACCTCATCACTCATCAACATACCACTAAAATTTTTGATGAACCACCTATAAAAACCTAAGAAATGATCTTATCCTCCCAACATTTTTAATTGTCAACTAATCTCTAATAGCCTTCACCTTGGTAGCTTCCATTCTGATTTGAGTTTTAAAAATCAAATATTCTAAAAATTTGATCTTCCTCTTGAAGAAATGACTCTTCTTCATATTGATCACCAAATGTGCCTCCTCCAACTTAAGACACACTCACTCTAAGTGATCTAAGTGCTCTTATTTATTTAAGCTATACATCAAAGTATCATAAAATAAGACAATATAATACTTTCCAATCAAATCTTTGAGAACATTATACATCAACCTCATGAATGTGGCAAGAGCATTTGTAAGCCCAAATGGCATCACCAACCACTCCAAAATCCATTTGAATTCTTGAAAGTTTTCTTTCATTCATCACTAGGCCTAATCCAAATTTTATGGTAATCACTCTTCAAAATAGTTTTGCTGAAGATCACTGAATTGGTAAGGAAATCAAGGATATTATCCTATTCACTACCCTTGACTCAATACACATTCTTCCTTCATCACTACCCTTCTTTGGAAAAAGGATTGTTGAAAGTACACAAGAAAAAAATTGACTTCCTTATAAATCCATTTATAGGTACCATTTGGTATGCCCTCTTGTTTGGAATGGTAGCACTAGGAATGAAATCAATTTCATGCTAGACATTCCTCATTAGTGGTAATCTGTCTAATTTCCCTTAGAAAACCTTAGGAAATTGCTTCTTCAAGCCTAGCACATTTGCTAAAATATCTACATGCACAACATCATAGTTAGAAGTAATAGTTAACATAAGCATAAAGCCAAAACTAGTTTCATTATATTCCTTAATGTGCATCCTCTGGCCAAGAAGAATTAAGATAGCATTAAGTGATCTTTATTACCTCACTTATTTAGCTATCATATAAATCAACTTATGAATTTCATTAAGTCTTATTACACTCCCCACATTTCTTGCTTCATCAAATTGAGCACTATTATCAAAATTCTGAGGCCTTCTAAGAATCACATCAACAAAATTAATTGACAATACATCATATTTTACAACATCATGAAAACTTCCATTTTTAAATTTCAAGACACATTGCTCTCTCACCTCTTGAGAGCAATTTCTTGATAACTAATGCACCTTGTAGGGTCTACAATGAGGAATTTTCACTAAACCGAATCTAGCAACTACCTTAGAAGAAATAATATTTGTCTAGTCTCCTCCATTAATCAAAACATGAATTCATTCCTTACTAAGAAAAAATCTAGCCTTAATTCTAAATAATAATTTTCTTGTTGAATGGTCTCCTCTATTTACATTTCTCATAAATGTATAAGAATTTAACTCAAAAGCTTCCTTAATTTTGAGAGTATTAGAATTAGCTCTCTAAAGAGCTTGGCTTAATGTATCCTCTAACTGCATGGTTTATACATTCTTACCCTTGGCTACCTTGTGAAGTGGATATTCCCATTACTTGGTTCTCACTCTCCACATTTGAAGCACTAAACTTTGGATGAGTTTCTTCCTTGACCCTCACCTTATTTTCCTTAGTCTTTCTTAGATTTTCCCTTCAAATTATCCTTTTCATGATTCTTACCATGGCTACCCTTCTTGTCTTGAGATTCTAACTTGGATCCCTTTTCATATTTGCATCTCTTTTCTTTCCTTTTGAAGCTTGTTTGCTCCCATTTACAAATACACTAAGCTTCTTTTCTACTATAAGTGCCAAATCATATTTAGAACTCTTACTAGTAAGCCATCTTAAGACCTCATAGAAAGATTGAAGTATATCCATACTCCTCTCAATTTATCTTAGCATGATGAAATAGATCACAAATTTCAATTTAAAATTTCATGACATCATTGTCTCGATTTCTAAGGAATTTCATCTTTATGATTGTCTCTTGGTTCTACTAAGATTGCCCAAAATTTTTGTTTCAACTTATATTCTATCAAGGACTAATCCTTGATAGGTTTACCATTTTACCTCTCATAACTTTTGGATTTTTTTTTCCATTAAGTTATCATCATACCTTTTAATATGAATTTTGCAATTAGTACTTACAATTGATTTAGTACCTCTTCCAACTCAAAATGTTTATTAAGCACCTTCAACCATCTTGTAGAAGCATTGGTACCATCTACCCTATTTAAAACTTTTAACTCCACATACAGAAAGTCTTGTAACATTTCTAAATGCTCTAGCCAGTCTTGCTTCATCTTCATCATCAAGCTTGTCATAAGAAGAAGTCTATGTCATAGATGGAACTCTTAAAGATTTAGCATGATGATCTAGATTTCCTTTCCTTGGAACCCTAGGTTAATGGATTCTCACACTTTCATCTTTAGAAGTTTCTTCCTCCTCATCAAATCACTTTCCACCAAGATAAGAAATCTCAACATCATCATTGGGACGAGATTACACATCATTATCATGTGGTTGAATACAACTAAGACTTGCATTCTGATATACCTTGGCACTAATCTCATCCAATCAATCAATCATCAATTGAAAGGAATATTTTATGCTCTTCATGTCTTGATTCAAGGCTTGAAAATTTGTCTTCTTAGGGGTCATCCAAAATTGACAAAGATATACATAGAAAAATTCCAACAACAAAAAACCCTATGACTTTGATACCAATTTCTTATTGGTTTTTTAAAAGTAATAGACAATAATTTTTTATTTGTATAATAGGAGTCTATTTTAGTAAAATATAAGATATTTTTAAATTAATGGGCATTTGTAATGTTATTTTGACTCTAATCCATATATATATAATTTTAAAATTTTTTTATCATGAGGACTATATTGTATTATGTTTAGTAAACTTTGTCCTCCTTGTCACACACACACACACACACACAAAAAGGAATCTCTTGGGAATTTGTATCACATAATCATCAATGTACTTTTAGTAAGAATTTTACTATTTCATCATCAATGTTCATCAACATCATTCATTATTATTTAATTAATCTTGAAAGTTGTACAATCAGACTTGGGATATTCACTATTTCAATCATATCTCGTCATTTCCTAACATTTTTAGTAATTCTAGATTTATTAGAAAGCTAGGAAGATGATTACACACAGTGAAAATTTTAGTTCAAAATCGATTGTGGTTTAGGAGAAATCTATTTTGGAATTTAGCATATTTTTTGAATATAGAATTTTTACAAAAATGAATGATGATAAATGATTAGCTTACTTCTCCCTTATCATACAACTATTTGATGTGAAATTAGATTTATTTGAAAGCTAATATCTATGGAAGGGTTCAATTAATATTTTAGCTTCAAAAACTTAACAACTTTTGCGTTATCATCTTTCAAATTTACATTATCAAAATTACCATAATTTTGGATAGATTAAATAGAACATAATATAACCTCAGCTTCTAGATATCTTTTGTAGTATTTCATTTTTTAACATTGTAGAGGAATTCCTAAGCTTTTCAAAAATACAAATTTTATTAGCTAATTCATTGTGAATTCAAAATAACTAAGCAATTCTTTCCCTTCCTAAAATTCCTTCATCATTGGAGCAAGGTCAGTTTGATTTATTTTAATCCTTAAAACACAATTAATCTAGAAATAAAAAATACACAAGATAATTCAATTACTAGAATATCCAAAAAATTAGTTATTTTAAATTAAATTGAGAAGTTTACCATTACAGCTGAATCACAACCAAGATCACATTCAATTCTCACACACTCAACACTATTGTAGAGCATGAGGCTCTATAATCACACAATGACTGACTCAATGCAAGGTTCAATTAATTTAGATCTCTTCATACATAGATCTAATATTAGATACACATATAGAAAGTTATGGCCAAGATCACACACACTTGATCATAGAGAGACACCCTTTTCTACAATCTTTCTATCCCAACTCTCTTTTTTTTATATCTAGCCTCTATATTTATCCCAAACATAAAGTTGAAAACATCTCATCTCCTGGGTAGACATCTCCTAGGCACTTGAAATGTCTCTATGTTTTTTTTTTTTTTTTTTTGGTGGTATAGCTTGCAACAAAGACATCTCTCTAGCTTCCCAAACCTGCAAATTGGCTACTTATAGGGATGAAAAAGGACTCACAAGAGGTGTTCCTACATCACAAATCTATGATACATGTTAAATAGCCAAAAAATATTAGTGTGCATAATTAATACAAAAATATAATATTAATATTAATTACCTTATCACTAAACACACATATCAACATACTCGCATAACAACTATACATCAATGTCCACTACCACTAGAATAACTTAAGGTAATATTATGGATGGCTAAACACATGATATTACGCTTATACAAATCATTTAATTTACTTAGGTACTTCTACATATTTACTACACTATTCATTGCACAAGCACTACAAATTCAATGTAATACTTTTACATGGAGTTCTTATTAAAGAGAGAGAATATTTAAGTTTTGTTTTTACCATTTTAAGAATTATTGTATTCTTTTTTCTTTTTTTTTTTTACAAATTATTTACATTACATTAATAAATTCTATAGCCTAGGGTAAGCACCTAGCATGTGCTTAAGATGCTAAATCAAAAGGATTTTGTAGTAAGGTTTGCAATCTATTCTACTCTGAAATAATTAAATTGATGTTATTTTTTATGGCTTTTCACATCAAATAAATAAGATAACTTTCTTTTAATATATATTGTATCATTAGAACTAAAACAATATTAGCCTAAAGTATAGTATTTTAGTGCTTATATTTTTTAGTTATGTTGTTTGGACCTCTTTCATTTATGCTTATATGTTATTCTTTTTTTATATTTTAATTATCTTGAGATTTGATTTTATGATTTTAATCTACTCCATGATGGTAAATATGTTATTTGATGAAGAATTTTAAAACCTTATGCAAAAGTGTTACCTTACTAGATTTGGATACCACAATGTAAAACTTATTTTAATAAAAATAATCCTATTCATGCTTATTATTCTCCACTTCTTGATAAATTTCAAAAAAACAAATGAGCCTACAATCCATGAAATCCAAAAAAATAAATATTATGCAACCCACCTTGAGATGGTAAATGAACCTAATATTTTGCACAAGATGCTTGAGAAATATACTCTTTTTCAAAGATACAAGGTACCAAAACTGAAAAATAAAGAAAAAGAGGAAGACCAAGATAATAATCATGATACGAATGATTAATCTACTTTAGTAGGCATTACAATCTTTGAATAGTAAGGTTATATAATTAGAAAAATAAAGAACTTCTAAAAGTTATTGAAGTACTTCTTTTATGCTTACGAATGGTCCTATACATCCATTAGTTATTTCATAGTATATTAACCCAAAAAATATTTCATATTTTGAATAATTCGCAAGAGTGAAAATTCTAAAGTCACAGATTAGAAAACTTTCTACTAGTTAAAAATTTCATGTAACATCATGTGCAACTTTCCTGCATCTTTTTGAAAAGGTATTATTAAAGCATATGGTTAACTAGTATAATCATTTATTAAAAGCATCTATAACAATAACTGACTAGATTTTCAAGCATTCCTATCACACTATTCCATAAATATATCAAATCATATTGATTTAGATGACCTCACAGATATGAAACAAAAGAAGAAAGAAATTATTTAAAGTTATGTAGAAAAGTGGGGACTAATAGCTTTATGTTTAGATTCACCTCTTAAGAATTTTAATATGGCTAAACTATTGGAAAGTTATTTCTTCCTCATATTTCAAGATATCTGAAAGTTCAAGATGTTCTCAAGTTTGATGAAGTATTTACCTAAGGTTATGTCAGTATTTTTTATCAAGTAGAAATCCCTAGATCTATAGTGACCAAGTTATAAATAAAGATAACTAATGAGGACATCAACCCATCTCTTTGATACCTTTTATATCCTCTATGTAACTAGTAGTTGTAGGTATCATGTATTTATGTTGAATGTATTTTTAAATTTTTTTAAGTGCTTTTTCTATGTTGAGAAAGCAACTATAAGGCCATAACAAGTTGTAGTAGCTATAATTTATCACTACGAGTAGCTGCAAATCATATTCTATTATAGTTTGTGCCTTGTAATAAAATTTATAATTTCTATATTTCAATAGTAAGTTGTGAATCATTACAAGTTGCAATAAGTTATAGTCCATGGTTACAAGCCATAGTTAAGCATAATCTATCAAGAAACAATGGTTGAATTCCTATGGGTTTTACTAGTGTGATAGGGTGCAAGTTGTAGTCTAGGAGATGTAAGGGCCTACAAGCTATAGTCACATAGTTTGTGGAATTTTAATTTTTTAAAAAAGGTGCAAAAATTTAAGGAAGAAAAATAATCACCTAAATATTATAAAATTTTGTAAAGGTTTCTACGGTTAATGCCATGCTAATAGTTTATATGGAAGAGTTGAGAGAGTAATAAGGAAATAGCCAAATGTCCCATTATCTTCAATAGGATCCAAGATTTCATTCTCTAAAAAGAAATGATAAAAGAACTTCTAAAAGTTAATGAAGTATGGGATGTGATAGAACCTACAGAAGCTCATATCAAAGTCATTCCAAAAGGAGAAAATAAAGACAAAGAAGATCCTTTAATTCAAGAATTCATATAAGAAGAAAAGTGGAAGAGAAAAGATTCACATGCAATAATGATCATTATTTTCAATGTATCTAAAAATATAGCTAGAAGATTGTGCTCATTAAAGACTACTAAAGAAGTGTGGGAAAGATTATGCTTACATTATCTAATCAACATCAAAAATCAACATACAAAAGGACCATTGTACAAAATTCAATTTGACAAATTAGAAATCAAAAGAGATGAAGATATTGAAGTTTTTTTTACAAATATGTATACTAGCATAAAAAAACATTGATGAATTTGGATGTGTCTTTACTGAACTTTAAAAAGTATAGAAAATTATGGAAGCTCTTTACAATGATCCTAGATACCAAAACATAATAATGAAGTTTCTACAAAATAAAGAATTCAAAAAACCACTGTGGATGATCTAGTTGCTCAAATTAGAACACTTGAAAGTTTGAGAACTAAAAAATGATAAAGAATAGGTCTTCACAATCATCAAAGGAAGAAGAAGTTATTCTCAATACCAAAGCAACTTAGACAAGTCAGAGACTTTACAAAGAGGTAATAGAGGTAAAGCTTTAATAAGAGGAATATGGAACTCACAAGGTTAGAGAAATGCTCAAATCCCTCTATGAAAACTTTGTAATAAAAGAGGCTACACCATAGAAGTATGTTGGTACAACTCTAGAATTTATGCTCTTTAACTCCAAGACAAAGATGAAGGAGCAATAATATCAAACCAAGAAGATCACCAAGGTAAGATCAAAGAACTCAACTCTAGCAAAATAGTTAAGTAAAATTCTTGAATTATAGACATCAAATGCTCAAATCACATGACACCATACAAATCTCACCTTCTTCAATACAAAGAAAAAAGAATTATCGACATAAAAATAGAAGATGGTAACCACCTTAACATAGAAGGAGTTGGAAACTGCATTACCAAATCACCAAACAATAAGGTTATAGCCATCACAGATGTCTTCTATGTACCAAATCTCTCAAATCCTCTTATTTTAGTAGGAAAAATGGCCAAGAAAAGAATCAAAATCAGCTTTAAAGATGACTGAAGCATTATTAAAAGCAAACAAAGAAGAAATTATTAGAACAAAAGTTTGCAATAGTAAAATATATTACATAGATTGTAGTCACTTTGATATGATAGGAAACCTCATCCAAGATAATAACCAAACCATCATTTAGGTTACTATTTCATAAAAATAAATACACAAAGACCCATATTACATTATTTCCAGGCATCATATAACAAATAAAAAAAAGCCAAAATTTTACACAAAAGATTAGGACACATCTCTTATAACAAACTATAAAAAAATAATAATGTTAAAGAAAGTAATAGGAATTCAAATCAGTGATATTTCTAAAGAAAAATGTGAAATATGCATTTAAGGAAAGGAAAGCAAATCAATGGTACTCATACAACAACTATGCAAAGAAAAGAAAGCCCTCTTGATCTTCTACACATGTATCTCATTGGACCTACTTCTATCACCTCTATAGGAGGAGCCAATTGTACACTTTTCATGGTAGATGATTTTTCAAGATATACCTAGGCATACAACATGAAGAGCAAGGTTGAGGCAATAATCAAATTTAAAGACTTCTACATTATCATGAAAAACACTATGNTAATAATCAAATTTAAAGACTTCTACATTATCATGAAAAACACTATGGTCCTATCATCAATGCCATCAAATTAGATAGAGGGAGAGAATTCACCAATCAAGATTTCAAAGATTTTTGTACACATCAAGGCATTTTTCATCAAACCACATATGGATATAGTCCACAATCAAGTGGCATTGTACAAAGGAAAAATAGAACCTTGCAAGACATGGTTGAAACACCACTGAGAAAATGCATGTTGAAACCTTTTAGACATTGTAACTTTCACCCCATGAAACTTGAGGCTAGAATCTTGTTGTAAAATATGAAGATTTTAATCCACAAAATGAAATTTCACATACTTTAACTTTTGGGGCTAAAAATATTCCTCATAAGTCATCATAGCCTCAACCCCAAAGTGAAAAAAGTCATCTTATGTCCATATTTGGGCTCAAGGTGGGGGATGGAAAGGTGGGGGTCAAAATGCCTTCTAGACTACCAAAATAGGCATTTTTATGGATTTTGTGGGGGGTGGGGGGCTATGACCTTTGCTACACTAGAACCATCTATGCTTAGTGTTGGGGGGTTTAACTCCTAAAGCCTCAACATGGCTCTTGTAGCCTTAGCATGGCTCATGTAATCCTAGCATTGCTCCTAGAGTTCAACATGCTCAACGTTGGTCCAACAACCCCAACATTGTTCTAGTAGTTCCAGTGTGGCTCCTATAGCTCCAGCATGGTACCAGCAACCTCAATGTTGATCTTGTGCCCCCAGTGTGGTTTCTATAGGCTTAATGTTGCTTTTGAAAGGCTAATGTGGGTGGAAGCAGCTAGCGTCGGTAAAATTCCTATTTGCTATTTGTAGTAACCGAAATGGTTTTGGTACCTTGGGGATATCAAAACTTATAATACATGAAAACCATGCAGGATTTAGACACCTACGATAACTACACATAACATCAATCTGCCAAAAATTAGGATAGAAACACTACCGACTAGTTTTAGAATTCCTTTTATGAATTTTTTTAATCAACCCTCAAACATTACCCACTAAGTACTTAGGGATGTAGCACAATTGTTAAGACACTCATCTCTCAATTAGGAGATTGTGGGTTTAGTTAGTGCTACCTAGTAGAATCAAACCTATGACTTGGAGTAACTAGGCCAAGACCTGTACCATTAGGCTAACACCTTGATGAGTGACAAGGTACCCCTATGCTCAACCATACAAATACGAGGTTTCACACACAATTTGGTCGAATTCCAAGGACTAAGTGCTTATGCGCCCTTGTGGAACAAGGACGGGTTGGTTGATTGTTGTCTTCCCAAGCTTACTTGTATGTCATGATTGTATGGTTAAGTAACCTTGAGGCACATGATTTTTATATCTATTATGTTTTTATGTCCTCTGCTAATAGGGAAGGAGAGAGATAACTAAGTGACTAATTTCATTACTCATTAACTAGGCTTTAATTAATCCTAACACCAGTATCCATTATCACTTACTGTACACATCCTAAACCAGTGCAACACTATTGGGATTACCAAATGCTAATTGTTACTAGGTTACCAAGTGTTACATGTATGCTCGAAGTGATCATACTGAGTGTATTTACTTAGAAGAGTTGTAGGGAGAGAGAGAGAGAGAGAGAGAGAGAGAGAGAGACAGAGAACATTAATTAACTAAGAAAGCATTTAATAACAATAATTAACATTAACTAATCTATTATGGATGCTGCAAGGTTTATCATAAATTTCGTCTTTATTGTCGTACACAAGGTGTGCTCAGGTACACAATGCTCGAATACAAATTCTTTCACTCTATGACTCCTACTGTGTGCACGCAAAAATAATTCTAACTCTGGGAGGGAGAAAAGGTAAGAGTTTAGCTAAGGGACTAACTATCTATTGCAAAACAAAGTGTGCCTGCCTCTTATTTATAGGCAAGGAGGCAAGTCCCGATATCAGGTATCCGACATCGCATGGTAGGCTCCAATATTGTGGACTTGATATTGCGGTTCATCATACCGCCACAACTAAATGAAAACTCACCCTCAAGTTCCTTACAAAATATTGGGAAGGTATGGGATTATTGACTAATTAACAACTAACGGTGGAATGGGATGACAGACTCAACGTGCCCAGTGAATGGATCAATAAGCATATTACAACATTAGTGTTCATGATCATTGTGGTGAACAGTCATACATAAATGACATCCAAGCCTTTCTTTGGCAGCTTGAAGAGAAAGAGAGATAAAGAAGATGAAGCGTGTTGTCGCCAATGCCGAGATTTCACCTTCTATTGTTTATCCATAACCACACCACCAGACTTGCTCCTTTGGTAAATACTCTAGTTCCAGTCCATCCTGAGTGCTTCCTACAAGCCCAGTCCACTTTTTGTATGATTTCCATCTACACACACAACACAATCACAAATGAGAAAGGATAGATGAACCACAATGCAGTTGGTACCTTGCCTCGATATGAAGTGCATTGGCTAAGTTGTGGTTATGGCAGAAACTGGTTTGGAGATTTATCACTGGTGACTACCCAAGGTGTAGGGATTAGGAAAATAGTAGAATGGAAAAAATTGAAAAATTTGTGCTAGGGCCCAGACGACTAAGAGTGAACCTCTGGTAGCTATAAGATGGAAAAATATGAGGAACAAGAAAGATGGGAAAAAATAACAACAACAACACCAATAAAATGGATGTCATG
>MNCI01012132.1:295471-324164 GCA_015680685.1 Gnetum montanum
TCAACCCCTAAGCGTTGCATTAATTTCCAAAAAGTTGCACCTGTGAAGTGTGTACCATTATCTGAAATAAGTGCACACGGCATGCCAAACCTATTCACGATTTGTTGTTGAACAAATCGTGCAGATGTAGATGATGTACAATCCTTAACAATGGCTACTTCTGCCCATTTTATTAGGTAATTAATAGCAACAATAATATAAGCTTTTCCATTGGACATTGGTGTAATTGGCCCCATAAAATCAATTCCCCAAATGTCAAAGGGTTTTAACGATTGGATCCATTGTTGCAAACTCTCCATTCTAGTAGTCATTCCCCCATCACATTGACAACACTCACAAGATTGGACGAATTGATGGGCTTCCCAAAACAATGTAGGCCAATAATATCCTGCAAGCAAGATCTTGATGGCCATTCATCTCCTAGCATAATGACCCCCACAAGGGCCCTCATGAGCATCTTGGAGAACTCACAGTTGATCTATATTGGGAACACACCATCAAACCAAGCCATTGGGAAACACTTTATAAAGTTTCCCATTAATCTCCATAAAGTACTTGGCTTGGTGAAGAAACTGTTGTTTCTTCTTAAGGTTTAACTCTTGTGGTATTTGTTGGGTGAGGAGATAGGTAAGAATGCTACTGTACCAATTTTTCTCTGTGGGTGATTGATTATTCACTACAACGGCAAAGAGGAATCTATCAAGGAAATAATCAGAAATTGGATACTCATCCTCTTTATTATCCCATCGCAACTGAGATAAATGATCAACAACTACATTCTCGGTGCCTTTACGATCGATCATCGTAAGATCGAACTCTTATAAGATTACAAGTCATCGTATGATACGAGGGCTTACCATTGGCTTATTCATGAAGAACCTTATTGCACTATGATCTGTATGTATATATACTTTATATCCCAATACATAGTGTCTAAACTTTTCTAGTGCAAACACTACAGCCATTAATTCCTTCTCTGTGGTAGTGTAGTTAAGTTGTGCACCAGTGATACTTCTACTTGCACTGTGGATGTAATAAGGATGCTTCTAGTCATCTAACTATGTTAGTACGGCTCCTAAGGCATAGTTGGATGCATCAATCATGATATAAAATGGTTTCGACTAGTTAAGAGCTTATAGAATGGGTGTTTCTACTAGCTTCTTCTTCAGAAGTTGGAAAGCTAGTTTGCATTCCCTGGTCCATTCGAAGGGTACGTCCTTTTTTGTTAATTCCACCAATGGTTTGGCAACCTTTGAAAAGTTCTCAATAAATCTCTTATAGTAGCCAATGTGTCCAATGAATGACCGAATGTCTTTGACAATTTCTAGTTGACGGGTAATTCCTTGGATAACTTTGATTTTCTCGAGGTCTACTTTTATCCCTATGTGTGAGATTTTTTTCCTTAGTACTACACCTTCTTAGACCATCAAATGGCTTTTCTGCTAGTTGAGTCTCAAATTGGTTTCTACACATCTTTTTAATACTTGCTCCAACTGGTCTAAGGCTTGATCAAAGTTTGCTCCATAAGTGGAGAAGTCGTCCATAAAGACCTCCACACTATTCCCTATCTACTACTGGAATATGCTTAGAACTAGTCATTGAAATGTTGCAAGGACATTACACAAGCCAAATGGCATCTGTTTGTATGCAAACATTCCCCAAGGACTGGTGAACGTAGTCTTGGCTTGGTCTTCTAGGGCTATTTATATTTGGTTATATCTGCTATATCCATCTAGAAAACTGTAATGGCAATGCTCAACAACTGGCAATGGAAAGTGATCTTTGAATGTTGCCATACTTAGTAGCCTGAAATCTATGCACACCCTCCATTTTCCTCCCTTTTTAGGCACAATAACTAAGGGGCTAACCCATTCGCTATTAGCAATGGGATACATGAACCCATCCTTGAGAAGCTGTTTGATTTCTTCCTTAACTACTTGCTTCAGCTTTGGGTTCAATCGCCTCTACGGTTATCTTCATGGCTTCATGGAGGGGTCGATGTAGATCCTATGTTGGCATATCCTAGGATCTATTCCAATTAATTTGGGATATGACCAAGTGAAGGCTTTCAACCATTTATTTATTACCTTCAACAGTCTTTCTTTTTGTTGTGGAGCAAGCTTAGCATTAATAATTACTGATTTTCCATTTTTAAGGAACATGTATTCCATACCAGTGGGCAATGGTTTCAACTTGAGGGGCTCCTGCTTAAATTTCTCAGGGATTTCCAACTTCCCCCAGTTGATACTTTCAAGGTTAAGGCTTGGAAGTTGGTGGTGGACTTGCTCTAATGCATCTATGCTATCGATATAAGCACAAGTCAAACCCTCAATTGGTTCCTTGCATATGATTGAACTACTTTCTTGATCAGCTATCAGCCACTGGGTGCCTTCCTGTCATGTGGCTACTGCATATAGGCATATTTGTATGTTGATCACTTGTGCACACTGATTGCATGTAGGCATTGTTAAACTTTGCACAACCCATGAGCTCTGCACGTAATTACACCTTGTGTCACTATATGCAATGCATGGAACTTTCTTCTTCTTGATCTTCCCAAATGTGTTTTTCTTTGATATTTTCAGGGAAAGATCGTGGATTCCTAGGCGCACGTCAATTGTGCTTAGCCATGCTCTTCCCATTATGATTGGGAACTCCCCCTTACTGTTGTTCACCTAAATCACTAGGAAGTCAGCTTGGTACGACCACCCACAAACAGTGGTAACAATATCCTCCACTAGTCCCAATGGGACAGTGATGGACTGGTCGACCAACTCTAAACGAATGTTGCTCTTTTTCAATGGAGGCAGGTTCTAGGCCTTATACATTTCTTGAGAAATCAAGTTGACACCAGAACCTGAATCCAAAAGAGCCTTACATAATTCATTTCCAGCGATTTGTAAATATATCATAGGACTCCAAGGATCAGAGAATTTCCTAGGAAGATGGCCAGCTTTGATCCAATTGGTGACAACATGTGTTCACATGACCTTATGCGTTGAGTGTAGTGGTTAGGTTGAAGGAGGCTTGAAATTTTTGATTGATACTGAGGCATCTAAGGAATCAGCTGCTTATGATTGCAAGGGCTTGGTTGGACTGTTGGTTCTAAAGAAAGGTCTTTTCTTCATGTGGTTGTTGGAACCAATACTAGGTTGAGAGTTAACAACCCTTGTGCCATTACGTTGTTGCCGCTAGGTAGCGATTTCACCTTACATAGTGGGAGCAGGTGGTAATGGAGCTATTGGTGGAAGAGATGTGACCAGATGAGAAGGATGATATGCTTGCAGAATATCGCCCCTAGAAGAGGGAGTCCCATAATACTCACGAGCTTGGTAGTGAGGTTGAGGAGTAACGTGACCAGTAGAGTCACGTGGAGAGACTGGCTGCTACACGTAATATCCATACAGGTCAAGTTGTCGGTAAGGATAATTTTGCCTTGGTGGTGGCATCCCCCATGATTGTGGGTGTTGCCACTATTGATATTGCTCAATCAGTTGTGGTAGAGTTCCACTAGGATAATACGTTAAGGGTTGGTGGAACTTCCTTGGGTTACCTTGAGGATAAGGTAACCTTCGGGGTGCTTTCCGTTTGTTCAATTGTGGGTTGAGTGCATACACCCCAAACTCCTACAGATGTGAGATTATAGGGCAATATCCCTTAGGATGGTCATATTGACATATCTCACATCCATTATAATTGTCTATTTCCGAATTCACAACCTCTTCAATGATGGCAACTTTGCCCTTACCCTTGCTATGTGCATGTTCAACTTCTTTCTTTTTTCTTTTCTCACTACCTTACTCTCTAGACTCCTCTACTATTTTAAGAACAGTTTGAAATCTGTTGTCTAGGGAATCCCACATTTGGTCTACCTTTGCTGAAACTTCTGATGTCAACTTTTGGATAGGCAAAGTTTTCCTATTCACCATCTCTTTGAGTGGTGACTCTTCTTCATCCTCACAGAATCTTACTCCCCTCTTCCGGAGGGAAGGATCTTAGTTATACTCTTCCACACTTTCTCTCTTCCGTAGCTCATCTTCTTCCTTAGCAAATTGCTTCAATAGTCTTTGAATTTAATGGGAACTAAGCTCGAATAGTCTTCCTTGGGCATAAGTCCCAAGGGTTCTTCTTGTTTCATGCCTAAGCCCATCTACGAGATGGCGCAGTTGATCCCTTTGTGAATAACCATGGCCAGGACAACGATGTAACAGTGCATAGTATGGTCCATGGCAGCATCCAAGGGTTCATGTCCTCCTTGTTTCCAGCCTTGGATTTGTTTTCACAGGTTGGACACTCAAGAGTAAGTTTAGTACTTATCGTTGAATAATTCTAACATAGTACTCCATCTACGAATGGATTCCAGTTCTAAGACAGGTACCAACTTTTCGCTTCTTTAACTAGTGTCAGTGGGAACAACTTAAGTTTTTGCCATTCATTCTCTATGTTTTGTAAGGCACATACATTATGGAATGTTTGTAAGTGATTCTGAGGATTAGCGTTGTATCCCCCTTCAAATCATGGGATATTGTTCATATCTAATCTCTTGATCCTACTATCTTTCTGGTGCCTTATTGGAATTCTAACAGCCTCAGTTATGTCTAACATACTTCAAGTAGCGAGTAGGGGTTCATTGTGATCATCTCGTCCATGGCATCTATGATGTTTACATTATTCCCTACTCTTCCTTCTTCTATGTTGTAATTCTCTAGAGTGCCCTCGTCCCCTTTCCTGGCTGTTTCGCTTATGACTTCCACTTTGCCTACCTTTATCCCCATGGTCCTTTTCTTTATGACTGTGTCCAAGTACTAAAGGAGAGGGTGAAGGAGATGATGAAGGTGAAGAAGAAGGAGAACCATCATCATGACAATGTCTGCTATCTTCTCTTCGACAGTCTCGACCTCGATCGTGATTGCGATCAGAATGTCCATTGTTATCATATGTCCATATCCTTTTTTCGGACCCTTTGTGGCCATGGCTATCAGAATCTAGGTTATGAATAGTGGAATGAAGGTTCTAATACACAACCCCTTGGCCAAAGTCAAGGGGAGGAACATCGTTGTGTGGGCAACTGCTTGAGGCAGGTTCACCACCCTCATTTTCGCTTAAGACATGTGGGACATCCTAAGATCACTTACCCTTCAAAGACTTATGATGTCTCTCCTATTGCAAGTCCCTTTGATGTCGTGCCTCCGTAGGACGGTATTCTCTCAAGTCATGGTCTTGCACAACGTATTCTATGTGTAAGTGCAGCATGCCAATTCGTGTGAGAGCACGAAGAAGCATGCTTGAGACTGAACGATTGGGAGGTAACACTATGTTACCTTCTAAGTCTCGCCAATGCAATTGTTCATCTTGATGGAGGATAAAGGTGAAGTCTGGCATATACACATCAAGATGAATATATACCACTCGAAACTATTGAGGGACTAGTGGATCAACGCCATGTGTATTACACCATCGATTGTTTCCTATTTCAGACCTAGGCCATGAGGCGCTTTCATACGAAGAAGGAGACATACTTGTCTGTTCAATGTGCAATGTATTCTTGTTTATTATTTTCTCAACCAACCCTAAGGGTTCGTTCCAACAATGTGAATAATTTCCTAAGTTCTAATTAGCACGCAAACAACTAAGTCCCTGGTAATGGTGCCAATGATGAGTGGCAAGGCACCCCTATGCTCAACCATACGAATATGAGCATTTCACGCACGATCCAGTCGAATTCTAAGGACTAAATGCTTATGTGCCCTTGTGGAACAAGGACAGGTTGGTTGATCATTGTCTTCCCAAGCTTACTTGTATGTCATGATTGTATGGTTAAGTAAGCTTGAGGCACATGATTTTTATATCTTTTATGTTTTTATGTCCTGTGCTAATAGGGAAGGAGAGAGATATCTAAGTAACTAATTTTACTCATTAACTAGGCTTTAATTAATCCTAACACCAGTATCCATTCTTACTTGTCGTACACATCCTGAACCAGTGCAACACTACTAGGATTACCAAACGCTAATTGTTACTAGGTTACCAAGTGTTACATGCATGCTCGAAGTGATAGTACTGAGTGTATTTACATAGGAAAGTTGTAGGGAGAGAGAGAGAACATTAATTAACTAAGAAAGCATTTAATAACAGTAATTAACATTAACTAATCTATTATGGATGCTGCAAGGTTTATCATAAAGTTCATCTTTATTGTCGTACACAAGGTGTGCTCAGGTACACAATGCTCGAATACAAATCCATTCACTCTATGACTCCTACTGTAGGCACATAGAAATAATTCTAACTCTGGGAAGGAGAAAAGGCAAGAGTTTGGCTAAGGGACTAACTATCTATTACAAAACCAAGTGTGTCTGCCTCTTATTTATAGACAAGGAGGCAAGTCCCAATATCAGGTATCCGACATCGCATGGTAAGCTCCGACATCGTGGACCCAATATCGCGGTTCATCACACCTCATTGTTAAACCTTATTATATTTTGGCAATTACCAATTATGATTAAACATAGGACTTGGATTATGAGTCTTAAATTCCAACAAATGAACTATGCCTAGACAAAACCTTTTTTTCCAAAACTATAATGGACATGGGAGAGATGTTGGAACCCAATATAAGTAAAGGATAGATACACCCCAAGACATGTAGTCCAATTAAAACTTTATATAACTTCGAAATCAAATCCATGACTTGAGGTTCAAAATCAAGTGTCTTACCACTTAAGCCGACACCTCATTGTTAAACTATAATGGATATGACCATGTCATTTGACTAGAAATGTAATGACAAGTTAAAAACAAACATTTAGTTTGCATTATTAACAAGTATTAGATATAAAATACGAGGAGTTAAGTTTAGAATTTTTCTAACAAGAAATTACAATCATGCTCAATGTCTTGAAAATTACAATTAAGTGTTACCCTAATGGTAAGAGTCTTGGTTTGGTAACCCTGTAAACACAAGTTTGATTCAACTAGGCAACATGGTGTTGTAAATTTCAATTTCAATTTCAATTTTAAAAATTTCACACACAAAATTTACCTAGAACAATAAAATTATTAGTGTACCCTAAACAACATTGTGTTATAAATTTCAATTTCAATTTTAGTTTTAAATATTTCACACAAAATTTACATAGTATAATAATGTTATTAGTGTATCCTTAAGGCCTTCATGGCTAAATGTTGACATTGTAAAACCCAACAAATTGAAAATATAACTCAATTGTTAAGTATGCTACATTGTAACAACTTAGTAATCTTAGCTACTATTAAAGCTCTACTCTACCATTACCTATATTCCACCAAAGTATTATGTTTACTATAAGGCCTACAATAAAGAGATGTTGGGTACTATAAGGCCTACAATAAATAGAAGTTGCATAACCCAAGATCCATCAAAATTGGATATTCATTTTCAAAAAATTAAAAAACAAAAAAAGGTATATCTTATTCAATTTAAATAAAACATTTTAACCATTTATACCAAATAAAAATTGATTGTGAATTTCAAATTTTAGGTTTAAATTGCAAGCTAATAATAATATTGTTGTTTCAATTGAGATTCTAGTTCATATTATAGGAGATTCTAGAGCTTAATGCTTGTAATTAATAATTTCAATTTTGATGTTTCAAACTTAGAGAGAACCCACCACTTTATCACTAGAAATAACATTAAAAGGATCTACATCATTGTCATCCTAATCTTGTTCCAACAAAATAAAGATTCACTAATAAACTACATCTACATGCTTGCAAAATAAAACATCTTATAGCAACAAATTAAGTTCATGCATATGACACAAGAAAGCTTTGACTTCAAAGCAAGTTAAATTGCCATAAAGGCACCACCACCTTTGACCTATCACATCAAACAAAAGCAAAACATTTTCCTCTTATATTTTACTTCCAGTTTTGAACCATAAAGTTAACATAAAACTAAGACTAGTATTAACTTATATGGCTCTTGGCCTGGTAATCCTAAGTCACAAGCTCAATTCTACTATGTAGCACTGAGTTATAAACTTCTATAAATCTTGTACTTATGTTTCGCTTATTTTGGGTTCCAAAACTTCCACCCCAAAATAATATAGAGGGAGCTAACACGCTAAAAAAAACTTTTTAACAATATTTACTCAAAGACATGGCTTAGAACTTTATGATTCACTATTGACCAAAATCAAACCCATAATTGAAATTTCCAAATCAAGAGGCTTACGTGATCGTAATTATAGAGAAACTATAGAATTAAATAAAGTCCCAAAAGTACCCAATAACCCAATAGCTTAACTAGCCAATGCATAAAATATTATTTTATAAGTTCTAAAAATACCTTACTAATTTTGCAAACTTATCAAGTATATATAATTAAAAACATAAACTATGTACGGAAAACAAAATATATACAAGTTAAAACCGGATTTTAGCATTTTAGCACTCAAATCTTTACATTACTGAAGACTAAAGTGGAGTAAAAGGGAAAATAAATAAACAATAAATTCAAACAGTATATCAAAAAAAAAAATTGAAGATGATTTCACCTATAAAATAAACTCATGCTTGTCAAAGGCGCAGCTGCAGAAATGACCATGATTCAACACTGAGAACTACGGCTCCCCATCGTTGGCTGTGAGCCATGTCCATTGTGCTCAATAAACATAATCTATTACTTTATGCATTCACACATGATTTAACCAACGCAGCTGATTTCTTTAATCTCCACTTGACAGTACATGTGAAGATTTTGTAAGAAATCATGTTTACCTAGACCTATCTGGAGAAGGAAATCTTTACAACTTGTTTCAGTGCTGATACATTTACAGAGAACTTTTGGTTTATCTATCTAGATTTCAAAAACACTAAAATTCAATACAACATGGTTAACATATCCTATTAACCTTTCTAAATGATACAGGATGTACATAATGATACAAGGTCAAATATACAACGTCAAGCATAACGCTTCTTGAATAAACTGTGCCGTTTGGACAGATCACGAGGCTTAGGTTTCGTTTGTCCCTGACCTTGCTTTCCTCTTCCAGTGCTACGAAGTAAATAACGTGTATCAGATGGTTTTGCATCTAGCATATCAGAGCAATTAACAAAAACAAAGAATATCCCTAAAAAAGGTGTTGCTATATGAAATTCCTAAATGTCAGTTTAAATATACCTGTATTCCATGTAGACCATACCACTAGCTCCGGACATGGCACTCATGGATCCCACAGAACGGCGTGCTTTTAGCTGAGTGATATCATCAGCATCCTCTTCTAACTGTTCCAATCCCACTGCTTCATCTCCAGCAGTCAAAACCTTAAAAGCATGAACATCTAATTTCACTATGTTGCTCATAAAACAAAACCAAACTTTCTCAGATTTACGTGTAAACTCATAAATGAGACTTTAAATTACCTTAGTAAGTAAAGCCAGCTGGTCATCTAGACTGTGATAGCTGAGGTCTGCTCCGGAATCTGCAGGTGGTAAGCTCGTAATCACCTGTTTAAACAGTTATTTTAAAGAACGGGAGTAAGAAAATATCAGCTTTTTACAAGTGACCTTAACGAATCGATCAATTAACAAGGCTACATCTTCGTCTTACGGAGAAGCTTGGTATTACATACACAAATTCCATAAAATGGGAAAAGAAACAGCAAAAATATGTTGATAGGAAAGAAATGAAATGCCTGTTGATAAACAACCCTGAATACAGGAACTTCAAACAGCTTGGACTTATAACTCGGTCGTTATGTATTGCGTCTCTTTCACAAAGGCCCATGTTCGAATCCCTCCATTGTCACGTGTATAAAGGCTCTACACTCAGCTTAATTGGCGGTCCTATGTAAGACCCACAACAGGGAGAGACTATGGATGTGATTTGGACCATAAGTTGAGTTGCGTTAAATTATTGAAATTTGCAATGGGATGTTTTAGGGCAAACACTATACACAGGCCTTGGATTCCTTCCAACCGCACATTAAAAGAATATATTGGAACTTAGTCAAGGTTTGATAACAAAGAATTTAACAGTAATAGAAATGCAGAGAATAGAGCAACATGGCTTGACATGCAGCACAAAGGACATTCAAATATAACATGGCTTCACAGAAATGGCCTAAATCAAGAAGGCAAAATAATGGTTTCTTTGATATCAAAAAAATCATGCAGAATAAAAATGGTTCTCTCACATGGCTTACCAAAGTCTCAGCAGCAAATGTGGTCCAAACAAACCTCCATAGTTAAGATTTCCACATGTAAGAACCCAAGCACTGATTACGTCAGAATCAAGTACATAAACCTCAATTTAACTTTACAATCAACATTAAACTTCCTGTTAATTTTCAACATTAGGCATCAGGTTTCTCATTTTACCCAAATTATTTTCTAGCAATACATTGTCATCTGTGAGTATAGAATGACTAATGGAATAAATTATTTTCTCGCAATACATTGAGTATAGAATGACTAATGGAATAAATTATGGCATGGATAACAGGATCAAGGATGAGATTTAGTGCATATCGATTATTACAAAAAGAACTTAATCTCAGTTTACAGGTCTCAAATTTTATAAAACAAAAAATGGCTATTAGAAGAAAAGGTAAACCTTTAAAATCCAGAAACATTTCCTAATAACGCTTACCGCTTACCTTAAAACTGTAGCCTTGATCAATAAGAAACTGTTGCCTTTTAGTCGAATAATACATTTCCTGCGGTTTGAAGTCGAAGGAAATAAGCAGTCATTTGATTAAAGAAGAAAACATAGGTTAAATCCAATTACCTGTGTATCAGTGGACACCAATGAGTAAAAAAATGCATTGTACTCTTCCTTTCCACCAGCCATCCTATCTTGATGTTTACCCTATTTAAAGGCAAAAAGTATGAAACTATCAAAAGAAAATTAGGTATATCATATGTTAAATATAGGTTCATAGTCTAAGGAAACAGAATGGCATTTCTGGTTGGAGAAAATTTAGCAATACTGCAATAAATCAAAGGCTTTGAGAAAACGTGCATAAAACTAAAATGCTAAAAGAGGTGTGTGATGCATAGACTATTTAGATCGTCCAGATCATGTCGCTATTCTCAAGCTGATTTCTGAGGAAAACTTTTGAATGGTAAAACAGAAACAATCTTACCTTAGCTCGTAAAATACGTCCTAAACGTTGTGCCTCTTGACGACGTGAACCAGCATGAGAAGATATTTGAATTATCACGTTGGCTTCTGGAATATCAATTGAGTTATCACCAACCTGTATAAGAAGATTTCCAACACTGAAACTTGCTACACGGTCTACGCACATTTAAAGAACTAAGTTGGTTTGCTATTAGAAGATAAAAACAGTAGATGAACTGATCTATTAAGAATATTTCATTTATTTCCTTGAAACTGGTGAATAATGCTCTGTTTCAGTAAGATTAGTTACAAATATAGCAGCAACAATTGTCAATTTCTATAATAAGAAACGGTAGTTTACAATAAGCATGTGGTTAAACAACGTACATGATGTCATGAAGATTCAATTATTCGTTGTAATGACAATGCCATATGTAATAAATTATATTTAAAATTTAATTATTACAGTTCTCTTAGTAGCTGGCACCTTTCCATCATGCACAAACATATGGTGTTCATATTCCAAACTGTTGATTTCAAATGTCAGACCTTTTTATAAGCTTTATAAGCATAAGTAGAGATTATTTGACATCGTTGCAGACCCTTTATACATTTACTCCCTACAATAAGCTCTTTCATCCATAATTACATCATTTATACAAATTTTGTTATGATAACATTTGAAGGGAAACTTGGTAAAGATATAAGAAATCGAATTGAGGCAGAATGGTCAAAATGGA
This sequence comes from Gnetum montanum, assembly GCA_015680685.1. Taxonomy (NCBI): domain Eukaryota; kingdom Viridiplantae; phylum Streptophyta; class Gnetopsida; order Gnetales; family Gnetaceae; genus Gnetum; species Gnetum montanum. The sequence goes on from MNCI01012132.1 coordinate 307,325, forward strand.
GACAGGCTACATGACAGCAATCAGGTCTCCTATCTTATATGGTGATGAATGTTAGGCAGTACAAAAGAGACATGAACAACAAATCAGTGACAGAAATATGAATGCTTTAATGGATGTTGAATGTTACCAAAAGAGATAAACTACATAATGTAGACATCAAACAAAACTTGGAGTGGCTTCCATTTCAAATAAGGTACAAGAATGGTGACTTAGATGGTTTTGACATGTGCAAAGAAGATCAGACAATACACCTATAAATAAAAGTTGCTACATCACTTCCAGGAAAGCTACCAAAAGCAAGACCAAAGAAGACATGGGAAAAAACGATCAAAGATTATTAGAAGAAACTGCAAATAAACAAAGATCTAGCTCTTCATAAAGATGAATGGCCAAAGAAAAAACAAAAAAACTCATGTAGCCAACCCCATTTTGTTGGGCCAAGGCTAAGATGATGATGATGATGAACATTTTTGAAGGAAAAGGCCCAGTTGACAGGATGTGAGCCAAGTTAACAGTGGACACTTTCCAAACAGTAAGAAGTGCAGTGTTGCTATGGTGGGTGCAAACATTAAAATACCTTGTAGCCTGGCACTCATTTTTTAGCAAGCCAAGAATACAAGAAGCTGAACTATTTCTCTTGCATTGATGTGGAAACCCTAGGAAACTATTGGACAGAGTAAAATTTCAGCCTGTTTTTTTGGCACAATGCTTGTATATCTCAGTATAACCAGCTGGTATTTAACTTGTGTTTTGTACAGTGCAAGTCACAAGCCTTGCCAAGAAGCTACACCTCATTGATTGAGATCTGAAAACATTAGTGCTGAAGGCAGTTAATGTGAGGGATTGAGACTTAAATAGATCCTGTTGCGGTAAGCTATTTTCAAAATATTCTCAACATTGGAATCCACTGCACTTGTGCAAGGTGTACCATTGTACTTTTCTATTTGTAGAATCCATAACATTATTGAATCATTGCAGTTACTTGTGTAGTCCTGTTGATATGCTGGAATTTTTCTATATTTTAATGGCCTGGAAACTTGCAAGTTACCAGTTTAAGCTCTGCTGGTAGGCTTTTGTAATGGCAGTATTCAGCCAGGGTGGTATTCTGCTTCTACACCTACAGTACATATACACGTTAAAAGCCCTTTAAAAAACCTTAGTTTTACTAGTTCCAAGAAAAAAGGTACGACTTGTGAAATAGGATCCTGCACTAATTAGCACTCCCATTGTATTTCTGACAACCATCCAACAGGACTATTGCCCACATTCTAAGTCGGTAGCATTCACACTCTGGCTATGAAACACATCTAAAAGAAACTACTAGCAGTTGGCAGTACTAACAGGTCACTAGAACACTAGCCCTTGAAAAATGCTTATAACAAACTAGGTGTTTACAGACTTTACTCTCCTAAAACAGTGACATTTCAAGAACACCTTGGATGGTACATGCGATCAGAAAAATAGCCTGCTAGCTACAAATGAGTACAGTAACCTTTGCAAAATGAATTTTCGGACCTCACACCAAAATGACTGCCAAACCAAGACACTGTATCCTCCCTTCACAGTGGGTAATTACACCATGAAGATTTCCTATACAAAACACAACATTAACATAAAACACTAATCCACTACACTAACTGAAATTACCCCATCCATGTTCTAGGCCAACAAAATTAAATAACAAAGCTTTGCAGTATTAAAAATATCCATCACAAGATTCATCAATATCCCTAAGGCATTCTTAAAACATCATATTCATGATAAAAGGGAATGATATTAAATCTGAATTTCAAAAGCATGTAATGCATGATATTGTTGTTAAAGGGGATCATCACTGGCAGACTTAATGCTCATCACATCAAGTGGGGTCCCAGAAGGGCCAGTTGATGAACAAAAGCCTAACCTCTTTTTGCATTGCTGTGCTCAGGCTTCAATCCAGGCCTTACAACCTAAGAAACAAGTACCTAACCATGGTATCGCTGTTAGATCTTCAAAATTCAAATAGTAGATTTCAAAAATATCTTTTTAGTTTCCTTTATTCTTCCTTCTTTACATTTGTTTTTCATTTTCCCCTTTTCTATTCTGGGCACTGGGACAGAGAAATCATGGGGAAAATGCAACTATTCAATATACTCTACTTTAACTTTCCCGGATCTCAGCACTCCAATACAACAGTTTGAACAACAGTAAGACAATACTAGATTTAATTTAGTTGTTCTAAATGCACTCTAAATAATTGTGAGTAATCATAAGGTATGATATCTTTAAAGTATGATCAATAGAATCTTAAGAATGAGAAGAATATTTACCTTTGAAAGAAAAATGGTATTAACTTCTGGGCTGTGCTTAAAAGCATAGAGAATCCTTGTCCTTTCATTATGGCTAAACAAAGAAATTTTGGAAACAAATGAAACAATGAATACAATAATGTTAGTGAAAAGCAATACTCTAATAATGCAATAGCAAAATCACTAGTGGAACCAATCAAAGAATTAAAAAACAAAACATAAAACTGGATTAAAGTATCAGTCGTTTGCATAAGTCTAAGAAATGTAACCTTGTTGCGCCATAAATCATAGGCTTCCTCAATTTCATTGCGTATTCAGTTAGTGCAAACAAATTGTCAGCAAAAACAATTATCTTATCTCCACGCTGTTGCTCATGGAAGCGGATAAGAAACTCACATGCCCTAAACTTGTTGGGATTCATAACATATAGAGCCTACAAGAAGATGTAATAAAGTGTAAGAAAATGTGGAACCAAAAAGCAACATTTCTGATTCCAGTAGAATATAAAGAGAATTTCAATACAGTGCTCCCTGGTCTAGAAAATCGGCTGCACCACTACTTATTACTCGCGCTTATTTGAAAATGCATATAAATCACACTTACTAATGGAATGGCCAGAAAATATATGCAAACAATGAGAACATAGGAAAAAATATAATTGGTAAAACTGATAGGATGAAACACAATAAAGAAGCAAAGTCTTGCCTAGCTTCAAATATATTTTACTTTTTTATGAGTTTGTCCAATCTAGCATAGGTAAAGACAAAAAACAACCAAGGAATGAAAATTTTTTCCATTAAGCGTAAAATGCTTTTTTCCAATGAATAACATTTAAGATACGCTTGATAACTACCTGTTTTTTCTTAGTGTTCTCTTTCTTCAGATATTCTGCGAAAAACTCTTTTGTCATTGGACACCACACCTCAGCACACTGAACATTAGCAATGAACCCTCCCTTTACTAAATCCAACCAATTTGCCTCATACAACTTTGGTCCAATTAAAAAATTCAAATCAGTGATGCGCTCATCTTCACGAACAAGTGTAGCTGTCATTAAGATGCAAACAGAACATTGTATTTCAAAAACATTCCTGCTGAAATATTTCAGGCTTAAGCTTTAATAGCTTAAACAAATAGCGTCAATATGTTAATTTTAGGATTTCAATTAAGTTACAAACCTGTAAGCCCAAGTTTACAATGAGATTTTGTGATGCTAATAACTTTACGAAACATGTGTGCTGGAACAACATGCACCTGCATCTCCAGCAGTTTGAAAATATTGCAATAAGATATCCATTACGTATTTATGAACAGTTTTGTTTATATTTATTAGAATATCGTTTTGTTTGCTTAAATCTGACTTATAGAAACAAACATTACTGTTGATAAACACTTGCCTCATCCATCAGCAGAAGCCCCCATTCCCTGTTCCTGATCTCCTCAATTATTTTTTCTGATTCTTCCGAACGTTTTCCCCCAAATGCAACCATGTTGTATGTGGTAACCACTACACCAACATTCCCTTTAAACCTTTCTTTACTATCAGAAGTAAAACGGCATATCTGATCATCCCTGATTGTAGACCACAACTTGAATTGAAAAGCCCACTGATCAACAGACACAGCGTTAGTGGCCAAGCAGAGACAACTTTTACGTATCCTGCATGCAGCAGAAACTCCAACCAAAGACTTCCCTGCTCCACATGGCAGCACGATAATGCCAGACCTTGCTCTACCTTTTGAAACAGAAAAGTTGGGACATTGATAAACCATATCAAAACACTGCAATATCATGGACAAGAAATCTTAGACAAATATTATTTGGTAATTCAAACAATGCATTAATGAAAGTAATGTCTTTTATGTGATTTTACAGCTAGTTTCATATCGTAAACAATATCTTTAAGTTATAGCTTCTAGAATGATAACCATAACAGGTCTCCTGGAATTACAATTAAAATCCAAAAATGCAGGCTACACCATCATCACCATTCACATCCAATTTACTTTTCATCAGCTTTAAGAATTTTCTTTTGTCAATTTTGTCAATCCAATCACAAATACTCTGCAGATCATTATACCTCTTCTAACCATTTCATTTGTCTTCTGTAGCGTTCCTCTTGAATTGTCTTCTACTTTGAATAACCTTGTTCAAACAGGAGTCATCTATGGCCTACATTGAACAAGGCCAAACCATCCTAGTTAATTCAGCATCATCTTCTTTCATTTAAGCACAAACCCTAGCCCAATAGAGTTAAAATTGTGAAAAATCGGCTATGAATCAACTATTCCAAAGTAGAAGATAAGGTACAAGTTTATAAGTTCAGAATTCTGCATGTTGAGTTTCAATGAAAAATGTGCTACAATCATCAAGTTCATCCTGGACTGTCTTGCAATTTTGCACACTTTCAGGTAATATAATAAATTTCTGGTGTAAATATTATACAAAAAGGTGGCAAAAAAATTTATTGAGACACCTGAGCAGGTGCACTTGAGGGAAAAATCGAACACTAAAATTTGGGGGCTTTTTCATTATGCAAGATGCAGTAATAATTCGGGATTTGGAAGCAGATGAATTATTTGGCCCACATTTCCAAACAAAACTTTCTTTGGAGACAACTGTCTTTACAGGTAATGATTCCTCAAAGAATTTTGGTGTGTGCATATGGCTGGAATCAGTCACAATTGCTGCAGCATAATCACACAAAGGGTCAAATTCAGCCCTTCAATGGATCTTCTACTCATCAGAGAAGTATGATTCTAATGATGCTCTACATACAAGATGCAATTGAAGAAAATGCCCATTATCTGTGAAATGGAAAGCTTTTTCCTTCTTTTCATACAAATGGCAAACAATTTTATAATAAGGGGATCCCAATAAACATAAAAAAGCTGATGCTGGAACTGGACCCCATTAAGACTTTCTTTTAAACAAATGTTAATACAACGCTTATATTTCCAAAAATAAAACATTGGAAATTTAATATTAGTAGGTGGTGAGTGGCAAGGCTCTAGCCTCAGGGCCCTATTGCCTCAATACTTAACTAATTGAATATTTCAATCATGGAATTCGGAGTTTGCATGTTGGACCTTTACACCTTTGTGCCAGTTTAAGGTTACGAGAGGTATGCATAAACATTCAGTGAGAGAACAACCAAAAAAACAGTAGATTTTCATATTAATGTTGTATTGGGTAAGAAGGTTCAGTTTCCAGAGATGCTGTGTTCTCTGTTGATAGTATAGATACGTGCAATACAATGAATATTTTGTGTACTATTTTTGCAACAAAAAGATAATTTTAATTAGCATTTGGCATCATTAGTGAAAGACATTAATTTTGTTTCTGTACTTGTTATAGATAGCATGTTTTCATTCTATGGAAGACATTACACAGTAGTTCATTTTCCTTTCGTACCAATGCTTAAAGGAAATTAAATACTTTATTAGAAAATCAAACACTGACAACCCCCCACCCCAGAAATAAATAAATAAATCTTCTTTTGAAATTCTGTTATTCATTTGTAGTTATTTTAAATAAAAAACTAACAATACTACTGCATTCATTTAAAGGGTAACATGAAAAACTGACACTGCAGAAGGGCAAGGTTGTATAATGTGTGTTAATAGAAAATTTGTGCAACCCTTCAACTTTGAGCCCTCGCATGTGTTGTGTGCCCTGCCCTGTACATTGCGCTGATATGCTTTATGTTTTCTTTTAATTACAATTTTTGATAGATGCCTTTGGATCCAAGTACCAATACAAATAGAAGTTCCTGGTAAATCTGAGGATTTTGCCAAGGTTGCGGTTCCATCCAATTCATATTCATTCTAAAAATACCATATTTTTGATCTCTGATTTTTTTCTATAAAAATAATAGGTCAATTTTTACACAAATTTGACCATATTTTTATTTAGGTTCTAATGACTCATCATAAAGGAAAATTTCAATCCCATTTGAAAGAACTCTTTCATGCTTCAAACACACTTTGTAAACGGGTAAGCTTTTACAGATGTTTGTTCCACTGTGTTTCCAATTAGGATGTGGAATTTAATTTTTTTTTAAATAATGTCTTATCACTTCTCTATCTTCATGATAAATTATTACATACTGGCATAATCCCCTATTAAATGTGTAAACTTTGTCATTTCTTTACGACACTTTTTGGAAAGAAACATAAAAATGTGGATTTAGAGGAAAAATTTTACTTCATTATAAAGTTCTTTCTTCTATTTCTTCTGCTTCTTCTTCCTTTTTTATCAGGCAACCCTACGCTGGGTTTGAACACCAAGTGCAAGTTTCCTAGGCCTCATAAGTTTGCTGTCAAGTATGAGTTTGACCACATTTGACCTAGCATACTTCTGATGTATTCATCCCAGATTTTATCCTTTCCTCACTGAACCAATTATCCATTTTAACCTTTGCAAGTCAGAAAGATCTTATATTTGTTATGGATGTTTTAAAAATTTTTATGTAAAAAAAAAAGTGTCTACCATTCTACTCCTTATAACCTAGCAGACTATAAAAAGAAGGAAAAGAATAACAACTCTGGCATTTGTCTTAAGACTCTTGGATGGACTACTATTCTTAATAAAAACGATAAGCTACATGCAAATGTATGGTCAAGTCCTCCTTCTAAAGAAAATGTTGAAAGGATATACTAGTATTCCCTTTAAAGGCCTTAAAAGAGATGAGATTATAACATAATTGTAGTTTGCATGGAAACCCTAAATCATAGGTTCAATTGCAGTGGGCAACACTGAGTTAAAAAGGATCATCACCAAAAGCCTCAATGATCATCCTATCAAGCAGGCTCCCAAGAGGGTTGGTGGATGAGTGAAAGCCTAACCTCTTCAAGTGGTTGCACCCAGGCTCAAACCCATGTCTTCCACCTTGAAAAACAAGCACCTTATGGAATTCTAACTTATCAGCACCTCCAAATGATCAGCAATGCTAACTTATGGATAAAAAATTTTCATAAAAGGAATTTTAAAACTCGTGGTCCAATGGATTCAAGAGGATCTCAGTGGACATATGTAAAAATTCAGTTTCAGTTTCAATGAGCCACCTTTGAAAAAGTGCATAATAGCTTATTGATCAAGCGCTCTTGCATTGAAGATGAATGGGACTAAGCAATCTACCAAAGCTGTGGGATATCTCAAAACATCAGTAGGGGAGCTTTCCATTTAAGAGAAAAGCATCCACAGAGGTAGGTGTGGATGAAATCTTAGATATATACTCTACTGAAAACCAAAAGAAAATACCTTGAACAGGCAGCATTTCTATCAGCCAACCAAGGGTATTCAAATATCTAATTGTGGAACATAAATTCAGCAAATGAGAGTAATATGAGATCTTACCATTCCCAAACATTTTACTGAGACTTTTCTCCTGATACGGTCGAGGTTGTGCCTGTGGTTTCAATTCCATATTAAGATCAGGATTAACCTGTCAGGGAAAAGATATTTTTCATACGTCAAAATCAAAAATTGCTTATTGGCTACTCAATATAATTGGAAAATGGAATACAAAGAAAGAACGTATGGAAATTCTTCTTAAAATGTCCTCTTATATGGTCTGTTCAAGGAAAATAAAGAACCGTAGCTGACAACCTGTGCACATTTTTCCAAGTTTCTATTTCAGCTTTGAACCATTACATTGTGTGAACTCAAGATAAGTTTCAAATTTCATTAAACTGCACAATTATTCTACCCAATGGATACCTTGGGTCATTTTTTGGGAGTAATAATAAATTCAGTTTCACTTTTAGATTCACAACGCATGTTTTGAGGAAGCAAATTGTAAAGCATTTCACAATAAGACATGTACCAATAAGATTCAGCATTCAACTGTAGGAATCTGTCCATGCATCTCCCTTAAAAAACTTTGTTTCATACCACTGTTAACAATTTTCCGTTAAAAGATTTTAACGCACACTAATTCGCTATGCTTTATTTAAATATAGTTATAGAACTGAATGCTTGAAAACTAAGAAACGTACTTCAACAAAAGAAAAAAGATTACTTCAATTAAAATACACTCACTCTTGAAAACCATACCAACAATATGGCTTACTAACATATTTTGCTCTGGTTCAAAACTATGCATTTGCATCTGTGTTTAACGTCTGCTGTCGTTTTATGTGTGTCAAGTATTGGAACATGCCAAACAATTTTATCCCATACATCTCTCTGTTAAAGTTAAGTAGGAGATTCCTATTCACTTGCATTTACAGACTTAGTTCAATACTTTAGGTTAAGTTAACAGCTTTGCAACATTATGTTGCACCAAATATATTAGTAATAATCCGTAGAGTCTAACTTGTTTCCCAATATGGTACAATTTCCATTGAAAATTCTACGACTTCATAAAGCCAAAACAACATTCAAACTTAAAAAATAATGGAAAATCAAAATGCAGCATTCAAAGATAAAGATCATTGGATAGGCAAAATAGTTGGCCATTATCAACTTACTGTATCATTTCTGAAATCATATTCCTCTAGCATAGGAAAATTCAAGGCATTAGGCAAACACCTTTGTTTAACATTTTCAACCTAGAAAACAAAAAAATCTTATGTAAAATTTCTAATTTGAACATTCTTTAGAGAAAGACAGAAGTAACAGCACTGCATTCAGTTTAGTCAAAATCAGAACCTCACCTGAGCAGGATCAATTTCAAATGAATGAGTTTCTTTTTCTTCCACTACAGAGTGAATGTCTTCAGGGGCAATGAGCTCACTATGAGTTTCTGCCATTTCCCTTGGAGCTTGGCTAACTGTGAATGAATCACCAATCTGCCCATCAATGAAGCACACATTCCAGAGTCTACTCAGTAATCAAAAAAGGACTAACATCATCATTGCATTGTACTAAGCACTAAAATTGAAATGCCTACTGATGGCATTAAGGAACACTGGAATACTAAAAAGTAACATTTCTATTAAGTAAAGTCATGTAATGTTAGGTTCCATGTTTGAATATTCGCATGCATTGGCCACACATTTGTAGTCCAACAACTTATTTTATTAATATAATCTATTTTTACCCGTTCAGGAAAAAGTCATTTAATGTCAAAATTTTAAAGGAAAAACAGAACACTATTTAGTGATACCTCATGTTCAAATACTCTTGCACGAGAAATGGTAGGATCCTTAAGCAAGGTCTTTAAAACCTATAAATCAAAACTTTGATAGGTTAAACAGAGATTTCATGTTGTGAAATTTCAAATACACAATGTTTTTAAAAACATTACAGAAACTAAATGACAAGAGGATACACCTCAGGATACGGAGACTCAACAAAATAACGGTTTTTCTTCAAAACCAGCTTTACTTTTCCATAATTTGCAGTGGATCCATTAATAAAGTCAACAATCTCTTTAGGAAGCTTTGTCTTGGATAACTTATTAAGTACTGATATAATTGTTTCAGTTTCCAAACCCACCGAAACAGCAGCATATAATGAATGAGGTGTCAGGTTGTACTCATGCATAGACTCTGGCCTGCATTTAGACAGTTAAATCCCCTGATGAGATTAAACATCTATGAGGAAGAGTTACAAAATTTGCTGCAATATAGAAATCGGCAGTACCGACAGACAGGCTCTGCAATAGCAATCAAGAAATCATATGCTTGTTTATACAAAGGAGAAAAAGTCTCCAAGAAAATTCTTCCATCAGAGCAGACCCATAGTGGCCTGTTATAGTGATCAGGTTTTAATTCCAGCTTTGTGAAATCTCTCTTTTGCAAACCTTCACCATTACCTATTCAAACATAAAGTCACTCAACATTTTCACAAGCAAACTATTTTTAAAAAAATGTGACTTTTAGTATCCCAGTCCAGCTGATGAAAATGAAACAGACCATCGTGTCCATCTTCGCCAGATTCATCAACATCCTCAGTATCTTCCTCTTCAATCAGATCTTCCTGTCACCATGATTTTCACTTGTACAATGTCAGATAAAGGGTTAAAAAATAACTAAAAATCTGGAATATCTGGAGCGTAGTGTAACAAAAGACTATGTTTAGCATTTGTTTTCTACAAAAATGAATTAACTTTTATCTCAAGTTTCTGATTAGTCGAGAAGCTTCCACTAAATCATACCTAAAAAATAATTATTACCTTTCAAACTCTTCTTTTTTGAAAAAAAAAAATTCTTAAAAAAATGTGATCTTTAAATGTTTTCAATGCATCTTTCAATTTTGAAAGAAACTATTAGTCAGAAACAAGAAAATTTTCAGTTTTGAAAGAAATAATTAAATGAAGGTATGAATTCAGAAAATCTGATTTATGGTAGAAGATGCAAACTTTTGGTTCTTCAGGTCCTTACCAAAATTTTGATACTTAGACAGATATAAAACATGGTTTTTATTATACAAGAAGGAGATGGATCTATAAACAAATACTTATAACTCACAGTTTCCATAGTGCAGATATCTAAAGCTTAATTCAAATATGCATTAATGACTTTCAATGATTAAACAACAATAGACAAACACTGAGTTTCAAATGGATAATAGTGCCCTAATTCAAACATGGCTTTCCATTTTGTAGTATAAAATGGGAAAAATTAACTGATTATTCTAACCCAAATTGTCTCCCAATTCTAAATTGCTCGTCTGATTAAAATCCTCGGAATTTCGTCAACTAAAAACGCTCTGCTACTATTTGTTATCATTGGCCACATAAAATTTAAATATTTAATTAACTACTTGAACTTGTATTTATTAGGAAAAATATTTATTACAATACTTCATCTAATGGTATACGATTTTGCGGGAAAAAATTTAAAACTTTTTCAATCATGAATATGCTTAATTTCCCTGAGTTTTCACCCACTGTTCCAATTGTTTGTTGATTCAAACATTGATGAACTAATTTTGCGGATTATTCTTATAAGCTTTCTACATTATTCCAGAATGTAAACAAACTATCAAAACCTTTCTCACGGTTTTCTGCCTCTTAGCCTGCCTGTGCTTCCCTTTTTCACCTGTTCAAAAGAAAAGAGTAGATTTCAATTGAAAATTAAATGTACCTTACGTGCCATACAGATAACTTGGATATTAATCTATCCTTGAAACGTACTGGTGGCATAAACTGTAAGTAAACAAAAATTAATAAAACCCACTACACGGAAATTCTACTGCAAAGTTAAAAATTCTTACCGTCTCCAGCCATTGACAGTCAGAAGGATAACCGCCCAAAGACAGCTTCTACAGAGAGGGCGAAAACACTCAGTAAAATATAAAAACTGAAAGAATAAAGAAAAAAAAAACAGAACAAGTTTCTTCAAATAACCAAATTCCAACTAGCGTTCTTAAACCCTAAAATTGGTACTCAATTCTTATCATTGCAAATAACGCCAAAAACTCCTCCTATTGAAAAGCAACTGCTTGTCACTATTCCATGGATAAAGTTGTGAACGGAAAAAATGCAAGACAGATGACAATTTCGCGAAACATGATAAATTAAAAAATAACAATTTTGAAGAGCGAATTAAAAAGGGAGAAACGCAGTTGAGGTTTCTGGAACACGGAAAAACACACTCGTGCCGTTCTTACGAGTAACTGCGACTTCAAACAGCAAACTCGGCACCATTCAATTCAGGACCGCCGTTACACGAAAAACCGCCGGCCGCGAAGAAATAAATACCCGAAGCGAAATATTCGAAAACAGCACCCGGAGATGAACCGCGCTTTGCAGACAATAGGCAAAGCGAAGCAGTCAAACCATGGCAGAAAAAATAAAAACAACAGTCTAAGGCCAGTGAATGTAGTTGCGTGGTGCCGGCGGAGAATGCTTCTACCTGGGAGGTTGTATACCTGCAGAGGATATATTCTTGCTGCAAACTTTACGGTTGAATTTATGGTTTTGCTCAATTTTTTACTTCAAACGTGACCGGTGATGTGGCATTGGCAGTCCAATGTGGTTGCGAATTTCATTGTTTGGGTGCATTCCCGCCAATAGTGTTGCTTGGACTGTAGCAATCCTTGGCTCTGCCTAAACCGACAGCAAGGACCCTGCATATGATAAAACCTGCTCCTTCTGTCACAGGCTTTATTATTATTCTTTTCCTTGTGTTTGGATCATGTTCCTGTTATCGAATTTGCAAATGAGAGTTCGGAGACAGGGAATTTCATCATGGGTGTGCTTATTTTAATATTTAACCAAACCGTTAGCCATTCTGGGAAGCAATTTGTGTAATTATGACGACTCTGCAGAGAAGTACACTTTTGTGTTGACGAGTCGTGTGAATACTTGCTCAAATGTCCTTGCAATGATTATATGATATATTTTATTGATTTGCCAAAGGTATCAATAACTAACTAAATATTGGGAAAGCTCTAATGAAAAAGTCATCCAACATAAATAACTAAATATTCTATAAATTGTGAAATTTTATAATAGTAGATGCAATTCATGATTGGGGTGAGGGGTTGGAAGCTAAAATAATTGAAACATAAATATGCCCCAAGATATGTAGTGCACATAGAACTTTATAAATCAATATTGCCCACCAAAATTGAACCTATGATTTAGAGTTTCCAAATCAAAAGTCTAAACACTAGGCTAACACCTCATTGTCAAATGCAATTTGTGATGATAAAATATGTTGATAGAACATGGAATAATGTGTGTTGTGATGATAAAATTAGTTGATTGTGCTTATTATAAGTAATAAAAAGATGAGCAATATAACGTGTTTGAGACTAAGGTGGTATGCTTGGAATTAGTATGCATAGGGTCCCAACCATACCTTTGGGTGCAAGGCAATGTGAGCTAATTAAATGTAACACCTTGCTGTAGCTAGGGTAGGATAACGCCTAAAATCACTAGTAATCTTACAATGGAAGCATGATAACTAAAAACCAATGATGTGTAGAAGAGATGATATTAAGTAAGGTCAAACTGCATAGAAATTTCATACCAAACCGATAACTAAACATACATTTCAATTTATAAAACTACAAGTCTCTACGTAAATCAAAATATGCACTGCTATGCTAAAACACATGAACATCATCATCGTATATATAAGAGTACAAAGAGTTTCATACAACGATACATAGTCCATAATATTGTACATAAAAATATACATTAACCGAGCATTGAAGATTTTCCCCTCCTCTACTCTCCCTCTCCGTGCTCATCTAGGCTCCTACGCCTTTCACTTGTAATTAAATAAAGTCAGTACACAACTAAGTGGAAAGCCTTTACACTTCCCCTACTAGATGGTCGACAAGTGCTGCACTAAAGGAGAGGAGTGGGGATATAAGGCAACCTACAACAATTGTTAGTCTTACACATGCTCAAAACAACACACACACCATATTGCTCATAATGCTAACATAATCATTATCAACGAGGATAGATTACTATTATACAATCACAAATAAAGCCACGATTCGACATCATCTATCATATATTTGTTACACCACATCATATGCATTTACACCATCATGCCCATGTCATCATACCCACGATATACCATTAAATAGTCCATGATCCACACAATGATAATCCAATCGTAATACATATTATTAGCCATATGACTCACAAACCGATACTATCATATACATAGCCCATGTGGTCACTAGCATATCCACACTCAATGTAGCATGTGAAATGTTGCCATGAGTACTCATAACAACCATTGCCTACAAGTTCATCCATTAACTTATGACCCACAACCACTAGCCTTCTAGAGGACTGGTGATAGAGATGAACACACCTATGCCACGTACCAGTTGTAGGGATGAACACATCTGCGCTCCCCCACTCTTAGGATAAGGCTTGAGATAGGAGCCTCATCAATGCATCATAGTGGAAGTCAATCCATACTACCTCCAAGGTGCCTCATCACCAACCAGTCCACATCCTCGTGCTAGCATCACCTACCAACGACCATCACAAGCATTGTCATGAAGACATGTACACATTCCAACTAGCTTAAGCCAACTGATGAGCCGCAATATTGCGTACGCGATATCGCGTCCCATCTTATTATCTATGAATAAGAGGCGGCTTCCCTTGTTTTAGGCAGTTAGGCTTAGACCCTTAGCCAAACTATAGCAGTTTTACCATTCCAGAGTTAGAATAATTTCCATGTGCCTGCAGTAGGAGTCTTAAAGTGAACGGATCTTTATTCAAGCAAATTGTACTTGAGCACATATTTGTGTACGGCAATAAAGACAAACTTTATGATAAACCTTGCAGCATATGGACTAAGCTAAATAGTAATTAATTATTGTCGAATGTTTAAATGCTTTCCTAGTTAATTAATCTCTCTCTCAACCCTTGACTCTCCTAGTTAAGTACACTTAGTACAACCGCTTCGAGCATGTGTGTAGCACTTGGTAACCCAATAACGATTAGCGTTTGGTAATCCCAGCAGCGTTGCCGTTCAGGATGTGTGCGGCAAGTGGGAACGGATACTGGTGTTAGGAANCTAGTCCTTGGAGTTCGACCGAATCGCGCGTGAAATGCTGGTATTCGTATGGTTAAGTGTAGGGGTACCTTGCCACTCATCACCAACACATGTCATAAGCACAACACATCCAAACCCAACATAAGATGACTGCATATATCCATACCTAATAGTCACATTTATTCATGAAAATAATACTATGATTTGACAAAAAAACATTTTGCGCCACAACCAAATTTCTTGAACTACATGTAATTTCACAAAAATGACTACTATAATAACCTCCAAAATTATATATGCCCAAAGAGAAAAACCAATTCCATGATTAGAAAGTATGTCCCAAAACGATCCCAACAATACTAATTTCACTTAAATTGGACTCCTAGAAGCAAAGTTATGCATGTGTAAAGTTTGATAAAAAAATAATAATTAATAATATCTAATTAACGCCAGTATGAATTAAAACTCCCAAAGACTCTCATGCCATAATAGGCCTCGAAAATATACTATTCCAAGCATACCAATCTTATCACCATCACATATCATGTTCCACAAGTCCACATCATACCATATATCGCATATATATTACTAAATAATTTGTAACCAAAATCGCAAATTTTAAAAAATATGCAAAATAACATGTCCAAACTCAATCTTTAAGCTATTCACCCCACATGGCCACATCACATGATCGTATACACTAATCTAGCACAAAAATACAGGTGATGAGTGGCAAGGTACCCCTACACTCAACCATATGAAACGAGCGTCGCACGCGCAATCCGGTCGAACTCCGTAGATGGACTAGTTGTGGCACCTAGATAGTTAGCCTTAGGTCGCAGTTCGCTGTCTTCCCATCTAGACTAGTTTTGCATATGTCACGTATGGTTTAGTCTAGATGAGGTGTATGATGTGTCCTAATTCTAATGCTACTCCTGATGGCAGTGGAAAATAATATTTAACTAAATCTAAGCTAAGAGGAAAAGGGTAAGAAAATCTAATCTAGCCTAAGTGCGACGAGCAACCGATTCCTTGATCAACCGTACACATCTTGGACTTCGTGCACGACTGCCACTGGGACTACCAAGCATAGGCCTAGGTACGCCACTGGGATTACCAAGCGCAGACCCCAAATACGCCACTGGGTTACCAAGCGTAGATCCCCCTAGCTACACCACTGGGCTACCAAGCAGTCACACTTAAATGCTCGTAATCAAGTCGAACTCGTTCCGCTTCTAGGAGTTTAAGGGTTGAGAGACTAATCGCGATAAGTAACCGATTCCTTAACTAGCCGTACACACCCGTAGATGCTCGTAGCCAAGTCGTACTCACACCGCGCTACGAAAGCAATAAATAACATTAAATAAATAACAAATAAATAAACTAAGTGAATGCTGCAATGATGAAGTAATCTCGATCTTTATTGCCGGTCATGTGCGTGTCCAAGTACGGCACACTCGAATAAAGACACCGTACAATTACAATCACCACATTGCGGGCAGACACGGGAAAAAATCTAACTCTGGAGGGATCAAACTGCCAGAGCTTCGCTACTCTAAAACTGGGATCCCAAATAAGGGAGTGTCGCGTCTTATTTATCGAGATGGCGGCGGACTGTGATATCGCGTACGCGATATCGTGGCCTATGCAAATCGCGTCTCATTATACCCCCACGACTGAATAAAAACTCGTCCTCGAGTTACAAGGAGAACAAGCTTCAGTGATTACATAGTGGATAGGTATGGGATTATTAACTGGAAAAATAAATGGACTAATGCCGCAGTGTGGGAAGACACAACACAGAGAAAAAATACTACAACTACAAAAATGTGGAACTCATGTAGTTCCTGGTGGGGGTGGCTCCTCCATAGGTGCTTTCCCTTTGTCATGTGCTCCAAGCTTGGAAGGTTGTCGACACTGAAGAATGGCATGGAGCTTCTCCTCTTCAGTCCGAGGATCTTGTGCCGTCCATGCTAATGTTCCAATGTTTGATGGAGTCGACACCTCCCATGGATAGGGTAGTTGCAGGAACATCTGATTAGCTTTGACGTACCACGCCACAAACACCCGTTGTTCCTCTTCATAGGCTCTGGCCTTGTCTTTAAATTCATGAAGCTCTGTTAG
>MNCI01012132.1:344219-417202 GCA_015680685.1 Gnetum montanum
AATGCGTAAGAAAACAAATCTCAAGTGTTGCAAGGATGAATAAAAGAGCTCATCTTTATTGCCGTACACAAGGTGTGCTCAGGTACACAATGCTCAAATAAAGATCCATCCACACTTAGGCCTCTTGCTATGAGCACTTGAAAAATAATCTAACTTTCAAATAGACTACAAGAGTTTTGCTACTTGACTGCTAAAAGACTTCTTTGCAATTGTGCGCGTGGGCACTGTATTTATAGACTTGGGAGCAACTACTTTAATAATTAGAGTAACCACTCGAATACTTAGAACAATTGCTAAATCATCCGCTAGAGTAACCACTTTAATAATTAGAATAACTGCTAAAGCAACCGCTAGAGTAACCACTCTAATAATTAGAATAACTGCTAAAGTAACCGTTAGAGTAACCACTCTAATACTTAGAATAACTGCTAGAGTAATTGCTAGAGTAACCGCTAGAGTAACTGCTCTCATCAACAACTATGTAAAGTTTTAGGAGCAACTATACATGACTTAGGTAATTGTATCTCATTTGTGAGGGAGAAGTGAGGTTGCAGTGGTTGTAGAACCTCATGCTCTACAACTATCACTGAGTGGATCAGGTTTAACTATTCAAAGGCCTAATACTTCATGGATTCTTGTGAATTGTAGGTTCATGGATCCTTTACATTTTATTTCTATTGTATTTTCTTTCTAGCATATGTTATGGAGATGTTTTAGTGGTGTTTTCCTTTCTATATGTTTAGGCATGAATTTGGAATAGGATTGGGAATGTTTATATATGTTTTAAGGCTTAATTATTCATGAATAGTTCAATAATCCTTATAATCATTCCAATAAGCAAATACCGTTGTTGTAATAAGATATTGAAAACCACATGTGGAAATACAAAAGTTGGAGCCACAAGTAGCTACATTGCAAAGGTATAACTATGCTTTGAGGTAGAGAAATGAATGATTAGAGCTTCAAATTGATACAACAATATAATCAAAAGGATTCTATAATAGTGGCAATTGAAAAAAAAAACCAAAAGAATCCTTTGATAATCAAAGACTAACTACCAAAAAATATGTGTCTTATTTGAAATGAAAATATGTATATGCAATGGGTAGCACGTCCAAGAAATAACAATAAAATTATGAAAAATATCCTAGATTACTAAAGAAGTTACAAGAATTAGGGAAGGGAAAAAAAATACTTTAGGAGTCTGTCCAAAATTCCCTTGGAGCTTCTTTAGATGGCTTAGTAAAAAAGCCTAGATATAATGATATATGAGTTTGTGTATTTTTTTATATATTTTTATATGTTATAAATGATATTATAGATGATGATGTATATTCTCTAATTATGTACTTATTTTGGTTACCTATGCATTTAGATGTGTTGAAAAAATATAATAAATGGGTAGGCTAATCTTGTAATTATTTGTTTTAATTGTATATTTATATTTGATTATGATAATCTTGATGTTATAAATTGATTTATTGTAAAATCAAAGGAACATGATCAGTTACTGATGTTTCATCAAACAATCCTCAAAATGTATAAACAACATACAATCAAATGTTTGAGTAGCTATTGATCTTTTTACAAAACCAAAATTAGAATCATAATAATAAAGGCCAAAGAAATTATGACAATGGGAACTATGAGAGATTAATTTATAGCTTCATGAAGTAATTTTTTCTATTTTTTGGCATTGAAGACCTCATTATTGCTACAGAATAAATAAAGGGATTAGAGAAATGTTTCAAGAGCTTACAGTGTATTGTTGTGGAGAATACCTTTCTAGCTATTTATTAGCTAGAAGATGTAACCAATAGATAGTGGAATGTTGAATAAAGAATACAACATTGAAAAGATGAAGAGGTTGAATGGAAATAATTCATTGAAGTATTTAAAGATAAATATCTTATGAAAGCATATAAAAAGAAGAAGAAAGATGAATGCAATCACTTATTATATGGATCTATGATAGTTCATGATTATGACAATTAATTTATTGAACTATATGAATTTGTTGTTTAAGTTTTATAAGATGAAGCAGTTTACATCCAGAAATTTATAAAATGATTAAGGCCTTTTATCAAAACCGTAATTGCAACATTAACTCTAGATATTTATTGGGAGGCACAAGCTAGGATTATTATTATGGAAAGGGAATAAATGAAAGATGTAGCTTGAAGAGATAGAAATAAAAATAAAGGAGCATCATCTAAAGTTGATTAGAAAAAATTTAAATAGCCTAAGGGATAAAAAATGATCATTTTAGTAACAGCCTAAGTGAGTAAATGAACTAGCTCAACCATTCAATTTTAGATTTCAAAAAGGAATAAATATTTGCTATTATTGTAAAAAATCTAGTCATTTTAAAAGAAAGTATCTAAACTTGTTTCTAAAGGAAAATGCTATTAAGAATAGAAGAATTAAATCAATGGCTCCAAATTATAGAGTGATCCAAGAAAATGGAGAACCTACTAATAATCCTAGAGTTGTTCATGAAAATAAAGGGGCTAGTAATAATCAAGGAAGAGGTAGGAAACATATGAATTTGGATTGAATCTATGTTATACCATGGAGAATTATCGGTAAATAGCTTAATGTTGTGGTTAGAATTGAAGGTATGCTTTATGCTTGATCTCTTATTATTCTTTTTATCCTAGAGATAACCATTCTTTTATTAATAGTCAAATAGTGAAAATATTAAATTTATCATATGAAAAATGTTAAACTCCATTATTTGTTTAAGATATGGAACATAATGCATATATAGTAAAAAATAAATGTAAGAAACCCCCATTAAAGATACAAGTTAAGGAGTGGAATGTAGATTTATTTATCATGGATTTAGGAGAATATGATATTGTTTTAGGAATTGAATGGTTAAGTATATATAATGACTTTCTTTATTGTAAGAATAAGATGGTGCAACTAGAGTCCATGGATGGAAAATAAGTCTTAGTAGCAGTAAAAGAATGGCCTATAAATGTTGATTTTATTTTTTAAAGAATTTTATAAAAATGTTTCAAAAAGGACATACTTGTTTTATGAATATTGTTAAATAAAAGAACAACAACAATGATATTGGTGATATCACAATGGTTAATGAATTAACAAATGTATTCACAAAAGAATTATTAGGGTTGTCTTCAAACAAAGAAATAAAAGTTAAGATTTTACTTAAAATAGGGATAAAACCAAAGCACCATATCATATGTCACTAGTTAAGCTAGTAGAACTCAAGTTTGAAGTACAAGAACTTTTTGAAAAAGGTCTTATTTGAACAAGTGTTTCTCCTTGGGACATCAATATTATTTGTAAAAAAAAATGTGGAAGCTTAAGACTATACATGGATCATAAATAGTTAAATCAAGTCACGATTAAGAATAAATATCATTTACCTATAATAGATGACTTATTTGACTAGTTTAGGGATCTAACTATATTTTTTTAAATTAAACTTGAAATATGGATATCATCAATTAAGGGTTAAAGAGAAAGATATTTCATTGTATTACCAAAAAAAATTTGTTAAAAATCTTACTAGAATTGCATCTATATTAATGAAGTTGTTAAGAATGGATTAATCATTTTAGTGCATAAAGAAGTGTTAGCAAACATTTTTAGAAATAAAGAAATAGCTCATCTAACTTCTATTTTAATCTTATCTATTCTAAGTAAGTAATTTGATGATACACTAATGATGAACTACTTTTTGAAGAGGACTATGATATTGTAGATGCAATATCGTAGCTTATGATATAATGTCATAGATATGATGTGGCAGACCATGATCATTTCTATAAATACAAGCCCACCATCATGTCAAACAATAGAAGGTTTACCAACACTTCGCAAAATTCCTACAGTTTATTTTCATAATGTTAAAGTTAGTTGTGAATGCCCACAATATGATGATTAATAATTGTACGACATCTTTATTTGAGTAGATTGTTTGGAACATAATTCATGAATGGCAATAAAAATCAAGCTTCTTCTTCATCATTGCAGCATATCACATAGACTAGATTTAGTTTCCAATGTTGTTCACTTTTATTGTGTCATTTATATTTCCTAAATCATTTAATATCATCATGTTCATTAGTAAAGGTGGAATGAGCATGACTAGTTTCGAGTATAAAGTGTAATTGTTTGGTAAACCAGTGGTGACTTTGCTTGATTCACTTAGTGGTAAAATTACTTGTCAATCCTAGTAGCAATTACATCAGCCCAGGATATGTACAAAAAACCAAGAGCAAATACTTATTGGCACTTGGCTATAATAGTTTTATATTTTCATTATTTTTAAATAATAGAATTTATATCCATTGTTGCTATGTTTACTATTAGTATACTTAGAGCCAAACAAAATCATTTTATTATATACCTCATTGAGAGTTAAATTATATGTTTTGCACTTACTAACTCTAAGTGAGAAGAAAATGATCATGAACTTCTTATCAACTTACTAGTATAGTTGTATTGTCCATCCATGGATCATGATTTGGTTGGGTGTGAACACTTGTGACTTGTATGGTTGAGTGTTGAAATCCTCTGCTACTCATGATTGATGATGTTGTTGGGGATGTATTAATGTTTGCTAATTAATTAATCTTAACAAAATTCCTTATATTAAGTATTGTCAAGTTCATATCTCACACTTAGAATAAATTTGCAAAACATACACACATTTAAGCATTAACCAAGTTAAAATAGTTTCCATACCTAAAGTGAAATCTCTAATTGCTATTGATATTAATGTATGTAATGATAGGAACCATGATGAAGAAAATTGGAGTGGACCGATGTAAGCAAGAATATCATATGCTTATGCTGATCCTCTTTATCCTAATTTTACATTTATTTTCCACTAGGATAAACAATTCAGATGGATAGATTTATAGAGCAACATTGTCTTATCACTAGAATGATTAGCACCATTCATGCTTCTAGCAGTCCTCCCAAGATCAAATCTTGGCCATATACAAGAAGGGTATTGAGTCATAAAAAACATGACTAGGCCATACTAGCCAATAGAGGCTTAAATAATATGAGAAGCTATGATGTAGGGATATCACTTTTGATCCCCTTTTTCTACCCTACATGTATGTTTTGTTGGTTTTAGGCTTGAAGAAGATGTCTTGAAACATCTTGGTTGAGACCTAGAGCTGACAAGAGATATTACCCAGCCCTTTTGTAGTCCTTAATGTATCTTGGAGGAGTGTGTCCTGCTAGTGTGTGTATCTTCTTGTGCTGAGTTTGTTGATGATGATTCTTGGATGTTTTGACATGTTTGGGAATGCATTGAACTCATTTTGATGAGTTCAGTGGATTCCAAGATCTATGTGAATTTGTTTGGAGTCATCCAAAGGTTTCAAAACAAGCATCTTTGTATTTAGCTTGGTAGGGGATACATCTTAGCTACATTTATGGAATCTTGGGCAAGATGTATTGACACTGGAGGAGACATATTGAAAAAATAGTAAACATCTTTCCTGAGAGCTAGGTTGACTCAGAGATGTCTTGGGAAGATCAGAGACAACCTGAATGAGTAAGGAAACTTCAAAAATTGGTCATTCCAATTTGAGAAATAGCAAAAGGAGGTAAGAAAGAATGGGAAATAGCAAAAGATATTCAAGTGGAGCTTAAGAAAGGTTTCCTAGGATTTTTCTTATCTTGTTTTCTATATAATTGTCATGTGTGTTTCATGTTAGGGTGTGGAAGCAAACACTAAGAGGTGTGGGTAGAACATCTCAAGAGGATGTAGAGCACAACCAAAAGACCGAGAGAAAGAGAGAGCTCTTAAGAAAGGAGAGTTTGTGCAAGGAAATTAGGTGAGAGGTAAGGGAGAGAACTTGAGAGACGTTAAGAGAATCTCTTATAAGTGTGTTGTATTGAGCTTGGGCTCCATGGTGAGTGATTGAGGATTGAGAGGGAACAACTGTGACCTCTAATATCCTTGGGAGAGTTGTGAGTTGAGCTTGGTTTCTCATCTTTGATGTAATTTTTCTCTTAATATAAGGGAGATTTTCTCTATTTCACTGTGTTGTTTTTGTTTTCTAAGCTATATCTACTTGGAAGTTGTGGATTGAGTCCTATTAGGGTCTATTGAGATGCCACCCCTGCATCATGTTATCAAGGTAGTAAGATATTAACAAGAGAAAGGAAAAAGAACACTCGAGATGATTATTCTTACAGAGAAAAAAACATGTATCATACAAAGCTAAAAAGCCTCATCATACTCATATGTATAGTTCTCAATCATCTATTATATGCATTGAAGATCTTGTAAAAATAAAATTACATTCAACTCTTGTAGAAACTCTTGGAAGAGATGAGGCATACTCCAAACTTAGGAGGAATTCAAGGCCTAAGATCTCCAATAGAACTACAAGGGATAAATCAAGGAGTCATAGAAGGAGAACCAGTTGGTCCCGTTCTCCAACTCCCCCGTCCTCTTCATTACACTTATTAATAGACTCCAATAAAAGAGAATGAAGATTAAGAGATCATAACAAGGAAAGGAGAAGGGATCATGAGAGACATACGAGTCAAAGAAGACATATTGATGAATAAAAATATAATGAAAAGGATAGAGGAGGAGGAATCAAACATGAAAGAAGAGAACATTATGAGCATTAGAGGAGTCATCACTACAATAGAGCATATGAACTTGAAGATTATGAAGAACCACTACTGGCCACTTGAAGCATGATCAACATTAGGGAAGCAGTGTACATACCTACCATGCATTTAAGGAATAGTCGCATCAAGCAACTTGACATGAATAATTTTTCAAAATTTTAAGAAGTATATAATGCAGATCCACAACATCACCTTTAAGCTTCCAATGATGCTTACACCATACAGAACATCGAAAAAGATTGACAAAAATTAAAATTATTTTCTCAAACACTTATAAAGGAACCAAAAAGTTGGTATAGATCCTTAGAATTATAATTAATTAAAAGATGGAGTACCATGTCATAGATCTTTAATGATAAATATCAAACCTATTCTAGAGTGTCAAATCTAAGAAAAAAAATTTAGAATGGAAACAAGGGACACATGAACCCCTTGATATAGCAATGGATAGATATTATTCATTATTATCTATATACCTAGGCCATGGATTTTCCTAGTGAAAGTAACTATGACATATTATCAATGTGTTAAGGAACAAAGTAAGAGAGATTCTTGAAGTGTATACCCAAGGAACATTATTAGAGATGACAACTCATCCAATTCAATGGTTACTTGATCAAGTGGCAAAAGAAGAAGAGAAGTTGAGTAAGAGGAAATTAGCTAAAGACAACAATAGAGATCCTACTATTAGAAAAAGAGATGTGAGGGTTTGTGAGACATAAGAAGAAGCAACACTAGAAGATATGATATAGTGAAAGACTCTATATATTTAGAAATCATTGAATGACACTACAACAAAGGTAGAGAAAATATGAGATTCTATGGATGAAAAGTGATGAGTTGTGTTTAGGGTTACATCGATGTGGCCACGTCAACGTGAAATTTGATGCATTGACGTGGCCTTGTTGATGTAGTGTCTATTTTTGCCTATAAATATGTGCTCACCCATCATGTTTATGGCATCTTTGTCATAATTGTAGTAGAGCTCTTGTAGTTTTATTACTCGAAAGTTAAAAATATTTTTCTAAGTGCCTACAATAGGAGTCAAAGAGTGTATGGATCTTTATTCAAGCATTGTTGTACTTGAGCATGGTATTGTGTGCAGCAATAAAGATGAGTTTTATGATAAACCTTACAGCACTTGGAAATATATTAATTGTTTATTTATGCATTCAATAGTTTATGAAATTTCCTTTAATGCTTTAAGTAATTAAATAATAAATGAAGCTAAATTAAGTTAGATTAAATAGTGATTATTTAAGCACATAAGTACAACCACTTCAAGCATACGCTTGGCACTTGGTAATCCTAGTAACACTTAACGTTTGGTAACCCAATAGTGTTAAACATGTTCAGGATGTGTACAACAAGTGGGAATGGATGCTTATGTTAGGATTAGTTAGGTGTAGCTAGTTAGATTAAATTAGCAATTTAATTATTTTATTTTTTTCATTATTTTTTATCCTTAGGCAACTTAAAACACAAAACACAAAAATGATAAAAATCATATGCCTTAGTTGCAGTTAACCATACCTTTGCATTTCACAAGTGTAATTAGGAAGAAAACAATTACAATGGTTAGTTTCACTTCCTAGAGACTAGTGTACTTAGAAGGCTATAAGTCCATGGAATTTGACTGGATCATGCCTGAATGCTTAGTGATTTGTATGGTTGGGCATAGGATCTACAAGCCACTAATCATTGGTGGTATTGTCGAGGAATTGTAGTTTGATACATGTGCTATCTAGGACTTAGTGAATATTATTTGAGATCGTTGGAACAAATCCTAAGGTTACAATCATTTAAAAAATTTATAATTATAATTATAATTTAAGCACATTGAATTTTTCTCCAATCCAAAATATCTTCTTCTCATAAGCATGATGATTCAAAATTGTTAGTGCCCTAAGAATTCAAAGTGGTGTACACTCATCTAGATGAGTTTGTACATGATTTCACCTTCATCCTACATCAGGATGAGTAGATGCGGTGGAGAGATATGGAGGGCAATGTTGTGTTGCCTCTAGACTAATCTATTCCTAGGATGCTGCTTCAAACTCTTAAGAGGTTGGGCATCCAGGACCTCCATGATAAATACATTATGTAGGACCATGACTATTGGGACTACTATTCCACAGAAACACAACACAAATGAGATCAGCACCAAGAGAAGCATCATGAAGCTACTAAGGGGAAATGGTTTACCAAATCCTTGTTCTTGTTGAACTAAGATGACAATAAGGATCCTCCCTCTGGTAGCTCTCAACATGAATATTCTTCACCCCTTGACTCTGGGGAATGGGGCTTGAACTTGAATCTGTAGTCCACTATCAATAATCCAAGTTCAAATGAAAGTGGGAGTTAAGGTAGGGGGTTAGGAAAGCATCGTGATGACAGTAAACTTGATGATCATGGCCGTGACAAGTAGAGAGGAGGTGGCAAATACCATGGTGGTGATAGTCATCCTCCCTTTTCATCCTCTTCATTTGCATTTTCTTCTTCCTCCTTTGAATTTGATCAAAACTATGGGGGACGAAACTGTGATGGAGGTGAATGGTGGGACAATGATTGTAGGCCCCACCATGAATGAAGGGGTAGTAGGGGACATCATAGGCATTATCAAAATTATGACGATGATGAACCCTTGTTGGCAACTTGAAGCATGTTGAACATTATAGAGGTAGTTAGGATTCCAACCAAGCATGTGAAAGATAGCAGAATCAAGCAGTTGGATATGAATAATATCCCTAGAATTGAGGGGGGATTTTATGTAAGATCCACAAACCCATCTTTAGGCCTTTCATGTGCCTTACAAAACATAGAAAATGATTGGTAGAAACTTAAGTTGTTCCCTAGGACACTCATGAAAGAAGTAGAAAGTTGGTACTACTCCTTAGAGCTGAAATCAATTCATAGATGGAGTACAATGGTTGAACTATTCAATGACAAATATTAGACGTACTCCAGAGTATCCAATTTGAGAAAGAAAATCTAAGGTTGGTGACAAGGAACACATGAACCCTTGGATGTAGCCATGTGTAGGTATTATTCTCTTTTGCACAGATGTCTTGGCTATGGTTTTTCTCAATGAAAGCAGCTTTGCCATATCATAAATGGGCTCTGATCTAAAATAAGAAGAACTATTGGGGTCTATACCCAAGGGAGATTGTCAAAACTAAAAGCCCATTAGATTTAAAGGTTGATTGAGCAGGTTAAAAAAAAGAAGGTGAGTTAAGAAATGATGAAAGTGCTAAGGAGTATAATTAGGATCCTTCCATCAGAAAAAGGTAGGTTCAGTTTTGTGACAGTGAGGGGGAGGCACACTTAATGAGGTGGTACAATGAAAAACCTTACTAATTCAACAATTTATGTCTGAAATTTTAGTTAAGGTTGACAAAATGTGAGAATCTTTAGATGAAAAATTTCAAATTATTCTAAAAATTATAGAAGAATCCAAAGAACAAGGTAGTGATCATTATCCTTATCATTTCCCTTATCCTTATCACTAATTCTTCATTTCCTAAAGGGGAAACCCCATATCCTTATCACTCCCCTTATCCTTTAGCACATGTTTCTCCACCCTCAACTCAATTACCACCTACTCTATCCATGTAGGGAAAAATTTCTATGCAGCTGCAACAACGTAACACTACCAAGGTTGTTAACTTACAATTGGCTCCCCAATTGAGTGGTTTAGAAGCTAGATTCCATAAAAGATCATTCTTCCAAACCAATAGCCCTACAAAACCCTCATCTACTTATGTGGCTAGTCACCTTGTGTCTCATTCATCCTCTACATCCATTCCTTTTGAGAGACCTTCAAACTAAACACTGTCTAAGATCCACATTGTCATGTTAACCCATGTTGTATTTGATTGGATCAAGATTGACAACCTTCCCAAGAAAAGAGCTGATCCTAGAAATCTACTCATTTATTTGCAGCTTGTTAGAAATAAGCCATGAAAGGCTCTTCTCAATTTAGGTTCTGTTGTTAATTTGATTTCCCACAAAATGTACAACACTTAGAACCTGCCTCCTCCCAAGAAGAGCAACATTTGTTTAGAAGTGGTAGATCAGTCCATTACTATTTCTCTGGTACTAGTAGAGGACATTATGACCACTGTTTGTGGGTGGTCATATCCTACCAATTTCCTGGTAATCAAAGTTGAAAATTGTAAGGGGGACTTTCCAATCATTAATGAAAGGGCTTGGTTGAGCATTGTTGATGCATGAATGGGCATTAAAGATCTTTCACTGGAGAATTCCAAGGAAATTGCATTCAGAAAGATCAAGAAAAAGCGAGTTCCATGCATCGTGTACAATGATATAGGGTGTAACTATGTGCACTAACTCTAGTCTATTAAAAGCACATCAATCAAAGCATAAAAATAATGTGCAGATAAATCTAAAATCCAAAAAAGCATGTACATAGTAGCCACAAAATAGGAGGGTACCCAGTGGTTAACTGCTAATTCTAAGAGCAACACACTTTTCATTGAACCTATTGAGAGCTTAGCTTGCATGGATGAATTAGAGCAAGTTCATCAACAACTCTCCAATGATGAACCTGATGATACCAATTAGGTAGAGTTTGAAATCCTTGACAGTTTTAAATAGGAGCCCTTAGAGTTGAAAAATCTACCTATCGACACGAAATATGCATGGCTTAAAAATGACAAGTAGGTGATAATCAATTTCAACCTTGCTCTTGAGTAGAAAAGAATGTTGTTGAAGGTGGTCAATGAATGGCCAATAGCCTTTACTTGGTCATATCTTAAACTCATAAGGATTTATCCTAGGATATGCTAGCATTGCATCTATACCGATTTTGCCATGAAGCCAAAGAGGCAGCCGTAGCGACAATTGAATTCCAAATTGAAATAGATCATGATGAGCAGTGAGGTACCCCTATGTCTAACCATATGAATCACGAGTGTTCATGCACAATCCAATTGAATTCTGTGGACTTCATTGTTTCTAGTGCACTAGCCCTTTAGGAAGTGAATCTAGCCTTAAGGTTAATCGTTGTCTTTTCAATTACGCTTATGACGTTCATTGGTATGGTTAAGTGTAACTGAGGCATTTGATTTGTATCATTTTTATGTTTTATGGTTAGGTGCTTAAAATGTAGATAAAAAATGATTTAATTAACTAATCTAAATTAACTAATTAACTAATCATTTAACTAATCCTAACATAAGTATCTGTTCCCACTTTTCATACAAATCTTGAACCCATGTATTCATTGTTGGGTGACCAACGCTATGCTATTGGGCGTACCAAGCGATAATGCTGCTGGGATTACGAAGTGAATATGTGTTATGCTCAAAGCAATAATACTTATGTGTGTAATCTATCGGGCTTAATTGCTTATGCAACATAGTAACTGGAAAATAATTGATAATTAATTGAAAACATTTAATAAATAATTGAAAATAGTAAATGCATAAATAAAATATATAATCTATCCAAAGTGCTATAAGGTTTATTAGAAAGCTCATCTTTATTGCCACACACACTATTATGCTCATGTACAACAATGCTCGAATAAAGATATGTACACTCAATGACTCTTGCTGCAGGCTCTGAAGGGAAAAAAAAATTCTAACTTTCAAATGAAAAAAATGCAAGAGCTTTGCTATGATTAAAATCTTGATTGCCATAAATGTAGCTAGTAGGCACGTATTTATAGGCGATGGATAGACACTATGTTGACGGGGCCTCATCAACGTAGGGCAAGATGCGTTGACAAGGCCTCGTCGACGCAGCCAACCAATGACGACTCATCAGATCATCAAAGAGAAAATTAAACAACTCCTCAAGGCAGGGTTCATGTATCCAATTACAAATAGTGAGTGGGTTAGCCCACTTGTAATTGTGCCAAAAAAGGTGGCAAATGGTAGGTTTGTATTGATTTCAGGCTATTGAACATGGTGACGTTCAAATATTATTTTCCATTGTCATTTGTGGACTAGGTGTTGGACACTATTTTTGGGTATTGCTATTAGAGCTTTTTGCATGGTTATAGTGACTATAACCAAATTTAGATCACACCTAAGGATTAGGCCAAAATAACATTTACAATTCCATGGGGGACTTTTGCATATTGAAAGATGCCCTTTAGTCTATGTAATGCCCTTGCAACTTTCCAAGGCTTGGTCATGAGCATTTTTTTAGCAGTGGATTAGTAGCAGGGTGGAAGTCTTTATGGATGACTTCAGCTATGATGCTAGATTTGAGCAAGCTTATGACCATCTTGAGCAAGTGCTTAAAAGGTGCATGGAGACTAATCTTTGGCTCAATTGGCAAAAGAGCCATCTCATGGTCTAGGAGGGCATTGTGTTGGGGCATAAAATTTCTCAAGAAAGGATTGAGATGGACCCTAAAGAATTTGAATCATGCAAGGAATAACTCACCAACTATAAATTGTTAAAGCTTTTTGCTCATTCCTTAGACACAATGGTTACTACTGGTGATTTATAGAGAATTTCTCTAAGATTGCGAAATCATTGGTCGAGCTCATAAAGCAAGATTCTCTGTTCAGATGGACTAAGAAATGTGAAAAGGCATTCCAGTAGCTTAAGAAGAAGCTTATAGAGACTCTAATTCTACAAGCACTAGATTAGTCCTGTTTATTTCACATCATGATGGATGCATCAAACTATGCCTTGGGAGTTGTGGTTATGTAGTTGGATGATCAAAAACATTCATATTACATCCATTGCACAAGCTGAAGCATTATGGGCACACAACTTAATTACACCACAACAAAGAAAGAGCTGATGGTAGTGGTGTATGCTTTGAAGAAGTTCAGACACTATGTGCTTGGATATAAGATGTTTGTGCACACTAACCAAGTGCCATTCACTTTCTAATGAATAAACTAATGGTAAGCCCCCATGTCATATGGTGGTTGGTGATCTTGTAGGAGTTTGATCTTACAATGGTAGATTGAAAGGAGACTGAGAATGTGATTACTGATCACTTGTCTTGGTTACGATGGAATAACAAAGAGGATAAGAGCTTACTCTCTGATCAATTTTTTGATGAACTCCTCTTTGCTAGAGTAATAAATGAACAAGTGCCCATTGAACCAAAATGGTACGATGCCATTCTCCCTTATCTTCTTACTCAAGAGATGCCATAAGAGTTAGACCACAGGAAGAAACAACAGTTTCTTCATCAAGCCAAACACTTCATGAACATTAACGAACACTTTTACATGGTGTACGTCGATGGCCTAGTTCATTGGTGTGTTCCTAATGATGACCTCCAAGATGCTCATGAGGGTCCTTATGGGGGCCACTATGCAGAGAGATGCATGATCATTAAAATCTTGATGGCAAGGTACTACTGGCCAATAATCTTCAGGGATGCCCACTAATTCATCCGCTCTTGTGAATGCTATCAATGAGATGGTGGGATGACTGCTTGAATGGAGGAACCTTAGTAGTGGATCTAACCACTAGAATCCTTCAACATTTGGGGCATAGACTTCATGGGTCCCATCACATCCATGTCAAATGGAAATGCATACATAATAGTCACTACTGACTATTGTATGAAATGGGCAGAAGTAGCAACTGTCACCAATTATACATCTTCCACTACTACATGGTTTGTACGACAAAATGTTGTAAATAGATTTGGAGTACCACATGCATTGATTTATGATAATGGTACTCATTTTATAGGTGCTATCTTTTGCAAGATCATGAAACACTTGGGGGTTGAGCATAAATTAACAACATCCTATCATCCCCAAGCTAATGGTTAAGCAGAGGTTAGCAATAGGGAGATCACAAAAATCTTAATAGAACAATTAGCAAATATATGAGAGACTAAAGCACAAAACTCAATGATGGCCTTTAGGTATACCACTCAACATGAACACTCCCTATAGGCTGCTCTCCCTATGAGTTTGTGTATGGAGAATTACCCACTTTGCCAATTCAATCTGAGCTCCACATACATTCAGCAGCCTGTGACTTGAACCTTGACCTAAGCTTAGCATGGATAAAGAGGTTGATTAATCTTAACGTGCTAGATGAGAATTTTTTGGTAGCCTTGTTCTTGAATGAAGTGTATAAAGCATTTAGTAAACAATGCCATGACCTTAAGATAATGAAAGTAAAATTTTAACTTGGAGACAAGGTTCTCTACTGGAACCCCACACACATACCTCAATGAACTAAGTTCCAGATGTTGTGGGAGTATCTTACATCATTTATAAAACTTTTCCTTCTAGGACCATGTTAATCTACAAACCTGATAGCCCACACAAGAAATAGTTGATCAACTAAAACCTTTTCATGAGTCTAAGCAAGTCAATGAAATCAACACCTCATCGAATGGACAACTACACTCAATCTTTTAGATCTCCTTCTTTCAACTTAGTCATGAGGGAGATAACCATTCATGCTAATTATATAAGTGGCTCCTTAGTTTTTCTACTTTTTTGTTTCACACTTTCTTTCTTTTTATACCATTTTTGTTTTATACTTTGTTATTTTTTCAAATTTTTTGTTTTACAACATTGTTAATATGTTTTATTTTTCTTGAATATGTTTAGAATTTCTTGTATACTTTACTTTATTTTGGTGTGAATTTTTTTTGTCTTCTAATAAAAGTGCTTTATTGCCAACAAAACTCAATATTGTTGTAGCTGGTTACTAATGGTGGTTTGTATCTAATGTTTTTGATTACTAATGTTTGGTTTCTATTTTTGAATTTTGATGATTGATAACTAAGATAGGTTTCTTTTTCATGGAATAGGCAATGAGTCCATGTCATCCGTCCACCCACCAACTCTATGGTTTTCCTAGTTTTGGAAGTATGAGGTTCCTTTTTCATTAATAAAACTTTAACAAACTTGTGACCTTGTTAGTTTTCAAACTTGGAAAAAATTCAAAGGTTTTAAAAGGGTATAACTTCAAGGGGGTTTAATACTCTTTATGCCTTTCTACTTGCTTGAGTGCATGTGTGTTTTCACGAATTTCTTACCCTTCTATGTTGACCAATAATAGGAAGTTGAATAAGTATTTGCATGGTGTGGTTCCCATCCAAGAAAAAAAATATGATAGGAATTCAAAGCACACCCCTTAGACAAAATAAATGGGCTACAAGCACTGGTTATGGGACTAGAAAGACATGTTACCCATGCTTAAAGGTCCCGTATAATTAAGGCCCTTTCTCACTTCTTGCTTCTCTTTTCTTCTCAAATAAGGAATGGTGGTTATCTATGGAATAATTCTTGTGTCTTGAGGGCGTGGACAAGTCCTAGAGTGGAGATGTGAAGTCACTGAAAGTAGTTGGTTTTGATCTAGACTATGGTTGGACTTTTATTAGGTCATCTAACCATAATTCCACAAGGGACTTCATGTAACTATGATTGGGACATCCATTCCACTCTCCATTCCATTCATCAATGCTTTCCATAACTCACCGCACTACTAGTTTTCATGTTTTTGATTAATGTCTTAGTTTGACATGTTAAAATTCTTAGGTAGATTCTTTGGGTTTTGGTTCTTAACTTTTCATAACCATTAATCAACTATGGGGTCCACAAACTTCTTAGTTGAGGTTATGTAAGGGCAAAAAGAGCATAAGTCTACTATGGGGAGGACCCACTTGCATAGCTCTTGGTTGGGCTAGTTAACTTCCTTATCTTTAGACATTTTGGTAATCAAATATTTTGCATTCCCCATTGGTTACATTTAATTGTGTACTCCTTAAGGCATTTATCCAATCATTCTTCATCTTTTATGAACTCTTAAACCCTCTTCATGTATTTCATTGTGTTCTTGGCTTTTTGGGCTTCCATTTGGCCCCAATTTCATTTAAAACTCCTTGTATTTTTTGAATTTTGATTTAGTCAATAGTGGTTAATAGCCACGTCGGCTAGGCCTAGTTGACATAGCTAACCACATTGACTAGGCCCTATTGATGAGGCCTAGTCGATGCATGAAAAAAATTCTATAAATAGTGCTCACCACTTAGGAATTTTTTGTCATTTACTTCAAATGTAAGGGGAGTTTTTGTCAGAGCTCAAAACCTTTTAGAGCCTGTAACTTTCAAACTGTTTGTTTAATTCACTCCATTCTTTAGCCCTGCAGCTTCTGGAGGTATGCTTTACATCGCGGGGGTCACAAACCTTAGGTTTTTAATAAAAATTTTTTAACTATTTTTTAACTCCCCCATGGATTTAATGAATAAAATAATATTAAATCATCAACCTATGAGAGTTAAACCCTTCCAACACACTCTAGTAACCTACTTAATCAAATAAAATAATGAAATAATATTAAAAAAAAAATCAAAACAACCATGATAAGAACTTAGCCAAGTGTAACTACCCTAAGAGATAAGGTATTTCAAATGTTTCAAAGTTATACATTAAGTGTTAATCCTTGGGCATGTTGTGATTACAGATGACACTTAGACCAAAATGCCCATAGGAAGGAGGATCATCTCAACCAAGGGACAAATGACCAAGAGCTGGAAGGGAGTAGCAACAGCAAGCCCAAAAATAGGTAGTAGAAACTCATGTGATGGGACCTCTTCAGGAGGAGCTTGAAGTGGAATTTGTTCAACAGATTCCCAAGGAAGCAACTATATCTCAACAATCCCATTAGGATGAGGTACTAGGACTAGTGACAAGACTTGATGTTACATTAATTTAAGCCTATCTTGATCAGATCAAGCTTCATGACATTCAACATTCAATTCTCCAAGAATTGAACTTTGGACCATTCTTAGAACATGCTCCACTAGAAGTCAAGATGTAGTTGTAGAACTCTCTTATGTGGCCAATCATCACTTCCAGTGGGAGTGGTACATGGAAGAGACATATCTCTTTTAGAATGGTAGGTGGGTAAGAGCCATTGTGAAGATCAAGAACATTTAGATGTTCTACTTACTGGAAGCTATTATGCAGGCCTTGGTGTTGCCTGATATTGGAACAAATTTGGTAGAGATCTCCACATAAGTAGACTCGGAGGCAAAGAAGGAGTGGACCCAGTGATGTTATGGAGTGGACTATAAGAAATATGGCGCACTCACCCTAGTGAAGTGTGTATATTTCAAGATAGTAGTCTATCACCTCAATTTTACAATGAGGCCCAATAAGGTGATTGCCTTCTCTACTCATGCATGTGCTGCTCTAAGTGCAAAATTTCTTGTGAACCTTCCATAGCTGATCTATTTGGAGATAAGAAAGTGATTTAAGGAAAATGAACATGGAAGGAAGGCCCTGCCCTTTCCCTGCCTCATTAGAAAATTATGCAAAAGGGAAGGAATAGTTTGCTACACCAATGATATACTCTGGCATACTCAATTTGCCTCTTGGGTAGGAATGATGAAGGATAAGACCCTTGCCATAACCAAGGAAGAGGAGCAACAACTAGCACCTTCACCACTCACTCACAAAATAACGCTGGAGTCCCACACTACCCTTGAATGAATGCGTGAGATTTAAGAGTAGCTCTTGCATGAGCAGGAATGAGTGGTGGTGATCCATTTGTGTATTGCCTAGTGATGAGTTACCTTAACGAAGTGGCTCGAACCATCAACTGGATGGAATGAGCTAAATCGATCTTTTTAGCTCAAAGAACATAGTTGCTTGTAAGATCAAATCCTGGTGCCTAAGAGGTAACAATTTCTATCTCACAATAATAACAATTCCTAAATATCTTTGGAAATGTCACTACTTTCTTAGTGCCTATAAAGAAGGGTGAGGGGGCAACTGTCTTGGTGATAGAACACCATGGATAGGAAATAGTAGTAGAGGTGGTTGTTGATAGAATTTTTGAAGTACTAAATGCACCTATGATGTCTATACCAGATGTTTCTGCACTTAGAGATGTGCAAACATTCTTTGGAATAGTTAATGGTAAATTATGTGTAGCCTAGCATGAAGAGTAACTAGATCGACTGTTGGGAACTAGGCAACCGATTCTGGATGTCTTTGATCTTCTAGATACAATCACTACAAGCTAGTTGAAGAGGCTAGAAGCAAGGGGTAAATGCATTATCATGGAGGACCACCTTGAAATAGCCTAGGCTCAAAACCAATGCCTGGTTGTGAAGGTTGTTGAATTATGAGCCCACATTGCTGACCTTGCATTTCTTAGTCCTACATTGACCCATGATGAAGCTTTTTGATAGCTTCAAGAAAAGCTTAAGAAGGCTAAGGACATGAAGGAGATGATGATTTTTAATTAGTCTTGGGCTAATGTCATTATGCAAAATATCCAAAAGGCCTTAGATCAGACTCACTAGGAGAAAGTCATCTTGATTGCAGAAAATCACTACCCACAGAATGTTGACTTGCAAAAGTAGCAAATCCATCAACAGTTTGAGCAACTAGCTAGAGTACACATTAAACTAAGGAAATTGACAACCAAAAATAGAAATGTCTTCATGGAGGAAGTTCGAGCCCTTTGCCAGAAATTTGCAATAGAGGTAGCCACTTGGAAAAATGAGGCTCTCAAATTTGAGAGAGTCAAAAATCACTACACAAATCAGGTTGATCTACAAAAATAAATCAATGAAAAACATATTTAGATGGCGAAGACGAAAGTTAATGAGGCCCTTTAGCAACTCAAGGAAGGAGGTGATGTTTAGTTGCCTATGTTTGATGGGCTCAATAACTACAATAAGGTACATATTTGCATGAAGGAGTTGTAGATCAAGAGGATGATAGAGTACATAGAGCTTGGTAATCTCTATTATGAAAATCTTGCAATGCTAATTGCCAGACGATCATAGTTTGAATTGGAGAAATAGATGGCTAGTGCATACTTGATGTATGAAGCTAAGTTCAATCATCACAAAGACATGAAGCAAAAGCTTAAGGTGGAAATTGCAAAACTTGATGTTCTTAGGCAATTCTTCACTAATTAACGATCTACAGCTAAGAACCTAGCTAGGAGACTAAGTGAATACCAAGAGTTGTAGAATGTAGTAAAGGCACTCAATTTTGAACACAAACTTTTCACTACTTGGTTCATCAATGTGAAGGAGCTATTCTCAGCAATGCCCTATCCTTGGGATGTTCCCACACCAACCCACATTGGCGATGTGACGTGGACCATGAATGATCATAGGAGTAAGGAGGAGAAGATGAAGGCATTGTTGAACATCTTCTGTCTCTCGCTAGAAGTTGCAGCTGTTGTAGGACAACCACCATCACCTCAACCACTTCGTGTTCTTGAAGCGGGAGAAGGTTCTTCAAAGCATCAAGAGCCTCCACTACCTAGTACTGTTTGAGCTTCTTCCTTATCTTCACGCCATTAGAGGAATTGTATATGTCATTTTTGTTCTTGTGTTCAATTTTATTGTCCTAAACACAAAAATTTTGTAATGATTATAATTTTGTATACTTGGGCACTTAGTGTTTGTTCATGTGTGTTGTGTTTATGTATGTCAGTAGTTGGTCAATAATCTTATACCTTCCCAAAAATTTTATAAGCAACTTTGTCCTTCTTTTGTTCACTCGAGATAAGTTTTCATTCAATTGTGAGGGTATGATGAGTTGTGTTTAGGGTTATGTCGATGAGGTTTGTTGATGCGACCTTGTTAATGCTACCTCGTAGACATAGTGTCTATTTTTTCCTATAAATACATGCTTACCTGCTGTGTTTATGCATCTTTGTCATAATTGTAGTAGAGCTCTTGTAGTTTTGTTGCTTGAAAGTTGGAATATTTTTCTAAGTAACCATAGTAGGAGTTAAAGAGTGTACAGTACCTAAGCATAGTAGTGTGTGTGGCAATAAATATGAGCTTTCTGATAAACCTTGTAGCACTTGGAAATAAATTAATTGTTTATTTATGCATTCAATGTTTTATGCAATTTTCTTTAATGCTTTAAGTAAGTAAATAATAAATGAAGCTAAATTAAGCTAGATTAAATAGTGATTATTTAAGCACATAAGTACAACCACTTTGAGCATACGCTTAGTGCTTGGTAATTCCATGTTAAACGTGTTCAGGATGTGTACAACAAGTGGGAATGGATGCTAATGTTAGGATTAGTTAGGTGTATCTAGTTAGATTAAATTAGTAATTTAATTATTTTATTTTATTTATTATTTTTTATCTTTAGGTAACTTAAAAAAAACATAAAAATGATAAAAATCATATGCCTTAGTTGCACTTAACCATACCTTTTCATTTCACAAGTGTAATTGGAAAGATAATCATTACAACAGTTAGTTTCACTTCATAGAAACTAGTGTACTTAGAAGGCTATAAGCCATAAAATTCGACCGAATTGTGCATGAACACTTAGTGATTTGTATGGTTGGGTGTAGGGTCTACTCATTGCTCATGAAAAAATTTACAACAACACTTAAGATAATAAAGGAGAAAACTTTATAAGTATTCAATAGAAATAAGTACAGAAAGAAGAAGTAAGATAATGGAGGTAAAAATTTTAAAAATAAAAGAAAAGTTGCTGCAGTAGAGGAGGTTATAGATTCAAGTTCTAAAGATGATAATGGTTGCAAGGTGTATCTATATGAACATCCTAAGGATTGTTGTCTTGTTATAGCTCACTTACAAGAGTCTAGGGCATACGTACTTAGTTCGAAATCTATCAAAAAGTAAATTCCTAGATGATTACCTTATTCATAGGGTAATTACATGTAGCCTTATCAAAAATCATATTATCCAAGCGAGGCTTATCCTCAACCACAAGGGCAGTACTCGCAACAGTGGCAACAACCATAATTATGGGGGATGTCACTGCTAAGGCAAGAGTGTTCATATCAATAGCTAGATCCTTACAGATACTATGTCTAATGCTCTATATTGTGGAAGATGATGTGTAGATGTTCCACATTATTAGGAGATTGATCTCATCCTTTTATTTATTTTAAATAAGATGAGATCAGAGTTGTCCATGCTTATCCATATCCATGCTTATTCATACCCATGATTATCTCATCCATAAATAAGATGATAAGGATCATTCCCATGATTTTAGAGACTCCTGCTTATCTCTTCAAATCCATTCTTGGAAGGATCCAAGTCTATATAATTGTAGCAGCACATATTCATAAACATATAGATTCTAGATTAACAGATTGTAAGTGTGTTTTTTGTTCTAACAAAGTTCTTTAATTTTTGTTTAGCATAGATAGTAGATCTAGGGCCCTTTAGATTCAGATTTCTCATTTGGTATCGAAGCTTGGTTAGCTTAGATTCTTGACAATAGATCTCTCTAGAATGGCCCAAAATAATGAATCTGTGTCTCTCCAAATTCCTGTATTCAATGGAGAAAATTATGAATATTGGGAAATCAAGATGAAGACATTTATGATCTCACAAGATTTATGGGATATTGTTGAAGGTGGATTTCAAGATGCTGATCAAGCACCATTTCAAGCCCTGATAGAAGATGAAAAGAATGAAGTCAAGAAGCTTCATAAGAAAGATGCAAAAGTATTATTCATCATTCAATCTAGGTTAGATCTAACAATCTTTCCCAAAATCGTCATGCACCCAACAAGTAAAGTTGCATGGGATGCACTGGAGATTGCATATAAGGGATCTTTAAGAGTTCGTGTTGTCAAGTTACAAGCTTTAAGGAAAGATTTTGAATCTTTGCACATGCTAGATTTAGAGAATATTGATCAATACATCAATCGATTTCAACAAGTTCGAAATGGACTTGAATCTTGTGGAGAAACGCTTGAGGAAAGGCATGCTGTTGAAAAGATCCTTCGAAGTGTGACCTGACGATTTGATCCCATCATCATTTCTATTGAAGAAGCAAGAGATCTTGATAAGATGACCATGGTTGAGCTCGTAGGAAGCTTGAAGACATACGAGCAAAGAATTGCTGATCGTGAGGATTCAACAACAAATGCATTTCAAGCACAATTTCAAGCACAATTCGAAATGGACTTGAATCTTGTGGAGAAACGCTTGAGGAAAGGCATGCTGTTGAAAAGATCCTTCGAAGTGTGACCTAACGATTTGATCCCATCATCATTTCTATTGAAGAAGCAAGAGATCTTGATAAGATGACCATGGTTGAGCTCGTAGGAAGCTTGAAGACATACGAGCAAAGAATTGCTGATCGTGAGGATTCAACAACAAATGCATTTCAAGCACAATTCCAGAGATCATTCAATCAAAATCAAAGATCCTGAAGTGGATCCTCATTTAGAGGATGTGGACGTGGTTGTGGCAGATCCAAAGGGCATGGTTGTGGAAGATCAAATCAATCAAATGAAGGTAAGCATTATGATTTCTGTGGTACTCACACCCACAATACTCATGAATGTTGGTCTAGGAAGAAGCATGAAAAGAAAGGCAAGGCAAAAATTGTAGCAGATGAAGATCACCACAAGAATCACCAAAAAGGTGAGCAATTATTTTATACTAAAGAGGAGGAAGATCACCTCCTGATCTCTACAAAGGCATCAGATGCTAGTGATAACAACATGTGGTATGTTGATAGTGGGTGCAGCAATCACATGATTGGGAACAAGAAACTCTTCTCAAGTTTTAAAACATATGATGGAAAGGTCACCATAGGTAATGGGAAGAAGTTAACCATTGCTTGGATTGGATCGCTTGCCTTCACAACTGTGCAAGGTAACAACTATGTTATTTCCTAGATCTACTTTGTTTTAGATCTTTCAAAGAATTTATTAAGTCTGGGACAATTATGTTGCAATGGCTATCATGTTGCATTTGAAAAGAATGTTTGTAAAATCTCTAAGACTGATGATGATAAGGGTATTGCCATTATCCCTACTAGCAAAAATCAAATGTATAAGTTACTGATACAAAAGGATGTTTAGTGCCTCACTATCAGTGACGACACTATATGGTTGTGGCATGCTCGATTAGGACATGTCAACTTTGGCTCAATGGACTGCATGCAAAAAGAAGGACTCGTCAGAAGTATGCCAAAATTTTCTTTGCCCAATAGTCATGATTGTGCCATATGTCAACTAGGAAAAATCACAAGATTGCCATTTTCTAGGAAAGAACATAGATCTCAAGAAAAATTAGATCTAGTTCATATGGATTTATGCAGTCCCATGCAAGCATTGAGCCTAGGCAAAAACTGCTATATGTTAACCATCGTGGATGATTTTTCTAGATTTTCTTGGGGTTATTTTATGAAATTAAAAGATCAAACATTGGGATTATTTAGAGAATTCAAGATAGTAGTAGAAAATCAAAGTGGTAATATAATCAAGCAAATCTGAATAGATCGTGGTGGTGAATTTTTGTCCCAAGAATTTGAGGAATTCTGCAAGAAGAATGAAATTATTCATCAAACTACCACATCCTATGCACCCCAAAAAAATGGAGTAGATGAAAGGAAAAATAGAACATGGTTGAAATGGCCAGGTGTTTATTTCAACTGTCAAACTTAGCAGATATGTTTTGGGTAGAAGCTTGTGCAACATCAATTTATTTTTTAAATAGAGTTCCTTCCAGATCAATTCACAATAAAACACCCTATGAATTCTGGCATGGTTATACACCTAATATTTCTCATTTGAAAATCTTTGGTTCACCTTGCTATGTGCACATCCTTGTCCAAAACAGACAAAAATTAGATGGCAAAGCTATGCTTTGTATTTTCGTTGGATATTCTCCGACATCTAAAGCTTATAAGTGTTATGATAAAAATAATCACAAGGTTGTTGATTCCTGTGACATCAATTTTCTAGAATAGGACTACCTTGACCACAATCTATTTTTTCTAGCAACCAAAATATTTTGTGCAGGCCCCAACATCGACACCTTTTTTGAGCACCCTCCAGGCTATTCTCTTTCCAATGCCAAACCTACTCTAGTGATGCTAGGTTGGCATACATCTCGAGACTCTTCTGCTAGATGGGAACATCCTTCCCAGAATTGCAGATAGCATGGGAACTATGAGGCTCCCAAGCCCCAATGGCCCCTCGTTTCTGCAAGGTCTACCTCACCTATTTTCCACGCGCTGGCACCTCTCCTTCCTCATCAGTGCTCCCTCCATTCCGTGCAATAATGGCTAGGCATCCATTTTGGTGCCCCAGCTCCACGTTTTTTGGTTCCCAAGTCATCATTCCCTCTATTTGTTAATTTCATTATTCTTGTAGCATCTAATCCGCATTTCTTGTGTCCACCAGCACACAATCCGCCCTTTTTGGACTCCCTTCCATCCACCATTCTGTCCAATGTTGCTCCCTATGGACCTCTAACTCCATGTGCTTTTGCGTTGACATCTACACACATTTTCCTTCCTCTTTCTACTCCATTTTTTGCAGAAATACCCTCCTTGATCTGGTTAGTAGCCATGCCCTCCCAAGTCCTTCCCTCTACGCCAACCATGACTCCTCCCTGATGGTCTCTTTCTTCCTCATAGGTGGCTCTCTCTCACCTAGCCTCCCAAATGCTGGATCTAAATTTTCATCACCGCCTAACGCACAATCATTCTCATCAGCACCATGTCCAGCCAACCTAGGATGATGCAGACCCTGCCATTGCTCTCTTCTCCAATGTGGGTGATGACTTCTATGCACTGCTTACACCGATGGGGAGGAGCTTTTATGGTCTGGTAGAACCATCCACTGTCATCGAAGTTGCGTTGGATGATCATTGGATTGTAGTAATTGAATGTGAGCTACAAAAAATCAATAAAAACAACACTTGGAGTCTAGTTCCTCATCTATCTGGTAAGCCTAACATCATCTTAAAATGGATATTCAAAATCAAAAAAAAAATGGTGAACTAGACAAATTCAAAGCTTGCCTAATTGCCAAGGGCTATCTCCAACAGCAAGGCAGAGACTTTGATGACAACTTTGCTCCCGTTTCACGAATGGAATCTGTGAAAATATTTCTAGCTATTGTTGCATAAGCTGGCTATGTGTATCAACTGGATGTGGCATCTGCATTCCTTAATGGCATTTTGAATGAAGAAGTCTATGTGGAACAACCCCCAGGTTTCGTTGATGAAGGAAAACAAGATCATGTGTACAATTTTCATAAAGCTTTGTATAGGATCAAGCAAGCTCCATGTGCATGGTATGCATGTATTCATTCATTTTTCATCCAAGAGGGGTTCATCCATATTTAGTCCCAAACTACAATTTACAAAAAGGTGTCTGGAGATGATTTTATTTTTGTCTGTCTATATGTAGATGATTTAATTTATTTTTCATCTACAATTGCATTAGGAAATGATTTTCTTAATGCTATGCAAAATGAGTTTAAAATGTTTGATCTAGGGCAAATGTCATATTTTTTCGATTTTCAAGTAATCCAGAGAACAAAATCCATTTCCATATGCCAAATGAAATTTTCCTGATCCTTGCTTGAGAAATTTGGCATGATTAATAGTAATCCCTAAGACACACCACTCTTCCTTGGTATAAAACTTACCAAGAATGAGAAATCTTCTTCAGTTAATCTGTCACTATATAGATCCCTAGTTTGTGGTTTATTGTATTTCTCCAATACTCGTCCAGATATTCAATATGCTGTCAATTACCTTTCTCGGTTCATGCAAGATCCACATGAATGACATTGGAAAGCTACAAAATGAGTTCTACGTTACTTGAGAACTACAACAGATTTTGGGATCACATTCCATCGACATACAAACTTCAAGGTATGGGGATACATTGATGTAGATTGGGGAGGTGACCTTGATGATCGAAAGTCAACTTCTGGTTTTTGTCTCTTCTTTGGTCCATTGCTCATCTCTTGGGGATCAAAAAAGAAATCTTGATTCGCACTCTCAACAGCCGAAGTAGAATACATAGCTACATCAAGTGCTGCTTCTCAGGCCATGTGGATTCACTTTGTTTTCACTGAAATGGGATTTACACTTGATCCTCCCATTGGCTTATACTATGATAGCATAAGTGCTATTGTAATGGCTCACAATCCAATTCAACATGAGCATACCAAGCACATTGATATCAAGCATCACCATCTCAAAAGCCTGATCCAAGACAACATTCTCAACATGGAACATTGTGCAATTGAAGCACAACTAGTAGATATTTTTACCAAGATTCTGAGTCGTGAGAGTGGGGGGGGGGGTTTGTGGAAGATGATGTGTAGATGTTCCACATTATTAGGAGATTGATCTCATCCTTTTATTTATTCTAAATAAGATGAGATCCTAGTTGTCCATGCTTATCCATACCCATGATTATCTCATCCATAAATAAGATGATAAGGATCATTCCCATGATTTTAGAGACTCATGCTTATCTCTTCAAATCCGTTCTTGAAAGGATCCAAGTATATATAATTATAGCAACACATATTCATAAACATATAGATTTTGGATTAACAGATTGTAAGTGTGTTTTTTTTTCTAACAAAGTTCTTTAATTTTTGTTTAGCATAGATAGTAGATCCAAGGCCCTTTAGATTTAGATTTATCATATATCTCAGGGCAATAATTCTACATAAGGTTTATCTTCCTACTATTTAGTTGAGTTCCATAGACTTATAACCCCATGCATGGAGTCACAAACTTATATGTCTCAACTAGTAATAGGTCATCATTATTAGATGCCCAATCCTTTACCATTAGTACCACCACTAGTAATGTAAGAAAATGGAAACACAATCATAGTAGAAAAGTGCTACCATGGTAGTTAGTAAGTACACAAGAGGACATAACTAGTATGAGTGAACCAAGATCTAGAAAACATCCCTTCTTCCAATCAAGTCTATAAAAGGTTTGAAGCACTGGAATCTTGTCTAATCTTACTTCTTCAACGCTAAGTCCTCTAGTTAGTACCATGCTTCTAGCATCAATCAAAAAAAATTTAACGACTATCATGCTCACAAAAATAATAATACAATGGATAAAGGTAGGAGCATTTACCAAAAAATGAACAGGGATAGAAAGTCCTTTAATTTATCTCCAAATAGTAGGACACAAGCCATGTATAGTTCTATTGGATTCTAGGTTAGGGGTAACTTTCATCTCTCATGATATGTACAAGGCTTGGAATTTACCTCCATTAAGAAAATATAATATCTAACTAGAGTTGGTTGACTAATCTATTATTTTTTCACTTGGATAAGTGAAAGTTATTATAACTAACATAAGTGATTGGTCTTATCTTGTGGATTTTCTTGTTATTCACATGAGGAAGAACAAAGAAGAATTTCTATCATTATGAAAAGGACATGATTTAGCACCATGGATGCTAAGATTGAACTCAAAACTTAAACAAGTTATCAAATAAGATCTAAAGAAGCTACTAAAGGCACAGTTCATATACCCAATTGTAGATAGTAAATGGATTAGTCCATTAGTCATTATCCCAAAGAAGGGTGGTAAGTGGAAAATCTACATAGATTTTTTATTATTGAATATGATGACATT
The DNA here is from genome assembly GCA_015680685.1 of Gnetum montanum. NCBI lineage: Eukaryota > Viridiplantae > Streptophyta > Gnetopsida > Gnetales > Gnetaceae > Gnetum > Gnetum montanum. Next base: position 372,228 of record MNCI01012132.1, read on the forward strand.
TAAGGATCATTTCCCTTTGTCATTTGTTAGTCAAGTTCTAGATACTATTACGAGGCACTAGTATTACAATTTTTTGGATGGATATAATGGATACAACCAAATTTGTATTACATTAGAAGATTAAGAGAAGACAATGTCTACAAGCATGTGGGGAACGTCTGCATACAAGAAAATGCCATTTGACATGTGTAATGCTCTAGCAACATTTCAGAGACTTGTACTTAGCATCTTCTAGAAATAGATTGGTAGTGGAGTTGAGGTATTGATGGATGATTTTTCTACCTATGTGTGACATCCCATTTCTACATGTCATGGAAAATGTAAAATATATGCTATATTACAAATTATGTAGAAGAAGATAATATACCAAATGTCAAATATATGTAACATTCGACATTATGCGTAAGGGAAATAATAGAGAAACTACAGAAAGAGAAAGAAAAGAATGCTTTATTAATATAGACTAGTGTATTTGGATCATGCTTTGAGGGTGTTCCTTAGAATTTTATTCATTTAGCATCTATCCCTTAGAGGCAATCCAACACTACCACCACAGTTAGGCCTATAACTTGGCCAGAAGGGATGGCCAGTTCACTTCCTGTCCCACTTCACCTAGCTTTTTGTGACTTGCCTATACTAGCTCCACCACTCCATACTAGCACAACCTCTAAGCTCAGGTATGAATGCCTTAGGTCAAATCCTTAAAGGTTACCTCAAGAGACATGTCAGTTATTACAACATGCCCTTTTGAGTCTTAATTACAACTATCCTTTTGGGTTTTGTTAAGATAACAATAACACTTATTATGAAGAAACACCATCTTCATTAGGTAGAAACATCATTTGAGAATGGGGACATGGCACTAAGGGCTTAACTTTAAGCAATCTTTGAATCTCTTAGAGCAAGTTCATAAAAGATGTGTTGAAACAAAATTGAAGCTCAATTGGAAAAAAAGCCAGTTAATGGTCCAAGATGACATAATTTTAGGACATAAGGTATCATACAAGGGAATAAAGATAGATCCAGAGAGAATCAGAGTCATCCCTAATATTATCTAAAGATCACAAATAGTTAAAGATGTTAGATTATTTCTTGGTTACACAAGGTGTTATAGAAAATTTAAGGATTTTTTTTAAAGATTGCAAAATCACTTGTGAAGCTAATAAAGAAAGATGTACCATTTTAGTGGTTAGAAGAATATGAAAAAGGCATTTGAGAGTCTAAAATGAAAACTAATTGAAACACCAATTCACAGAGATGTGGAGTGTTGAAGACCTTTCCACATCATGACTAACACTACAAATTATGCATTAGGAGTAGTGTTAACTTAGTTAGACAATCAAAAGAGACTAGGATACATACACTATGCTAGTAGAAGCATCATAACGACAGAACTTAACTATCATGGCAGAAAAGGAAAATATGGTTGTGGTATACGTCCTTGAGAAATTTTGACATTATGTACTTAGATATTCAATTATATTCATACTAGCCATAGTGCAATCCAATTCTTAATGAATAAACCAACGATTAGTTTAAGAGTGATTAGATGGTTCGTTATATTATAAGAATTTGACATTACAATTGATTGATATGAAAGGAACTAAAATGTTTTTAGCTAATCATCATTATTAGAGAATGAAATCTCATTATTCGAGAACTAAATTGATTGATATGATGGTTGTGGATTCATTAGCAATGTCATGGATTACTAATTATATGACTTATCTAACTACACAAGAACTTCCTAATGAATGGAACAAAAAAAAAGAATAATTTCTACACAAAGTAAAATAATGTATAGAAATTCAAGGAAATATTTATAATATTTATGCAAATGATCTAATTCGATGGTGTGTTGCGAAGGAAAATTAGCAAAGAGTCGTGCATGTTATACATGAAAGACGATGTTGTGGTCATTATGTAGGAAGAAGAAGAATACTAAAACTTCTAATGGTAGGTTGCTTTTTGCATATCATATTTAGGAACAGATTTTAGTTTACACAATCTTGTGAATTATGTCAAAAAGATGAAAAAGTGATAGCCATAAATGAAGGCTCACAACAATGGATACAACTATTAGAACCATTTGATATTTATGGAATTGATTGTATAGGGCCCATGACACCAATGTCAAATGAGAAGTCCTACATTATTCTGAATGTTGATTATTGTACCAAGTAGGTAGAAGCAGTTGTAGTAAAAGATTGTACAATTACAATAGTTATGAAATTCTTTCAACAACATGTGATGAATAGGTTTAGAGTACCAAGAATGCTAACCTCAAATAATAGAACTCATTTTAGTGGAGCTACATTTTAAAAGTTAATGTAACATCTTGGGATTAATCACAAATTTTTGACACCTTATCATTCCCAAGGAAATGGTCAACCTAAAGTAAGTAACAGAGAAGCTATACTAATATTAACTATATTTGTTAGTAAAGATAAGAAGGATTAGAAAACTAAGCTTAATGATGATTTATGAGAATATCAATCAACTTGAACATTTTCTATAAGGTATTCTTCATATGAACTTGTTTATGGTAAACTACCTACCCTATCAATCGAAGTGAAAATAAATAGCCTAACAATAAATTGTATGCTTGACTTAGGCATAGATTTAACCCTTAAAGGATGACTAATGAATCTTGATCTATTAGATGAAAATTGATTAGTAGCTTAAATTAGTAATGAGATTTATATGAAATATTCTAAACACTTACATGAAGCTAAGATTAGACAAGTTTCTATTAGGCCTAAAGATAGAGTTTTTTACCATAACACAAATCATGTCAGTAAAGGACTAAGTTTTAGACTTTATGGTCAGGACACTATAGTTCATGTCACATACTAATTAAGTGCCATGTAAATATATCACCTAGCTAATCCAAAGAAATTAATTCTTATCAACACTCTAATGAAACATGTTCTAAAATAAGTATTATCTTTCAATGTCACTAGAAAGACATGTTATCCATGCTTAAAGGTTCTCCTATGGTAAGGTTGATGTAGTAATAACATAATGAATATACATAATAAAAATTTCTATGGGTTCCACTAAAAAGAAATTTTACCCATGCTTGAAGGTAGATGACTTTTTAGAAATATCAAGGTTTCTTAGAGTTGCATTGGTTATGGTTCTAGAAAGACATATTACTATGCCTGAAGGCACTCCTCTATCCAATGGCTAAGTCTCCTTAAAAATAAACTATGTAATTAATAAATTTATTTCTTGTTCTTCATTGCTAAGTAATGATATTTCTTATACTTGGGATAGTATTATAGTTGTANTAAATTGACTAAGGTTTAGGAGATGATTTAATCAAAAAGTATTGAAGTTATGAATGAGTACGAGTATGTAGGGAATTAATGATGACTGCTAAAGTATCCATGAGGTACAAGATGATGTGGAGTTATTCATCAAATATGAAATATAAGAGTTACACAAGTGGATCCTCCCCAAAGCAAGCTCCTATTCTTAATGCCCTCATATACGCATGCCTACAAGTGTTCATGTGCACTCAAGGAGTTGAATGTAAATCATACCTATCTTCCAAAACATACATATTAGTATTGCCCTAATAAGAAAATAACATTATGTTACTCCAAACCATCAAATTATAATTATATATAATAGTGAGGTGGAATGGTAGTAGTAGGAATTGCAAAAACTGGAATGTAAGTTATCTTACCATAAGCACAATAAATTTTGGATGTAATGCAAGGCTATAGTGATCATTAGCCNCTATATATACATGCAGACCATTAGAAAAATTTTCATTTGTACCATTTCATGTAAGATGAGTTCATGTTGATTTTTATCACAGAATCTTTAAAGCCCCATATCTTCCTTACCATAAACCTAATTTGATCCATTCTTGAACTATTTTTCTCTCAAAGTGACCATTTCAGCTTTGGAGGAGAGTGTTGGGTGTAGTTTTTGTGAATTATGCAATTTTTTCTTAACACTTAGAAGGTTAATTAAGAATAAGTATAATACGAGATGACAATATTTTGATCTAATCCAGTCTGATAAATTTAATATTTCTTTCCAATTGAACATTAAAATAATTTTTAAATAATAAATCAAAGATAGTGACATGTCGTCAAGCTAAAATTATTTTCGAACAATTAGAAAAATGTTTTACTAAGGGTTTTTCTTAAGGAGGGTTTTTTTCGAATTAACGAATTTTCTAAAATTTGCAATCCAAATTAAAAATAAAATCAATAGCATATAATGTTTTTGATCAAAGCCTAAGAATCAATGAAGGATTATGAACCTAGAGGAAATTTTAGGTAAAGTTGCTGCCAAAAAGAATGCATGAAGCTAGAGGACCACTACGACCAAGAGAAAAGAGGCCTAGAGAAAGAGAATGAGGATGAGACATAGAAAAAAATCCTCCTACAGAGTAAGAGGCACAATCCTATTTAATCCAATAGTCCACACCTACAATAGGATAATCTATGCAAGTAGAAGTTGATGCGTCACTAGCTCCAGAGCAAGGATTAAGCCTCACGCTTTCTAATGAGTGTTTATAGGCCACCTAAGAGAAATCCATCATGTCCATTATGATAGTGGAATTAAACTTTGATCCATTCATGAAGTTCATGCTTGCATTGGTTTGGAAATAGCTTTAAGCCTCCTCGCATGGGCCCATCATTTCAAGTAATGGTGAATGGTATTTGTGGGAGGCACATCTATTTTAGCATAATAAATAGGATAATGCAATTGTGAAAATTAAGGGAGTAACAACGTCATATTCAGTTGAAGCTATTACTAGGGCATTGAATATACCAAATTTTGAAGCTAGTATCACCCAAATCTCTACATGATTTGACACAGATGCAATGAACTTATGATTGCAAGTAACATATGGAACCATAGAAAAAGAGTGTAATGGATTATCTATTATAGAGAATATCTATTATAAGATTGGAACATATAACATTTTTCCAACTAAGACATGTGGTAGAATTTCTAGCTATGCTATAAACTAATGACGAAATTCCAAGAAAATATAGGTCATCTATTATTTCTAGAAATTCATAGAAGGTTTGAAGATAAAAATATAGGGAAACACACTCTTCCATTTTCTTATCTTATTAGAAAGTTACGTAGGAAACCAAGAATTTTAGGCTACACCTATGATTTTTTTCAAAATTTTAAAATGCTTCATATGTATAGATTTTAAAGCTAATGTCATCCAAGAAGGATCAAGTAGAAAAACTAGTAGGCACTATAGCTATAGCATAGAAAACACCAATGGAAAACATTCTAGTCACAGGATAGAATAGGTAGGATCCAATGGGTTAACCCTAGCTGTAGAATGAGTAGGACCGAGTGCTCCACCAAAACAACTTGATTATAGATCTCATATGAGTCATTTACAGCAAATTGCAAAAATAATCAGTTGGGGTAGTAGATAAGTCTCAAGCATGTAGAGTTAGAGATAATTCAAGTAGACTTATAGTATCCATAGAATCCACCAATGTTCAAATATATCTTTGTATGCTAAAGAACATAATGATTAGGCTTAATGGAACTTTGGAAACACTGCATCATTGTCGATGATATTAGAAATTGGTGAAGGATCCTTTGGAGTGGTGATACAACATCAAGATGCAACAGGAGTAGTAGAGGTCATAATTGATCACAAGTCATTTAATTTTCATGTTGTACCATTAGCAAATATTTCTAGAGCAAAGAATGTACAACCATTAGTTGGAACATTAGGAAAAGAGATAATGTCCCCTATAAAACATGAATATGGTATTAGAGAGACTATTGGAAATAGGGCAATTATACCAAATATTTTTGATAATCCTAGTGATATCACTACAACACAGTCAGAATTGATATTGATCAAAGAAAAATTACTTATGGTAGAAAGAAGAATGTAACATGTGGAGAAAGAAGTGTAAAGGCTATAAGAAGAATTAGTTGCATTATGAGTTGAAAGGTAGGACCCTACATAGTATATTACACTAGACTAATTATTACAATTTAGAAGGAATTAGATGGATCAATTAATGGCTAAGCAAAAATAGATGAAGGTAAAGAAGGAAAAAGAAATTTGGAATGCTTTAGTTACAAAGGCTCAGATGTACACCCATGCCAAAGCCATCATTGCATTAGAAGGAGAGGACAAGAAGATTACTATAGAAAATCTTATGTTGACAAATATAGAAAAATAGAAGAACATGCTTGATGAAAAGTATCCATGAGGTGAGAAAGTAATTTGCCAGAGTTAATCTAGATATAGACAACTAGCCCATGAAAATAGAATCTTATCAATGAAGTAAGTACATGTAATTAGATAGAGGTCCACTAATAAAATCAATGCCTAAAAAAATAAGGCCAAGAAACATAAAAGACTGAGGGAACATTTAAGAGATCAATTGGGCATGTTTAAGTAGATCAATAAGAAAGAAATTTAGATGACTAAGGCTAAGATTAGTTTCATTACACAATAGACACTTGATTGGTAATTCATATTGGATAGTTTTATCCTTGTCCACCAAGATGAGTTGAGGAATAAAGACTTGTATATAAATGCTTTGATAGAGAATATGGGATTAGCAAATCTACACTATGCTAACTTAGCCATGTTGATAGTAGGTATTTTAAGAATAGATTTAGAGTAGTAGTTGGCTACTATTCATTTCATGTATGAAAGAGAGTTTGTAGATAGAAAACATGTGCAATAAAAACTTCACATCGCAAACTCCGAACTTCAAGTAGTTAAATCAAGTTATTAAGACTACAAAAATGTTGCAACAAATTTGGCTAGAAGAATGACTAATTATCATGAATTACAAAAGATGGCCAAAGCCTTTGAAATAGAGAGAACATAGTTTGTAACATGGTATGCTAAATCCAATGAAATGTTTTCACATTGCCATGTCCTTTAGAAGTACCAATACTTGAAAACATTGTTGAGTTAACATGGATAGTGCATAATCCTAGGATAGAAGAAGAAAAGCTAAGAGTGCTAATAAATAGGTACTAATTCCAGAAGCAAGATGATAAAGAAAAGAAGACAATGGAGAAGCCACTTTCACCAAGAGCCTAAAGGAGCTACATCAAATCCTATTTTGTTCTATTTTATTTTTGACATGTGTTAATCATGCACTACATGATAAATTTGTAACATCACTCAAACAATGATGGAACTATCATAATTAGAGTTTATTCATGTATAGAGGTCATGATGTCAAGTGCATGTAATCCCACATGTTGTAATGAACTATATCCTCCTTTTGTTTGAACTTGATGAAGAATTTTGAGTTAGTTGTGAGGCTATGATGAAATACTTTTTTTATAGAGGATTATGATATCATAGCTCATTATATGATATCATAGATACAATGTAGGGGGCCATAGTCATGCCTATAAATGAGAATCCACCATTGCGTCAAACAACAAAATCTTTGCCAAAACTTAGCAAAAGTTTTGCTGTTTATTTCTGTACAGCTAAAATTAGTTTTGAATGCCCACAGTATGGTGATTAAAAATTGTATGACATCTTTATTCTAGTGGATTGTTCTTGGATGCAATTCATGAAAGTCAATAAAGATTAAGATTGTTATTTATCATTGCAGCATATCACATAGAATATATTTACTTTCCAATGTTGTTTACTTTTACTATGTCATTTATATTTCCTAAATCATTTAATATCATCATGTTCATTAGTAATGACAAAATAAGAATGACTGGTTTTGAGTACAAAGTGTAATTGTTTGGTAACCTATTGGTGACTTTGCTTGATTCACTCAGTGGTAAAGTTACTTGGTAATCCCAGTAACAATTACATTAGCTCAAAACATGTATGAAAAATCAAGAACTGATACTTATCATTAGTAGGCTAGAATATTTTTATATTTTCATTATTCTTAGATAATAGAATTTATATCCATTATTACCATGTTTATTGTTAGCATACTTAGAGCAAAAAAACATCATTTTATCATATACCTTAGTAAGAGTAAAACCATAGATTTTGCACTTGTTAACTCTAAGTGAGAAGATAATGATCATGAACTTCTTATTAACTCACTAGTATAGTTGGATTGTCCATCCATGGATTACAATCTAATTACATGTAAACACATGTGACTTATATGGTTGAGTGTTAGAATCCTCTACCTCTCATCAACCAATGCTTCAAATAAAGGGCTAGGATGCGTACTTATGCAAGATGAACACATCATTGCCTATGCTTCTTGGCAATTAAAGAATCATGTGGTTAGATACCCTATGCATGATATGATGCTACTAGTTATTATTATTTTATTAAAATCATTGCTACATTATTTATTTGGAAAGAAGATAATCTTATTGATAGAACATAAGAATCTGCAATATCTTATGAGCCACGTACAATTAAATTTGTAGCAAAGAAGATGCATTGAAGTAGTTATAGATTTTTATTTTAATATTAGGTGTCATCCTAGAAAAGTAATTGTAGTAGTTAATGCACTTAGTAGGAAGGTTAAAAAGATGAATAGTTTACTTATACATCTAGTTTAATGGATGAGATTATAGAAGAACAAACATATGATATTTGATGTCAACGATAAGAATAATCAAATGGTAATAACGAATCTAGAGAAGACATAATATCCTAGGTATATTTTTACTAGTTCTAAAGAAAGTATTAAGTAGCTTAGACAAACAGCTCATAAAGAAAATTTTTCTTTTTTTGATAACAGTACTATTAACTAAAATATTAAAATTGGTATTGACAAGAAGGTTATAGTTGATGATAAAGATTCTCAATGTAAGATTAATAATAAGTAATGAAGTGAAGATCTTCTAAAAATAGTACCACTTTCTTACTTTGATAAAAATATTTATATTAAGCTAGAACTCTCTATGTCGAATCCTTTTGCTATTTTAAGTTCAAGCATGTGGGTTGAAAAGTGATGTGAATTTTATTAGGATTTGATGAGTGGTGAGGTACCCCTACACTCAATCATATGAAACGAGCGTAGCACGCACGATCCGGTCGAACTCCACAGACTAAGTGCCTACACGCCCCATGGAACACTTGGGGTTAATCATTCGTTGTCTTCCCAGACTTACTTGTGTTTGTCACGGTGTATGGTTAAGTAAGTTCGAGGTATATGATTTTTATATCTTTTATGTTTTTCTCCTATGCTATCGAGGTGAAGGGTTGAGAAACTAACTAACTCTAACTAATGACTAAGTCTAAATTAAATAGCGTTAGCATCCGTTCCCACTTACCGTACACACCCTGAACTATGGGCCTGCGGCTACCAAATGCTAATCGTTACTGGGATCACCACGCATAACACACGTGCTTGAAGTGGTAGTACTGAGGCACTTAACTAGCCTAAGTGTAATGAGCATCCATTCCTTGACTAGCCGTACACATCCTTAGATGCTCGTAATCAAGTTGTACTCATTCGACATTCTAGGAGTTGAGGGTGAGAGAATCTAATCGCAATGAGCAGCCAATTCCTTGATTATCTGTACACATCCGTAAATGCTCATAATCAAGTCGTACTCATGCCGCGCTACTGCAGGGTAATAAATAACAGGTAAGAAATAACAAGTAAAAAATTCTATTCCATGCACTACAAGGTTTATCCACAAAGCTCATCTTTATTGCCGTACACAACTTGTGTTTAGGTACAATGTTGCTTGAATAAAGATCTGTTCACTTGGGGACTCTTACTGCGGGCACATGGAAAATATTCTATCTCTGGAGTGATCAATCTGCTAGAGTTTCCCTACTTCTTGCCTAGAATGGGAAATAAGGGGAGTGCTACCTCTTATTTATAGATTTGGCGACGGACCATGATATCGCGTATGCAACATCGCAGGGGACGACGCGATATCGCGGCCTATATGAATCGTGTCTCATCAGGATTTCTCCCTACCATATATTAATTTTCTTTACTAGTTTTTAAAAGTATAAATAATAAGGTTGTACACCTAAATAGATAGTCCTATAATCCAAAAGTTTTTTTTCTATTGTTTAATGTCTACTCAATATCAAGCTTGTGATGCACGCTAAATTTTATTTGCTCGTTATTAATACTTTTTGGGATTTGACACCTCTTAATTTTAGAAGGAATTCACAATGCCTTTCATATTTTTGTCCTAGAAAATTATGTCGCACATAAAAACCATGTCATATAATGGTAAGAAATCAACTTGCAATTGAATATTCCTCACCAATAATATCCTATAAATAGCACAGGTAGGAAAGAAAGACAATTATAAAATAAAGGTTCTCTTAGAATGATATGAAAACTAAGAGGCAATTTGGAAAATTGAAATAAATATGAAAACTAAATTTTCTTTGATTTTTCAAGAGGAAATTTTTTTTTGAAGAAAGGGAGAAATGTCTAAACCTAAAATTTTGCATGGGTTTACTTACTTAATTTAATGCTTGATTTTAATTATTTTATTTAATATTTTTAGATGTATTTCCATAGGTTATTTTTAATTTCATGAACTAAAAGATAGGTTTACATGATTATCTTACTTAAGTAAATATAATTGACTTAAAATATTTTTCTAAAATTTTGTATCCTTTACTTATTACTACTATTGATGGTTCACCATAGATATTTTATATATTTTATGATGGAATGTTGGAATGCAATTACCCCTAAATTTTTTTCTTTTATTAGTTATTGTGCTTTTATAAATATTGTATTATAAATATTTCATTGTTTATTATGCACATATGATGATATTACACTTTGTTCATGGAGCATTTAGGAACCTAATCCTACTTGGCTAATATTCCTTGTTACTTTTTGTCATCAAATTGGAATTCTAAGCTAGCTTTTAATTAAAACTAAATATTTTATAAAACATATTTTTTCCAAGTATGGAGTGGATAACTACTAAAAGCATATAAGTAAGAAGCCCACCTCAATTTGAGTGCTCTCAAACTTGCTAGCCTTTGATTGCTAACATGCCCAGGGATGGTTCTCTATCCTTACATAGGTGAAGTAACCTTTTGAGCAAGATAAGATCATGGTAAGATGAGTTATTTATCATCACAATAGTTATCAAGTAGAGATGCAATAATGTATGTAGCTAAGGTATCCTAAAAGACTGAGAGATTTAACCTTGTTCCTTGGTGGATAGATCACAAATCTATGTATAATATATATTGTGATTAGGGTTGCTTAGTTAGTAATGGAAATTGTTGATCTTTGAGATGTTTCCATTTGCATATAGTAGTGAGCTATTCTTTTGTGGGCCCACTTCATGGGAACAAGTGTTGGGATGGATTTCCAACCTTAGATTTTCATTCATAAGTTCATGTGTAGCTAACGATTTAGCCAAGACTATGACATTGAGTAGTTGAGTCTAATCATGTGTAGTGATACATAGTAAAGATTTGTTGTTATGAGATGTTTGCCATGGCCACTAAAGATGTTAACAGTGAGGCTATTACTAAGACTTGATCATTAGAAACTTTCTTAAGTCACTTAGGAGGATCCAAGATATTAGTAGTAAGATTATTCCAAGACTTGTTAGTTTATTTTGGTAGTGATGAGAATTTTGGACTATTTTTAAATATTTAATTGGAAACCTTGCATGATTCATAATCTTACACTTTTTATGCAAAATCTTATATGTTCCAGAAATGACAAAATAAAATAACCTTTCTTAATTAAGTGTTTATAACTCTTCTTGACTAGAGTTGAAAGTAGCCAAGAGAATACCAAAAGATGGACATGGAATGATGGGTGGCCTAGTTTTATAGAAGATGGACCCTCTAGACTTTGAAAATAAATTTTGTATTCTTAATAAATAAAAAGCCTTGTATAAATTTTGGATATTTAAGCCATGTACTTATTTTTAAAAATAAATAATAAAATATGTTAGTTATGAAATTTCTATCTTTGTGATCTTGTTGTAAGGATCATTTTTCATTTCGGCACATACTATACATTTGAGGAAAAAATAATATTAATTTATTAAATATTTTTATATAAACAATATTTTAGTATTTATTTAAATAAATGATAAATATGAACAACTTTATTTCTAGAAGTTCGATTGAGATGAAATAAGTGTCATTGGAATTGTCTTTTCACGTTCCTTCCAATTATGCAACTTATTTTGTTTTCTTGACCTCTAAATTTTTGTGGTTACATTATTTTCTATTTTCTTGTAATTATTTCTATTTAGTTATTAACCCATTAATCAAGCAAATATCACCTAGAGTGATGATAAGGTGCTTAATTCTCATAAGACCTAGGTTTATTAATGCTAGTAATAAAGAGTTTTGCTATGCTATGTTGTACAATATTCTTTATGCTTCTACTTAACAAATTTTATTAGTCAAACACTTATTTTATGATTTACTTGTATCAAGATAATATCTAGATTTTTAGGTGATTTGTGATGAGTGGCGAGGTACCCCTACACTCAACCATACGAATACGAGCGTGTACGCGCGATTCGGTCGAACTCCGCAGATGGACTAGTTGTAGCACCTAGACAATTAGCCTTAGGTCGCAGTTCGCTGTCTTCCCACCTAGACTAGTTGCATATGTCACGTATGGTTTAGTCTAGATGAGGTGTATGATGTGTCCTAATCTATGCTACTCTTGAAGGCAATGGAAAAGAATATTAACTAAGCTAAGCTAGGAGGAAAAGGGTAAGAAAATCTAATCTAGCCTAAGTGCGATGAGCAACTGATTNGGGCTACCAAGCAGTCACACTTAAATGCTCGTAATCAAGTCGTACTCGTTCCGCTTCTAGGAGTTTAAGGGTGAGAGACTAATTGCGATGAGTAACCGATTCCTTAACTAGCCGTACACACCCGTAGATGCTCATAGTCAAGTTGTACTCACACTGCGTTATGAAAGCAATAAATAACATTAAATAAATAACAAATAAATAAACTAAGTGAATGCTGCAATGATGAAGTAATCTCGATCTTTATTGCTGGTCATGTGCATGTCCAAGTACGGCACACTCGAATAAAGACACCGTACAATTACATTCACCACACTGCGGGCAGACACGGGAAAAAAATCTAACTCTGGAGGGATCAAACTGCCAGAGCTTCACTACTCTAAAACTGGGATCCTGAATGAGGGAGAGCCGCCTCTTATTTATAGACATGGCGACGGACTACGATATCGCGTACGCGATATCGTAGGGAAAGATGCAATATCGCGGCCTGTGCGAACCACGTCTCATCAATTTGTAACATTTCTATTAGTTACTTATAGGGTATTATAGAAAATTAATAGTAGTAATCTATTGAAAGATGAATCAAGAAGTAATTTTTTTAGATTTTCAAACAAATCATTAGAAAAAACATAATCCAAAGTTTTAGAATTGTTCACATTCTTTGTAGTCTTAAAGGCATTTATCTTTTTCATTTACATATCATCCCTTACTGATGAGTGGTGAGGTACCCCTACACTCAACCATATGAATACGAGCATTTCACACGCGATCTGGTCGAACTCCAAGCACTAAGTGCTTACGTGCCTTAATGGAACACTTAGGGTTAATTAATCGTTGTCTTCCCAAACTTGCTTGTATTGTGACGGTTGTATGGTTAAGTAAGCTTGAGGTATATGATTTTTATAACTTTTATATTTTTGATGTCTTATGCTAATAAGGGGAAGGGAAAGAGAACTAAGTGACTAACTTACATTAACTATTCATTAACTAAGTTCTAATTGTTCCTAACACCAGTATCCATTCCCACTTACCGTACACATCCTGAACCAGTGCAATGCTGCTAGGATTACCAAACGCTATTCGTTACTGGGTTACCAAGCACTACACACATGCTCGAAGTGGTCGTATTGAGTGTACTTAACTAAGAGGATCGAAGGTTGAGAGGGAGATTAATTAACTAGGAAAGCATTAAACATTCAACAATAATTAATTACTAATTAGCTTAATATGTATGCTACAAGGTTTATCATAAAGTTCGTCTTTATTACCATACACAAATGTGTGCTTAGGTACAAACTACTCGAATAAAGATCCGTTCACTCTATGACTCCTACTGCAAGCACATAGAAATTATTCTAACTCTGGAATGGTAAAACTGCAAGAGTTTGGCTAAGGGTCTAAGTCTAACTATATGGAACTAAGGGCGCTGCCTCTTATTTATAGAAGATGAGGTAGGACACGATATCGCGTGGCAGATGCGATATTGTGTATGCGATATCGCAGCTCATCATACCCCCATGACTGAATGAAAACTCGTCCTCAAGTTCCTTACAAAATATTGGGAAGGTATGGGATTATTGACTTGAATGAAAACTAATGGTGAATGGAATGACATGTGAACAGATCAATCATTAAAATACATGACAATATTAGTATTCATGACTACAAGGATGAATACTATACATAATTAACATCCAGCCTTGTTTGGCAGCTGAGAGAGAAGAGAGAGAGAGAAAAGAAGAAGACGTGTTGCTGCTGATGCCAGGATTGCACCTTCCGTTGTCCATCTATAACCGCACCATCAGTCTTGTTCCTTACACAATTGTTCCAGCACTAGTCCATCCTAAGTGTTCCTCTAGATCTAGTCCATTGCTATATGATTGCCATCTACACACACAACACAGTCAAATATAAGCAAGGATAAGTAAATCACAATATAGTTGATACCTTGCCTCGGTGTAAGGTCCATTGGCTAAGTTGTGATATGGCTAATACATATTCTAGAGATATAACACTGGTGACTACCCAAGGTGTAAGGGTTAGGAAAATTGAAAAAATTAGACTAGGGCCCCCATGACTAAGAGCGATCCTCCGGTAGCGATAGAATGGAAAAATATAAGGAATAAGAAAGATGGAGAAAAAGAAGCAATGCCAACACCGGTAAAATGGATGTTAGATATGGGAATGATCAAAAAAATGTTGATTGCAGAAATGTTTAAGAGAAAGAAGTTAACTAATGCACCAAATAGGAATGCTAGTGGGTCCTCCCCAAAGCAGGCTCATGCCCTTGATGCCCTAACAATCCTACATTCAAAGAGTCTATAGGCTTTGGAAATGTCATTTGGAAGCAAGAGTTAAAGTCTTAACCACAAGAATTTACCAAAAAGAAAACAATGCATCAACCAAAATATAGACTACTGATACAACTGGCAATGAGGTGGAAAATGGAGAAAAATGATGGGAAGAAAAGAATGGAATGGAATCCCAAGAACAAGGTGGTGTACAGCCCCTTGTGTATGTATGGTTAATGTGACTGAGTAGATCTCATTCCAAATCCAGCCTCAAACAATCCACATCTAGTGACTTCACATTAATACACTTGGCCAATCCATCCACTTGAAGTAACAAGAATGCTTCTGCCAAAGTGTCACCACCATTCCGTGGAAACGAGAAAGGGAAAAGTAGGAAGTGAGAGAGAGGGCATTAGTTACAAGGAACATGTTTTTTTAGTTCCATAACCAGTGCTTGTAGCCCAGATGATTATTATGTCTAAGGGGTGTGCTTTGAATTCTCACTGTTTTTCTTTTTTTATGTGAGAACCACACCATGCAAAGACTTATTTTTATTAGCTCAGCTTCCTGATAATGGAACAATGTCAAAATGGTAAGGAAAACTCAAGAAGGAAACATCCAAGCACCCAAGAGAATAACCAGCACAAATGCATCAAATCCCCTTGAGGTCACACCCTTTTCAGTCCTTGAGTCCTTCCTTAGTTTGAGAAATGCCCAGTCATCAATTTATTAATAGTTTTATCATTAAAGAAAGGTACTGTACAATTCCAAGCCAAGAGAGACCATAGAAATTCATGGATGCATGGATGATGTGGACTCATTGCCCATTATATCAAAATAACCATACCTTAGTATCAACATTATAACTCAAAGGTAAAAACCAAACATTAGCAATCCATAAAATACAGTTCATACCACCATTAGGAGCACTTATTAGGTGACGAATCTAACAAAAAAAAAATAGCAAACAAAGACAAATAGTCACACAAAGAAATGAAAAAGTATAAACGATGTTGCAAAATAAAAACAAGAAAATTTAAAGAAATTTGTAAATAAAAAATGTGTAAAAAAAAAAACTTCAAAAGGAACTGAGAGCCTCAAATGGTTAGCAAGGGTGGCCATCTCCCCCATGAATGAGTTGGAAGGAGGAGATCTAAAATAATGAGTGGGGTTGTCCCTTCTCAGAGGTATTATGTGCACTGGCCGTTCTAAGTTCATGGAAGGGTTTAGTCTGTTGCACATTGACTAGTAATCTCTTATAAGGGCTCTCAGGTTTGTATATGGTCATGGCCCCTGAAGGAAAGGTTGTATGAATAATGTAAGGTCCTTCCCACAGTGTTTGAAATTTTGTGCGTTGTGGGACATGTGTGGGGTTTCTGTAGAGAACCTTATCTCCTGGTTGATACTTAACCTTTTGAATTTTCAAGTCATGACGTTGCTTGTTATATGCCTTGTGCAACTCATTCGATTACAGGGTAGTTAATCGGTTTTCATCTAGCACGTTGAAAGTTGCCAACCTTTGTTTTTGTGCTAGATCAAGAGTGAGGTGGAGGTCACAAGCCATGGATAGTGTACAGAGCTCAGTTTGAATCGGAACTATTGGAAGCTTTCCTTACACTAACTCATAGGGAGAGTAGCTTATAGGAAGTTTCCAAGTGGAGCGGTATGCCCAAAGAGCATCATTCAGTTTAGTGCTCCAATCTTTCCTATACTTGCTAATTGTCCTTGTCAATATTTTAGTGATCTCCTTGTTGGTGACCTCAGCTTGTCCATTAGCTTGGGGGTGATAAGGTGTAGTCAATTTATGTTCAACCCCTAAGCATTGCATTAACTTTCGAAAAGTTGCACTTGTGAAGTGTGTTCCATTATCTGAAATAAGTGCACGTGGCACGCCAAACCTATTTATGATTTGTTGTTGCACAAATCGTGCAGCTGTAGATGATGTGTAGTCTGTAACAGCAGCTACTTTAGCCCATTTTTTTAGATAGTCTACTGCAACTATGATGTAAGTTTTTCCATTGGACATTGGTGTAATGGGCCCCATAAAGTCTATTCCCCAAATGTCGAAGGGTTCTAAAGGTTGAATCCATTGTTGTGGACCCTCCATTCTAGCAGTCATTCACCCATCACATTGGCAGTGCTCACAAGATTGGACAAATTGATGGGCATCCCAAAATAATGTTGGCTAGTAATATCTTGCAAGCAAGATCTTAATAGCCATTTTTCTTCCCACATAGTAACCCCCACAAGGGACCTCATGAGCATCTTGGAGAACTCTCAGTTGGTCTACCTTAGGCATACACCATTGAACCAAGCCATTAGGACACACTTTGTAAAGTTTTCCATTGATCTCCATGAAGTACTTAGCTCTGTGAAGAAACTATTGTTTCTTCCTAAAGTCCAGCTCTTGTGGTGTTTGTTGAGTAAGGAGATAGGTGAGAATGCTACTATACCAGTTTGTTTCCATGGGTTGGTTATTCACTACATCGGCAAAGAGGGCCTCATCAAGAAAATGATTAGACATTACATATTCATCCTCTTTGTTGTCCCAACGCAACCAAGATCAATGATCTAAAACTACGTTCTTAGTGCCCTTTTGATCAATCATCGTTAGATTGAACTCGTGTAGGATTACTAGCCATTATATAATACGAGGGCTAACCGTTGGCTTGTTCATGAGGAACTGGATTGCACTATGGTCCATGTGGATGAACACTTTGTAACCTAACACATAGTGCGTAAACTTATCCAGTGCAAACGCTACAACCATTAATTCTTTCTCTGTAGTTATGTAGTTAAGTTGTGCATCGGCGATACTTCTACTTGCACAGTGGATGTAGTAAGGACATTTTTGATCATCTAATTGTGTAAGTATGGCTCCCAAAGTATAATTGGACATGTCAGTCATTATGTGGAAGAATTTAGACCAGTTAGGAGCTTGTAGAATGGGAGTTTCTACATGCTTTTGTTTCAGAGTTTGGAATGCTCGTTCACATTCCCTGGTCCACTCAGATGGTATGTCCTTCTTTGTTAGTTCTACTAATAGTTTGGCAACCTTGGAGAAGTTCTCAATGAATCTTCTATAATAGCTAGTGTGTCCAAGGAATGACCAAATGTCTTTGATAGTTTTTGGTTGACAGGTGATTCCTTGGATGACCCTAACTTTATCTGGGTCTACCTCTATTCTTGAATGTAAAACCTTATGCCCAAGTACTATGCCCTCTTGGACCATTAAATGGATTTTCTACCAGTTGAGCCTTAAGTTGGTTTCTACACATCTTTTTAGCACTTGCTCTAATTGGTCCAAGGCTTGATCAAAAATTGTTCCATAAGTGGAGAAGTCATCCATAAAGACTTCCACTCCATTTCCTATCTGTTGTTGGAATATTCTTAGAACTAGGCGTTGAAACGTGGCAGGGGCATTGCACAAGCCAAACGACATTTGTTTATATGCAAACATTCCCCAAGGACCGGTGAATGTTGTCTTGGCTTGATCTTTTGGGGCTATTCGTATTTGGTTGTATCCACTATAGCCATCTTGAAAACTATAATAGCGATGCCTTGCTATGGTGTCTAAGACTTGGTCAACGAATGACAATGGAAAGTGATCCTTAAATGTTGCCATGTTCAGCAGCCTAAAATCTATGCACACCCTCCATTTTCACAATGGAAGTTGTTCTATTTCTTCTTTTACTACTTGCTTTAATTTTGTGTTCAATCACCTTTGCGGTTGTTTTCAAGGTTTCATGGATGGGTCAGTGTAAATCCTATGTTGGCATATCTTAGGATCTATTCCAATTAATTCGGGGTATGACTGGGAAAAGGCTTTTGACCACTTGTTTATCACTTTCAGTAGACTTCCTTTTTGTTTGGAAGCAAGTCTTGCATTGATGAGTACCGGTCTTCCATTTTTGAGGGTCATATATTCCAGACTGGTGGGCAATGGTTTCAAATCTAGGGGCTCTTGTTTAAATTTTTCAGGAATTTCCAACTTCCCCCAGTTGATGTAATTAAGGTTAAGGCTTGGAAGTTGGTAGCGGACTTGCTCTAGTGTATCTATGCTTTCAATGTAAGAGCAAATTATTCCCTCAGTTGGTTGCATGCACGTTAGTGAGTTGCTCTCTTGATCATCCATCAGCCACTGGGTGTCTTCTTGTCGTGTGGTTGTTGCATACAAGCACTTTTGTATATTAATGTCTTGTGCACACTGATTGCATGTAGGAAATGCTAAACTATGCACAACCCATGATCTCTGCATGCAATTGCATCCTATATCACTGTATGAGATGCATGTAACCTGCTTCTTCTCAATCTTTCCAAAAGTGTTCTTCTTAGATATTTCCAGGGAAAGATCGTAGATTCCTAGGTGTGCATCTATAGTAGTTAGCCATGCCCTTTCCATTATTATTGGGAAGTCCCCTTTACCATTGTTTATTTGTATCACTAGGAAATCAGCTGGGTATGACCACCCACACATAGTGGTGATGATGTCCTCCACCAGTCCCAAGGGAATAGTGATGGACCAGTCGGCCAGCTCTAGGTGAATATTGCTCTTTCTTAATAGAGGCAGGTTCCAGGCTTTGTACATCTCTTGTGATATTAGGTTGAATCCAGAACTTGAGTCCAAAAGAGCTTTACATGGCTCATTCCCAACGACTTGGAGATAGATTAGGGGGCTTCTAGGATCAGAGAATTTCCTGGGAAGGTGGCCCACCTTAATCTAGTTAGTAACAGCATGTGTTAACATAACCATATGTGTTGAGCTCAGTGTTTGGTTTGAAGGGAACTCTGAAGCCTTATTTGATGGAGAGGCATTCAGAGGTTCAACCGCTTGTGGTTGTGAGGGCTTGGTTGGACTGTTGTTTCTGAAGAAATGTCTTTTCTTCATAAGGTTATTAGAACCAACTACGAGTTGAGGATTCATAGCCCTCGTGGCATTACGTTGTTGAGGTTGAGTAGGGAGTTCCCCTTGCATTGCTGGAATAGGTGGTAATGGAACTATGAGTGTGAGAGTTGTGGATGGATTTGAAGGATGGTATGCTTGTGGGTTATCTCCCCTAGGAGAAGGAGTTCTATAATACTCCCAAGGTTGGTAGTGATGTTGTGGTGTAACGTGACTAACAGAGTCACGAGGAGAGATTGGATGCTGCACATAGTAGACGTATGGGTCTGATTGCTGGTAGGGGTATTGTTGCCTTGGTGGTGACATCCCCCATGACTGTGGGTATTGCCATTGTTGATGTTACTCAATTGGTTGTGGTGGAGTTCCACTTGGATAATATGTTGAAGGTTGGTGGAACTGCCTTGGGTTACTTTGGGGATAAGGTAACCGTTGGGGTGCCTGCCGTTTATTAAGTCATGGGTTGAGTGCATACACCTCAGACTCTTGTAGATGTGAGATTGCTGGGCAACATCCCTTAGGATGGTCGTATTGACATATCTCACATCCACTGTCATTGTCCATGTTCAAATCCACAACCTCTTCTGTGATGGCCATTTTTCCCTTACCCTTGTTACGTGCATTATCCACTTCTCTCTTTTTCTTTTTGTCATAGTCACTACCTCGCTTCCTAGACTCCTCTACAATTTTAAGAATAGTTTCAAACCTACTATCCAGGGAGTCCCACATTTGGTCTACCTTTGCCGATACTTTAGTTGTTAACTTTTGGAGCAGCAAATTTTTCCTATTCACCATCTCTTTGAGTGGTGACTCTTCTTCCTCCTCACAGAATCTCACTTCCCTTTTTCAGAGAGAAGGATCTCGGTTGTACTCTTTCTCTCTTTCGTAGCTCACCTTCTTCTTTTGCTACTTGCTCTAGCAATCTATGAATTTGATGAGACCTAAGCTTTGATAATCTCCCTTGGGCATATGTTCCAAGGGTTCTTCTTGTCTCATGCCTAAGTCCATCCACGAGATGGTGTAGTTGATCCCGCTGCGAATAACCATGGCGAGGGCAATGATGTAACAGTGCGTAATAGCGGCCCATGGCAGCATCCAAGGGTTCATGATTTCCTTGCTTCCATCCTTGGATTTCCTTTTGCAGGTTAGACACTTGGGAGTACGTTTGGTACTTATCATTAAATAGTTCTAACATTTTACTCCACCTTCGAATGGATTCCGATTTTAAGGACTAGTACCAACTTTCAGCTTCTTTCACTAGTGTCCTTGGGAACAACTTCAATTTTTGCCATTCATTTTCTATGTTTTGCAAGAAACATGCATCGTGGAATGCTTGTAAATGATTTTGAGAATCAGTGTTGTATCCTCCTTCAAATCGTGGGATGTTATTCATGTCTAACCTCTTGATCCTACTATCCTTTTGGTGCCTTGTTGGAACTCTTATGGCCTCCATTATATCTAGCATGCTTCTAGTTGAGAGTAGGGGTTCTTCATGGTCATCTTGTTCATAGCGTCTATGGTGTCTATGCGGTTCCCTACTCTGCCTTATTCTATACCTTGATTTCTTAGAGTGCCCTCATCCTCGTTCTCGACTGTTTCATTGATGTTTTTCACTTTGTTTTCCTTTATCCTCACGGTTGGTTTTCTTATGACTGCGTCTGGACATTGAAGGAGAGGGTGAAGGTGAAGAAGAAGGAGAACCATTCCCATGATGGTATTTTCTACCTTCTCTTCGGTGGTCTTGGCCTTGATTGTGATTACGATCAGAATGTCCACCCTTATCGTGTGTTTGTGTTCCCTCGTTGAACACTTCGTGTTCGTGGGGATCAGAACTAGGGTTGTGAACCGTGGAGTTGAGGTTCTGATACACCACCTCTTGACCATCATTAGGAGGGGAAACATCATTTGGTGGGTAACCTGTTGAAGCAGGTTCACCGCCCTCAATTTCGCTTAATACATGCGGAGCATTATGGGGCCATTTACCCTTCAAGGATGTGTGGTAACTCTCCTGTTGCAAGTCTCTTTGACGTTGTGCTTCTGTGGCATGATAGTCCCTTGTGTCATGATGGCATGCAACATATTCCATGTATAAAAGTGGCATGCCTATTTGTGTGAGAGCACGAAGGAGCATGTTGGGGACTGATCGGTCTAGAGGCAACACTATGTTATCATCCAAGTCTCTCCAACACAGTTGTTCATCTTGGTGGAGAATAAAGGTGAAATCAGATACATACTCTTCATGATGAATATATACCACATGAAACTGTTGAGGAACTGGCAGATCTTGGTTATGTGTATTATGCTGCTGATTGCCTCTTGTGTTAGTCCTAGGTGATGAAGTGCTCTTATGCGAAGAAGAAGACTTTTTTGTCTTATTCGGTGTGCGATGTACCATTGTCTTATCTTTCTTTGATTAACCCTAAGGGTTCGTTCTAATGTTCCAATGATATGGATGATTTCCTATGTTCTACACAGTGCACAAACAACTAAGTCCCTAGCAACAACGCCAATGATGAGTGGCGAGGTACCCCTACACTCAACCATACGAATACGAGCGTTTCACGCGCGATTTGGTTGAACTCCAAGGACTAAGTGCTTACGCGCCTTAATGGAACACTCAAGGTTAATCAATCATTGTCTTCCCAAACTTACTTGTATTGTCATGGTTGTATGGTTAAGTAAGCTTGAGGTATATGATTTTTATAACTTTTATCTTTTTGATGTCTTATGCTAATAAGGGGAAGGGAAAGAGAACTAAGTGACTAACTTACATTAACTATTCATTAACTAAGTTCTAATTGTTCCTAACACCAGTATTTGTTCCCACTTACCGTACACATCCTGAACCAGTGCAACACTGCTGGGATTACCAAACACTAATTGTTACTGGGTTACCAAGTGCTACACACATGCTCGAAGTCATTGTACTGAGTGTACTTAACTAAGAGGATCAAAGGTTGAGAGAGAGATTACTTAACTAGGAAAGCATTAAACATTCAACAATAATTAATTACTAATTATCTTAATTTGTATGTTGCAAGGTTTATCATAAAGTTCATCTTTATTGCCGTACACAAATGTGTGCTCAGGTACAAATTTCTCGAATAAAGATCCGTTCACTCTATGACTCCTACTACGGGCACACAGAAATTATTCTAACTCTGGAATGGTAAAACTGCAAGAGTTTGGCTAAGGGTCTAAGTCTAACTATATGAAACTAAGGGCGCTACCTCTTATTTATAGAAGATGAGGTAGGACACGATATCGCGTATGCAATATCGCACGGCGGATGCAATATCGCGTACACGTAATCGCGGCTCATCACTTACTAAGATATTCTATAACTTTATATTTTGATTAAGAAGCCAACTATTAATGGTTGGACTTTATGATGAAAATAAATAATTATGGTTATAATGCTTGGTCAAGTTGGTGTGTATTGGTGGGACTGAACTGATTGAGAGTAATAAGTAAGATGAGAGAATTAAAATATGGAGAAACTAAAAAAACCAAATATTAGAATCCATGATAGATTAAGAAAGAATGTATAAGAAATGAGGAGTTGTTCCACACCCCCAACCAATCTAGGGTAAGTGATAAGGCACCATGTTTTCATTAGCATAGTTTCATATTTATACATGGAGCCTTACAACCATATTTCTAAAATAGTTTTTAATCAATCTCTTGTTTATAAGGATCTCATCTCATCATGTATTCCATTATTTATAGGATTTTTCTCTATCTTATGTACCTTGAATTGATACATGAATACCATCCTTTATTTTTAACATTTTTTCCACATCCAACTATATTTGGAATGTTGGAATTACATTTCTTGTAATCACCATCTTGATGACAATATGTTAGTTATCACTTAATACATCCCCTTGATGCATGAATTATTCAATTTCATGTCTTGAATTTACATAATTACCATCATGCAACTATACTATGATCATATTTAATCTTAAAGCTTCTTGGCTTCTTTACTCATCTTTTGGATGGAGTTCTTCTTTCTTATTTATCGATGACATTACCATGCTAGCTCTTCTCTTGATCTTGTTGCATGGTGTTGAAGACTTGATTTGTCTTGTAATTACTTGTCATCTATGTTTTTTGATGAGATGAGCAAGACCTTGTTATGCATAAGCTCATTTGCACAACATAAAAGATTAATCTTCTCAATAGGTAAATTTGAGAAATGAAAGATTATCTCTAATACCCAATGAAAGCATTAAAGAATGCATAAAAAATTAATATGAGATAATTAAAATAACTAAACATCAGATTCCATGATAGATTAATAAAGAATGCATAAAAAATGAGGAGTTATTCCACACCCAACGAAATCAAGATAATCAATGATGTTGATGCTTTGGTATGTTGAAACCTTGGAAAATGGAGAAGTTGGAAAATGTGCTTGTGAGATCTTACAAGACTAAAAGAGGTCTAAGACAAGAGCAAGACAAGAACATATTGGGATTGAGATAAAGAGCATGATGAGATCAAGATAAGAGCATGTTGAGACCAAGATGAAAGTTGAGTTGTTAATTTGAAGTGACAAAGTCTCAAAGGAGAACACAAGAACTTAAAAAATGTTACAAGGATACATGATGTCTAGAAGTCTAAAGAAGATGTTCTGGTAGCTATCAAGATGTCCCAAGGAAACAACATATATCCTTGTTGAAAAGCCCAAATCTTAAGTGAGACCTCCCAGAAAAACAATAGATGTCTCAATTGTAGTTAAGGCATCCTACTTAAGACGTCTTGTGTGAGGCATCACAACATAAGTGAGACATTCCACCTACAAGAATATGAAATTCAGTTAGACATATCAAGCTTGAATGATATGTTCCAACAAGCCATTTTCTAGCCATTTTATGAACTCCAACGATCATTTGACAATGAAAAAGGCTATAAAAGAGATGATATTTTTATGGTAAAGGATAAGCATTGTTCATGTGAAAAAGACCTTCATTATATACATCTTATAAAATTTTTTATACTTTAATTCTTGATAATTTTCTTCATTTATGTATTATTTTAAGAGCCTCAAAGTAAGGAATACATAATTAGAGTACATTATCTCCTTGATCTTTCTTTCCTTCATTTTTAAGCCCTATAGGATTGATGTGCTTCCTATGAAAAGACATCCGTTGAGTTTGTTGGAACCTTCAGGGGTTGGGTATGTTTCTAAATAAAAACTCCCCAAGAAGAGCTCAAGATTTTATACAGGTTATGGGATTCTTGAAACAACGTTCTAAGCTTATTAGAACCTTGCAGGGTTGGGTGTGTTTTTGTGTGAAAACATTCCTTGTAGAGCTCAAACTTTGTAAACGTTGTGATGTCCCTGAAATCACATTTTTGAAGAAATGAAGTCTAGAGGTATGCAAGGATTCTACCTTTCAAGTATGGACATATCCAAGTTGGGAAACCATGTACATATGTATGCAATTTTGATTTTAATTGGTGGAACTTATTCAATCCCCCTTCTAAGTTCTCGATCTTCAAGTAGTATTAGAGCTCCATACCCCTAGTTTTAAGCATAACAACTTAGGAGCGAACAATGGAAGAAACATCATACACCAAGCCACTAATGTTCAATAGGATCAACTTTGCATACTAGAAGGCTTGAATGCAAGAATTCTTTGAATCCATGGAATTTAAAGGTTGGGAATACATCTTGGAGGAATACATTCCATCCATCGACAACACTACAAATACTACAAAACCAAGAAGTAAGTGCACTCAAGATGAGAAAGATAAGTTTACATTTGATTCTAAAGAAAAAAAATATATTTATTGTGCTTTAAGTAAATTTGAGTTCAACGAAGTAGTGGGTTGTAAAAGTACCAAAGAGATTTGGAAGATACTAGAAGCTATGTATGAGGGTACATCTATTTTCAAATAATATATAAGCTTCTAGTTTTACAAAGTGAGTATGACAAGGTTAAAGATGAAAGAATGAGAGAAGATCAAATATTACTTCTCTAGAGCCAATGATCTAGTTGTAGCCATTAGAGGAACAATGAAGGTTCTACTTGAGAGTGATGTTATTATCAAAATGATATGAACCTTGTAGCTTAAATTCAGACCTAAGGTAATAGCCATGGAGGAGATTAGGGATTTTTTGGTCTTGAAGTTTGAAGAGCTTCAAAGAGCAATTATAGCTTATGAGATGAATCTCATAAGTGAAGGTGCAATCAAAGGAAAACCCATTGCTCTTAAAATCTCATCAAAGGAGAAGAAGTTGTCTGATCATGAAGTAAATAGTGAAGATGAACTAGCTCTCTTGTCAAAAAGAATTAGGAGACTACTAACATAGAAAGGAAAGAGCTTCAACCAAACTAGTATCAAGGGTAAAGAAAGAGGTGAAAATTTAAACAATTATAATTTTGATGCATCTTCTATAGAATGTTGGATTTTTGATGGTAGAGCTCATGTGGCCTTCAAATGTTCAAGTTTTGGTAGGTTACAAAAGAATGAATCCCTCTAAGCTAAAAAGAAAGGAAAAAATATCTATACAAGCTAGGATGAGGAACACAATGAGATGGAAGCAGATAATACTACTATAGATTTATGTCTTATTTGCATGGCTCTTGCACATGAAAACTCTACAAAATATTTTAAAGAGCCTAAAAGCAATATTAAGGATATGTATAGTATGATGCGTGAGAAAATTATTTCTTTTTAGATTTTATGCATAAACATTAGAAGAACTCTACATAGGAAAGAAGATGAAATTACTAAACTATATACCATATGCTCCTCTCTAAAAAGAAAACTCTTAGACATATAGGTTGAGGTTCAACTGCTAATCCAATTTTATGAGTGGAAGTGTAGAGATCCATTAGGTATAAGGCCTTGTGAAGAATTGGAGATGCCATAAGTTTTATACAAAAAATGAGATATGGATGAGGCTTCTCAAGGTGACACTTGTATTATATCACATAAATGGAATAAAAAACCCAAATTTGAATATACAGTCCAAATTAGAGATACTACATATTTCTTCTATGAAATGTGTGAGCATGTACAATCCTATTGTGAATTACCATTAAAATAAAATATCATGGCTACCTAGTCTTATTAAGATAAGCCTAGAAAGTATGAATTTTAGGGTATAAAAGCTTCGAGAGCTAAAGAACAAAATCATGAAATAACCACAAGAGATATTGGAGGATTAGAACACATAACTAGTATATTAGTCCTCTCATTCTAAAGAACAAAAGTATGAAGAAGGAGCAACCTCAACTAAAATAAAAGGTTTAACTAATACATTGATGAAAAAAGTGTAAGGATCAATTGCATGAAAAGGGGGTGCTTGATCATGGAGGACCTCATCCTAAACATTAAGAACCATATCAATGTTCAGAAGTAAGTAAGGTAAGTAATGGTAACTATAATTGTAATCTCTATTCCTTGACTTGTTGGACTTAGTTTTTGATTAGTTTATTTGTAGATATACTAGTGGTATGAAAATCTATTGAATGGATGCTATTGATTTAAAATCTTTATAAATCTTAAGAAATCCTTACTTGATTTTACAAGATGTTGAGCTATAGATAAAACATTTCTTTATGATAATTTACATATCTATATTGAAAATATTTGAATTTTGGAATCTATATATTGAAGGGTATTACTGATGGGAGACTTTGATTTTCCAAAGGACTCCATACTTAATCTTAATATTTCATTGTAAATTTAGTGATATGATGCATAATTTGTTGTTGGGATTCAAGAATGCATCTCTACAAAGAGTAAGATGACCCAAGAAGAGGAAACTATTATGCAACAGATACATTGAATTTAGAGAAGTTGGCAGAAGTCTGCCACATGTGTTGCAGGAGCTTGTCCCTTATCCACAACTATCATTTTTGGGGCCACCTATTTAGGGGAATTTTTATAAGAATCTCACAAATATTCAAGTAATAAGACTTTCCACTTTAACACTCATAACAAAATAGAATTTGACAAGATAACTTAACTATGTTGGATCATTTTGAGACTTTAGTTTGAGTAGGTTTCAAGTTTTTTTTTTTGGTATTTTCATGATGAATATGTAATTTCTCTTTCCTTGGAATGGAATTGATTTGTGTTATCTTTTTGGTGATATCCATCTCACCCTCATTTATCCTTTCAATTTTAGGTAAAGATTTGACCCAGATGAGCTTCAGTTGCAGTGTCTTCTTTAAAAGATGATGATGAGCAGAAGATCTCCTATTCTAGGACCAATAGTGATGATGATGATGAGGAGGCATACAATCCCACATGTGCAGCATCAAACTCAAATGATGATGATGATACAAAAGTCAATTATTAGAGCCCTTACATGATCCCCTCCTTTTACATGATGTTCAAAAAGGAAGAGTCTTATTATCAGTTTATGTTGGACATATGAAATAGTTGCTTGTTAAGATCTCCTATCATGTTGAGACCAAATTATTTATGATACAGTACATATTTATATTTAAATCCATGATATGTGTATTTTGATTTTTTCTTGATATATGGATTATTACATCTTTTTCAAACTTGATATATGGTATACTTTTGGAGATAGGTTATGAGAAATTCAGTTAATGTTGGATATACTGCCTTTATTTTATTATAATATGATGTTATGTTATTATGCTAATCATTTTATTAAGTTTTGGACATCACCAAAAAGGGGAAGATTGTTGACCTTTTGGTATGTCAAAACCTTGGAAAATGGAAAAGTTGGAAAATGTTCTTGTGAGATCTTGTAGGACTAGGAAAGGACTCAACAAGAGCAAGATAAGAGCATAATGGGATCGAGATAAAGAGCATGATGAAATTAAGACAAGAGCATGTCGAGACCAAGACAAAATTTGAGATGTTAATTTGAAGTGAAAAAGTCTCAATGGAAAATGCAAGAACTTAAAAAATGTTACAAGAATACATGACGTCTAGAAGTCTAAAGAAGATGTTTTGATAGCTATCAAGATGTTGAAAAGCCTAGATCTCAAGTAAGATGTCCTAGAAAATAGCAAATGTCTCAATTGTAGTTGAGATGTCCTAGGTAAGACAATTCATGTGAGACATCCCAACTTAAGTGAGATGTTCCACTTGCAAGCATTTGAAAGTTAGTTAGACATCTCAAGCTTGAATGAGACATTTCAACTAGCCATTTTATAGTCATTTTAGGAACTCCAATGGTCATTTGGAAATTATAAAGGCTATAAAATAGATGATATATTTATGGAAAAGGACAAGCATTGTTCATGTGAAAAAGACCTTCATTATATATATCTTATAAATTGTTTTGTACATTAATTCTCAATCATTTTCTTGATTTGTGTATTATCTTGAGAGCCTCAAAGCAAGTAATTTGTAATTAGAGTACATTATCTCCTTGATCATTATTTCCTCTATTTTTAAGCTTGTGGAGTTGATGTACTTCTTATGGGAGGGCATTCCTTGAGCTTGTTGGGACCTTAATGGGTTGGGTATGTTTCTAAGTGAAAACATCTTGAGAAAAGCTCAAGATTTTGTAAAGGTTGTAGGATCCTTGAAACCACATTTTGAGCTTGTTGGAACCTTGCGAGATTGGGTGTGTTTTTGTATGAAAACAGCCTCTACAGAGCTCAAATTTTGTAAATTTTGTGATGTCCTTGAAACCACATTTTTTAAGAAACAAAGTCTGGAGGTGTGTAATGATTCTACCCTCTAAGTGTGGATGTACCGAAGTTGGGGAATCACATACATTTGTATGAAATTTTGATTTTAATTGGTGGAACTTATTCAATCCCTCTTCTAAGTTTTTGATCTTTAGGTGAGGCACCACACTTCCATTAGCATAACTTCATATTTATACATGGAGCCTTACCACCATATTCCTAAAATAGTTTTTAATCAATTCCTTGTTTATAAGAATCTCCTCTCACCTTGCATCTCATTATTTATGAGATTTCTCTCTATCTTATGTACCTTGAATTGGTACATGAATAGTATCCTCAATTTTTAATATTTTTTCCACATCCAACTATATTTGGAATGATGACATTGCATCTCTCACAGGAACTTTGTCACAAGAATAATTAATCATCTTTATAATATTGTGCCAATAGATATACTTTTTCATGGAAATTATTATGATTATGTATTAACTTAACGAGTAACACCAAGCCAAGAGATGAACTTATTAACATGAATTATTATGGGTATGTAATGGTTTCCAACATAAGATTTAAGGATAAATAATTGCTATGCTAAGAATTAATTAGCACTAGTTTTGACTTTGTTTAAACCTGCAAATCAATTCTCAATGAATCAATTCTATGATTTCATTATTTGAAAAAAGAAAAAGATTCTTTTGGCTAAATATATAGCTAAACTAGTGGTTTTTTAGTGATATAAAAAAGAGAAAAAGAATAAGAAAAATAAACTTCTTAGTAGTAAAGTGTTGTAGTTGAATATGCAATGTCTAATGGTGCCCTTAAACACTAGAGTGGTTGCAAACATGAATTAGAGAGTGACATGAATTCTTGAGTGGTCTATTGTCAATGGTTATTCCTTTGGATATGTTTGTCACCAATGCAAATAACTAGTAGGTGAAGCATTGTTTACTAGGTTATAACATGTAGCTTACACTTTTCAAGTTACAAGTTTGATTCTAAAGGATATACTAATCTAATAGATTTGAAAGACTTGTGATTTGAAAGCTTCAAGTCATGGATTTGATTCAAGTGGACAATGTTGAGTTATAAAATTCTAATTGGACTATAGAAATTGCAGTGTACCTATATTACAAGTATTTTGGATTCCAACACCCTCCACACACATATCCCCCCCAATAAGTTTGATTCTACAAGTTATATTGATCTAACAACTTTGGAAGACATGGTGCAAGTTAGTAATTATTGGAATTATAATCATATTACAATTTTAGAAGATATGATCAAGAAAATTAGCCCATGGTGGCTTCCTTTTAATGAAGAATATTGGGATACTAAGTTTTCTAGATTGTGTACCACTTGGAGAAAATTTGGTATTACTACATTTTCTCATCCATGTATGCATGATAAATGGTTTACATGAAATGAAGATTGTAGTTTAAATAGAAAGAGGAAATAGAATTTTGAAAAATCAATTTCTAATCTCAAGACTTTATTTAAAGTTGATAATAGTTTTTAAAAGGCTTTTCCAGATATTTTTTGGAAGATGACAAATCTATTTTTTCTTTTAATTCGAAAGGTGCTTATGAGATCATTCTAGAGAATGATTTTATTCATAAAAAATTCAATAAGGCTTGGAAAATATAATTATCATTGCACTATTGGATGAAAAAAATGAAAGATAGAGCTCCTACATTTCCTAAAATTCATATTTTTTTAATGGTGTCTTATTCATCAAGGTCTTTCTATGAGCACTTTTTTAAACATATGAGAAATGTTTCTCTTTAATGTCCTTTTTGTAAAAGTAAAAACTCATTTTCTCATGTTTTTTTAGTGTCTTGTTACTTAGCATCCTTAGAAATGAACATTTAGAATTTGTAACATCTTTCAACCAAGTACCAATAAAGTTATTTTTAGTGATTAGTCTACTTTATCTACTTCATTTTTTTGTATTTGGCATGTCTTCAACTACTTGTTCTCTACTTATTTAGAGGCTTTGGTGTATGTTATTTTCTAGTAGCAAGAACATAACTATGATCTCTCCTTAGGAGTTAAATACTAGATTCTCAAAGATATTGATTTTTAGCTATAGCTTTAAGCAAAAGAGTTTTCATTAAAAGCTGAATAATTAATTTATTTTCTAGAACATTTTTTTTTCATTTTTAAGGCTCAAGGATGGGAAGCTTTTAGCTTTTGTTGCTATTTATTCATTATTTTCTTTTTTCTTTCTCCTCATCTTCACAAAAATCCTTTAATAAGAAGTTAAAACTTATAAGGGTGCTTCTAAATTAAGGCAAGACCTAATTTATATCCTAGAAGGGAGGTTTTTCAAGATTGGCTATAAGGATGAAAACTTGAAAAGACATTTCCAAAATCATTAGACATTTTCTTTAGACTCTTTCTTCAATAAACTAATGTACTCTAAAATATTTTTAATATCATTATTCATTTTTTGGGAGTCCAACACCCTTCCAACATTGTTATACATGTTTCATATAAGTTAAAGCATAATATTGGCTATGTGTCATGGAGTGCACTAGTTACTTGGATAAGCATGTAGCTTATGATTTGCAAGTAACATGTTTGATTTTAAAGGGTATTTTTAGCAAGTATGCGCTAACCCAGTGGTTTGAATTTGACTAGTAGCATGAATCTTACCTACATGAGTAGTGATCTTGTAGTAAGGCTTGTGTCGATTGCATAAGCCAAAAATATATTTTTTAAAGTAATATCTTGGGTGGCCATGGAGGTAACATGTTTGAATTGAGCATATCTTGGTTCATTGCTCAAATCAATTGTCTGTTGTTATTCATGTTCTCTGTAGATGAAGTATAATATTGGCTATATTATGAAGTACATATAATCAAATAGTTTTAAGTATAACAATACGATTTTAGCCTAGTGATAAGACTCTTGATTTGGAAACTCCAAATAACAAGTTAGATTATGATGGTGTGTTAGGTAAATATTATTAAAAATATAACTTTAACTTTATAGGTTAGATATAGGGTCTTTTATACATAAGTATGTAGTGTTGATCATTTGTAAGTGGGCTTTATATTTTGATGTCAAATCTAAAGAAGATGGTAAAGTTTCATGTTTTGTTGAGTTATATAATATTTTGTTGATTTTTAAGAAAGCTAAGAAGAAAATTATTAATCTTCTAGGTCCATTTAAGCATATAGAGTCTATTTCTACAACTATTAGTTTTCATAGATGCTTTTGTTTTTTTATTGAAACCAACCTTCTCAATTGTAAAAATAAATTGGCATTTCAAACAATAGAAAATATTTATTTTCAACGAATTACATACTTAAAATCTTCCTAATTCTTGTAACTTTTACCATAGTGAAGGACATTTGTTTAATATTTGTGTTTTTTTACTCAAGTAAAAAGATTCTAAAGAAAAGATAAAATGTGTTGACATTGAAGATATAAAAAAATAATATGAAATTAAAGATATGAAAATCAAGTTAATGTCAATGATAAGAATAATCATATGATAATAAAGAATCTAGAAAAGATAAAACCTCTCATGTATATTTTTATAAGTACTAAGTAGCTTAAAAAAATAGCTCATAAGGCAAATTTTTCTTTATCAAAGAAGAATATTATTAATTCAAATATTAAAAATTTTGTCAATAAGAAGGTTATTGCTGATGGTAAGGATTCTCCATGAAAGATCAATAACAAGCATCCAAGTGAAGATCTTCTACAAGTAGTACCACTTTCTTTCTTTGATATAAATATTATTATTAAGATATAACTCTTTATCTAGAATCCTTCTGCTATTTTAAGTTGAAGCATGGATGTTGAAAAGAGATGTACATTTTATTAGGACTAGGACCTTCCTTTCTACTAATCATTAATTTCTTTACTTATTTTAAGGTATCAATTATAAGGTTGTATACCTAAGTAGATAGTCCTAAAATTGGAAAGTTTTTTTCCATATTTTTTTTATTGATGTGTACTTAGTGTCAAGCTTGTGATGGACTCTAAATTTTCTTTGCTCATTATTAATATTTTTTGGGGTCTGACACCCATTCAACTTTAGAAGGAATTTAAAATGTCTTTCATATTTCCCTCCTAAAAAGGTACGTCTAATGTGAAAACCATGTTATATAATGGTAAGTAATCAACTTGCAACCAAATATTACTTAACCAATAATATTCTATAATGATCATAGTTAGAAAAGAAATATAATTATAGAGTAAAGTAATTCCCATGGCAAAGTTTCTCTAGGAATGACATGGAAACTAAGAGGTAATTTGGGAAATTGAAACAAATATGAGAACTAAATTTTCTCCCATTTTCTAAGAGGAATTTTCTTGAAGAAGGGGATAAATATCACAACTTAAAATTTTTCATAGGTTTACTTACTTAATTTAATGCATGATTTTAATTATTTAATTTGATATTGTTAGATGTGTTCCATAGGTTATTTTTAATTTCATGAACTACAAGATAGGATTACATTATTATTTTACTTACATAAATGTAATTTGCTTGTTAAAATGTTTTGTATTATTTGTTTCTTACTACTATTAATGCTTAGTCATATATCTTATATATATTTTATGGTTGAACATTGAAATCGAATTAACCTTGGAAGTTTTTCTTTTGTTAGTTATTATGCCTTTATAAATATTGCATTATACATAGTTCCTTCTGTATTATCCATACTTGATAATGCATAGGTAATTATTTATTATGAATATATGATGATACTACACTTTGTTCATGGAACATTTACGATCCTAATTATAGTTAGACCATACTCCATATTACTTTTTGTTATCAAACTAAAATCTTGAGTTAATTTTAATTAAAATGAGATATTTTATAAAACATATTTGTTAAATAAATGCCTTAAGATCATGTCTTGCCCAAAAGGCTTATTTAAGTTTTCTTTTCTTGAGGTTGCCCTACTTTGTAGTGAATTTTGTAATCTTTCTTTCTATTGCCTAACTCTTTGCTATTATTTTATTATTTTTATTTCTATATTGAGATTTTTATAAAATTTTCTCATTTTGGATTTTTAGGAAAATTTTAATTAAAACTCTATCCAAATCATTTGTTGTCATTTTGGTAATTTTTGGAATATGCAGGTAACTTGCCCAACTTGCTTTTCAAATATTTTAGGAGTATTTTGGATTTTATTATTTTGTAGAACTTTGGCTATTTTGGAAATATTTTGAAAAGGACAATATGAAAGAAAATAAAATAAAATAATATATATTATGATCGAATTTGCTTAGTTAGTAGTGAAATTATTGATCTATGAGTTGTTTCTGTTTACATAGTAGTGAGAGGTTTCTTATTGGGCATCACTCCACAGTTACAAGGATTAAGATGGATTTGTAACCTTGGATTTTGATTCATAAGTTGATATGCAACTAAGGATTTAGCCAAGACTATGATATTGAATAGTTGAGTCATAGTATGCAGTGATACATAGTTAAGACTTGTCCTTCTAGGATGCGTGCCATGGCCATCCAAGATGTTGATGAGTAGCAGGTATCCCCTACACCCAACCATATGAATCACAAGCATTCACTAGACATCCAGTTGAATTTCATAGACTTACTTACCCAAATGACCGATATTACAAAGTAGTGAATCAAGTAGTTGCAAAATTATTGTCTTCCTAGCTCACACTTTTGTTTTATCAGTATGCATGGCTAAGTGTGGTTGAGGCATATGATATATATTATTGTAATTATTTGCTGATATGTTTTTATACTAATGGTTGGATGATTGACTAAATTTTTAACAATTAATTATTTAACTAATTAGCTAATCTAGAAACTAATTATCCTAATGTGGAGTAACAATTCCTAGTTGTCGTACACATCCCAAACTAGTGTTAACACTACTAGGTTAGCAAGTAGCTATTGCTAGGCATACTAGATATCCAATATTGGGATTACCAAGTGTTAACACATTATGCTCGAAGTGATCGTACTTATGTGTTTATGATTAATAACATTAATAACAATAATTACTTAATTATGAATAGTAATGGGAAATGTAAGTCAAGTAAAGTGTAGAAAAGTAAAGTTAAGCATGTCCAAGTGCTATAATGGATATAGAAAATCTTGATTTTATTGTCATCTTGCTAATGTATTCAGGTACATGGGCATTCGAATAAAACTCCATACAATTTCTTAGATCCACACTACAGGCACTTAGAGGGAAAATATTTTAATTCCAAGGGAAAAAAAATACAAGAGTTTGGCTAAGACTATAACTTAAAAGTGCCATAAATATGAGGGATGCATGCATTTATATAGGTAGTAACTACATCAGCATCGACGTATTTGCGTTAATGCATCCTATCTTGCATCGATGGGGATATGTCGACGAGGCTACGTCGACCAAGATGCACTGACACAACTTGTCTTATTGATGTCTCATCATATCCCCATGATTGACTAACAAATTGTTCTCAAGTGAAAAAAATCAGGATCAAGTTTCTTATAAATTAGGAGGTATGGAATTTATTAACTGAAAGATATATAGATTGAATCTTAACTAACTTTGAGTGTTAGATTATAAATTGTTACAAAATAAGTGTCGATTATAACAAAATTGGATACTTTACAAAAATTCAATAGGCATCTATAAGATACTTAAAGATGGAATAAAGTCTCAAACAGTGCTTGGAGATGAAGGTTGTTATGGCTTTGCTGGTTCTTCATCCCATCTTGGCATTGGTAGAGGTTGAGGTTGGCCTACTACTACTGTTGCTTTAGTTGGAGGTCTGAAATCATCTAAAAGTGCTTTCATCTTTTCTTGTTTACTTTGTGGATTTTACATGGTCCACACAACTTCACTGATATGGGTCGGTGTAGGAATATCTCATGGGTAGGGCATTAAAGAAACTAGTTCCTTCACATTGACAAACCATGCTACAAAAGTTTTACATTCTATGTTGAAGGCCCTTACAAGATTCTACAACTCTTGGTAGTTATTCATCCTTCTAGTTAAATTTTTAGCAACAGATTAATGGTTACTAAATTTTCTTTGGAGAACTCTAAGCTCTATGTTGGTTATCTCCAACTTCTACT
The DNA here is from genome assembly GCA_015680685.1 of Gnetum montanum. Classification (NCBI taxonomy): domain Eukaryota; kingdom Viridiplantae; phylum Streptophyta; class Gnetopsida; order Gnetales; family Gnetaceae; genus Gnetum; species Gnetum montanum. The sequence continues at coordinate 408,833 of MNCI01012132.1, forward strand.
TTGTCTATTTGTGGAGCTTGAATTCCACCTCATAAAGGAAATAGGAACTAGCCATCTATTTATCAAGTTTGGACCTTGGCCTTCCCACTATCAGCATCACCAGTTTTGCGTAATAGAGGTTGGCAAGCTCCATGTACTTAGTCATCTTTTCAATCTTGAACTCCTTTAGGCAAATTTCAGCCTTGTTGAATGCATTTAGTCCATAAAAAATGAGCTACCATATGTCACCTCTTTGTTAGAGTTGCTAGAGTGCCTCATTTATTTTTTTCTTTGCTAGTTGGATCTCTTTTTCATTGATCCCTTTAAAAAGTCCAAGCTAGTCCATGCAGTGATTGTTTACGCATTCAAATTTTAAGGCTTCATTATTCTAGGCAGCTACCTCAATGATAGTTTTTTTTGGCAAAGGACATAAACTTCCTCTAGTGAGAGATTTTGATCTTTTGCTATCAACCTCCTTAGATCTATATTTACCTTGGTGAGCTACTCTTTTGTTAGCATATTAATTTGACCAATTGGTCCTTTTGTTGATCAACATTGCACAAGTGATGATTGTTCTTTGTGAGGATCAAGTTCTCTTTCCAAACCTACAATAAGTCCTTGTCAAGATTGAAAGACATGAGTTTTGACAAGAATGCGTCAAAGACCATAACTTTCAGTACATTCTTGACCTTCTAAAATCTTTGTTAAAGTTATTGAAATCTTCATCTCTAGTAAGCTTAGGCTTGAGAATCATAGGGTTGCAGAGATGAGCAAGCAACTTAGCAACTTTGGTGGCCAACCACCAATTGGTTACGGTGGCCTCCTAGAGTTGTGCATTAGCAATGAACAATTTTTCCCTTGTCTTGAGAAACTATGACTAGTTTTCAATGATCTCATTTGGAAGATCAAAGATCTTTAGAAGTGGTTACCTAGTTCCAACCAATCTTTCCAACACTTCCTCGTGTTGGAAAGTGCTCATCCGATCACTGCCTACTCCAATGGACATATATATGTCCATCATTATGGCAATGTCAAATATTGACATTACAAGAGCATTTAGGGCTTCAACAATGCTATCAACCACCACTTTTGCTGTTGTTTCCTAGCCTTTGTATTACATGACTAGGATGATTGTATCTTTGCCTTCCTCCAACATGAGATTTTAGGGAATGTTTATTCTATGATGGAGACTGTGACCTCCCTAGCACTAGGATTGGACCTTACCATAGCATAGTTTCTTTGAGCTAAGAATAATGGGGTAATATCACTACCCAACCAACTAATGGTCTTTGCAACTTTATTCAAGTGGCTCATGGCTAGATGGTAGACAAATGGTTCTCCACTAGCTATAAAGCTCTATTGCTTATGTAGTTGTTACTCCCAAAGTTTTCTCAATCATTCAGTAGCTGCATGAACCTCTATGATAGTTTTTGGAGTTGTAGGTGGTGGTGGTGGCTTCTCCTCTTCTTACAGCTTGGTTGTTGCCTTATCTTTTATCATTTCCTATCATGATGTAGCAGGAGCATAGCAGACCATAGCGTTGATGTAGTGGGCTATTCCTTCCCTTTTGTAGAGTTTGTAAATGAGACATGGAAAGGGGACAATCTTCCTTTTCTTTTCATTTTCCATGAAACATTTTTCTATTTCAAGGAAAATAATCTTGAGAAGGTTGACTAGAAACTTCTCAATCATAGCAGTGCATGCTTGGGTAGAGAAAGTAGTGACATTGTTAGGCCTCATTATTGGATTTATGTGATAGGCTCTAATTTTAAATTATTCTCTCTTTGCCTTGGTAAGAGCACTGTACTCCTTATGATCTACTTCGTAGCTCTGTTGGACCTATTTTTTCTTTGCTTTTGGATCCATCTACATTGAGATATTTTCCAGTTTTACCCTTGTATCTAGCAACCTGAGGGACTCTGCAATGGCCTCAAATGAGTAGTAGATAGTAATATCTTTATTTTAATAGACACATCTCCTTGTCAGTTGTTTGAAAATAGGTATGTCTTTTCCATGTACCATTCTTTGCAGTTGGAGAGAATAGGCCACATGGGAGATCCTTGGTGTTGTGTATGGACCTCCTCTAGTGCTAGCTCCAAGAAGGGTCCAAAGTTCCAAAGTTAAACTCTTAAAGAATTGAACTCTAGACCTCCTTGTTTCTTATCTTCTCTAGGCAAGCCTTAGTGAGAGGAACTCCTAAGTTAGGCCTTGGCTTAGGAATCTCATCTTGTCTAGATTAGCCTATTTCAACAGTAAAAATCTAGGAAATAGATTCCACTTTGGGATCCTCTTAAAGGGATCTAGTGATATGGATTACTTTTGGTGCTTGTTCTTGGGGTTGTTGTGGCTATTGCTACTATCTTCTTCCTTCTCTTGGTCACTTCTCCCTAGGCTGTGAAGGCCCTCTTGCATGTGGCCCTCATTTTGGTGTCATTTATGATCACAAACATAGCCCATGATTAGCTTTTACTATATAACACTTAGCTATTTTGATATCTTTCTCATTAGATTAGGTTATGTTGTATCTTAGGTGTGTTAAGTGTTACTTACTTTAATGCATAGTTTGTGATCTTAGTAAGTTATATTATTTTATTTATTAGCTATCAAAGTTTATGTGATGGTCTTAATTCTTTATGGTAGTTAATTTTAATATTATTTTAATAGGTTAACATGGGAAAGTTAGAAAAAATTTGAAAAATTTTCTACAAGAAACTAAAGGTTTGGATCCCCCATGATGTAGTGCTTATCTCCGATAGTATGAGGATCAAAAATTGGGTGCGAATAGGTTAATGGTTGGAGAGTTATGGTACTTGGAAGGTTTTTGGGCTCTAAAAAATTACAAAAGCTCCTCTTGATTCTTTGAAAAATTATGCAAAAATGACTAAGTATCATATTGATGAGTGGCGAGGTACCCCTACACTCAACCATACAAATACGAGCCTTACACGTGCGATCTGGTCGAACTCCACAGACGGACTAGTTGTGGCATCTAGATAGTTAGCCTTAGGTCGCAGTTCGCTGTCTTCACACCTAGACTAGTATTAGCTTTGTCACATATGGTTTAGTCTAGAGTGAGGTGTATGATGGGTTTCTAATCTAATGTTACTCCTGAAGGCAAAGGAAAGTGATATTATCTAAGCTAAGAGAGAAAGGGTAAGAGAATCTAAACTAGCCTAAGTGTGATGAGCACCCATTCCTTGATTATCCATACACATCTTGGACTTCGTGCATGACTACTACTGGGATTACCTAGTCACACTTAAATGCTTACTTAAATGCTCGTAATCACACTTAAATGCTCGTAATCAAGTCGTACTCATTCCGCGTTTAACATGAGTTTAAGGGTGAGAAGAGATTAACTAGGAAAGCATTAAATAATAATTAAATAAATAATTAATCTAAGTGAATGCTGCAATGATGAAGTAATCTCAATCTTTATTTCCGGTCATGTGTGTGTCCAAGTACATCACACTCGAATAAGGATGCCATACAATTACATTCACCACACTGTGGGCATACACTGGGAAATATTCTAACTCTGGAATGATAAAATTGCAAGAGTCTAACTAAGGGTCTAAATCTAAGTGGAGAAACAAGGGAGAGTCACCTCTTATTTATAGAATTGGCGATGGGTTACGATATTGCGTACGCGATATCGCGGCTGATGTGATATCCCATACACGATATCATAGCCCATGTGATATCACAGTAGCAATATCACAGCCACTGCGATATCACAACTGGGATATCATGGCAGTGATATCACAGCCGTGATATCCTAGCCAGCAAATTCATGACTCATCATACCCCCATGACTGAATGAAAACTTGTCCTCAAGTTACAGAGAGAACAAGCTCCATTGATTACATAGTGGATAGGTATGGGATTATTGACTAACTAGAATGGATTCATGCCGTAGTGTGGAGTTAGAAAAAAATTGAGACACAATACAAACGAAAATCCTATGATTACAAAATTAGTGGAACTCATGTAGTTCCTTGTGGCGGTGGCTCCTCCATAGGTTTCTTTCCCTTTTCTTGTGCTCTAGGTCTTGGGATTTGATGGCATTGAAGTATGGCCTGGAGTTTCTCCTCTTGTAAGGCCCTGGGTGCCTTGGTGCGCATGTAAGTTTGCGCCTGTGCCATAGAGGCATCCTAGTTAGCCTTCTCTTTTTCTTCCACCACCCTTTTATTCTCTGTTAACAGTTTATTAAGTTGCTCGATTCTGAAGGTGGCCAGTTGGTTCTAAGCAACCTTTGGCCCTGTATTCGGAAGGTTTAATACTTCCAAAATGGCTTGAATGGAGAAATCAACAATCACACCACAAATGTTAACCATGGTGCCTTCTTCTTTGTTGTGCCAAAATTGGTACATTTCTCTGAAATACCAGGCACCGCTATAAGAGAGGATAGGCCATAAGGGAGACCCTTTGAGGTGATCCCTAATAGCCTTAGGAGTGAACTTTGCAAAATATTTGAAGTTCAATTCCACAATCACCGCAGCGAATGTGGACTTTTCATGAATGACCTGAATACAATCTTGGGGCAACAGGAGATGTTGTCCCTATTCAGGCGTAGCAGCAGCTCCTCCTTCTGCCTGCCTAGACTATACGGTAGGAGGATTCTCTTGGTGAATGCTGAAGGATTGTTCCTCCTATTCTGTATGTTGTCTGGCAGGATCTTGTCTTCCACCTCTTTGAGATTTTTTGCTCCCACCTTGAGCAGGACCTTCCTGTTGTCCACGTTTTGGGGCCATTTGCAATCACACGGGGCCAAGTGTTAGTAAGCTTGTTTTTGAAATTAAGTTATACCTTACTGCTTGCCTTAATTAATTAATTCATTTTATCTTCGTGTGATATTGCCCGAAAGATTGTAATAATGGGTCCTTTTTACTTAGGTGGTTTTTTTTTCAATTTCAATTTCCTGGTGTACCTAGCGATTAAATAATTTTTTGGCACATTTTCGTCTAAGTGTTATAGCTACTTACCCTAGGTAATGTCCTTTGGGCGATGATAAATTCCAAAAAATTTAGGTGCTTTTCAGTAGGTGTCCCTCCCCCACGACTAAGTTGAACACTCTGGGTTCAAGCAGGTTCAGACTGAATCAAAATCGGAGTACCAATGAGCAAGATAGAGGTTGAAAAGCAAAGGTGTCACACTCGCAAGTCATAGAGAAAAATTTGAAAAACTCCCCCGTATGAATGGCAAGAAATGGTGCTAAGTGTTACGAGGGGGTTGCCTATTTATAGGGTTTGAGGGATGCGATATCGCGGCCCAAGTGATGTTATCTCAACACTAAAATACTAAATATTAAAAATTTTCTCGGAATCAACAATGTAACTTAGGACATTTGGCTAATATGAAGGAGTTCCTAGGTAATTAGATGGTTTTGAAGGCACGAATAATGATTTGTGGGTTTTATCAGTGAGGATCTTGGATGGTAGGAAAAAGATCATGTAATGGTACATAGGAATGTTGGATCAGAGAGATAATGATAACGGAAAGAAAATTGTTGGCCATTATGCAGAGGGTAATAAATAGTGTGTATCAGCTATGTTATAAGTGAGAATTACAAAAAATTACACAAGTGGGTCCTCCTCAAAGCAGGTTCCAACCTATAATGCCCTTGTGTAACCACACTTAAAGTGTTCGTGGACACTAGAAGGGTTAAATGTAATCTACACGGATTCCAAAAAACACACACATGTAACTATCACCGGAATGAGGTAAGAATTCTATGTTACACACGACACGAGCTACAATTACACGAATAGTGAGATGAGATGAAACATAGAAGGGATCGTAGAGATTGGGTCATGAGGTAATTGACCCAGGGCATAGTGAATCCTACGTGAAAAACATGATTAACGTGTCATTAGCCCATCATTCCAAAAGTAGGACCAAGTCCATTCCACTGATCAATGACACTGCATTGTTTCATCCCATGATGAACAACTATGAGAGTACCATGACAACAAGGCACACGATCACTTGGCATGTTGTGCAAGGGAGGAGTGATTTTTACTTGTGGCACTTTGTTTATTTGTTTTTTTTCTTTTTTTTTGAATGAATGAATCCAAAGAAGCCGCGAACCTTCAGGCATGGGTACATGTCTTTCCAATGGGACCCCCTAGAACACCATTGGATCTTTGAGTGCCTTTTGATTACTCTTACTCCCATTTTTCATTAGATCTACAAGGATCTTAGTACAACCACGTTACATGGTAACTCTCACAGGTGTCACCAAAGAGAATCCGTAAGTCCCCTTGATGTCACACCCTAATCATTCCCTCTTGATCCATCCTTCTTCATTCCAGGTACAATGAACACAAAATTAATTTTAAGTTTTTCAGAATGTTAAGAATATCATTGTACCCTCAAACAAAACCTCTTATTTGTAGAATGGATGAGTGGGTGTAATGGGCTCACTGTCCAAATAATTGATCGTTCGAGACTCAACAACATAGAACACACCTCAGCCAACGATCCACATGAGTGTTTTATTCATAGATGAGATTACTGATAACAACGTAAAGAGACAAAAAGACAAAAAAATAAAACAAGAAATTGAAAAATGAAAAAATGAAAAACAAAAAGTTGTAAAATTAAAGAAAATGAAAAGTATTTATTAATCCTGATTGCTATTAGTTGGGGGATATCCCTCATAGCTAAACGGTTAAGGATGATAAGTATTAATAATTGACGACGGGGATCCTTGCATGTTGGAAGTATTGGAACTTGGCCATACTTACTGTTGGCACATTTTGGCCATTTCATGGAATAGGCTTTATAAGGTTATGGTGATTTTTGAAAAATTTAAAAGAGATTGTTGAGATTTTGTTTCTTCACCTTGAAGTCTACCATGTTGATTAAGACAAGCTTTTGCTAATTGGTTCACATCCACAAAGGCATGGTTGAATGTCCCAAAACAAAGATGGTGCGGACATTCTAGAGTTAAATAAGGTGACAGTTGAAGATGTAAAGAAACGCTCGGGGCAGCTTGCAAAGATTCGAAGCCTACTGTTTCACAATGAATTAAAAGCCAAGCATCTAAAAAAAAATCAAAAGCATACCATCGACTTTTCAAAAGGGAATATCGAAAACCAAACCAAGGTAAGGAGATCGCGCTGTGCAGTTGCAGCCACCGAGAATTGCGAGGTCGATTTAGAGAGATGGATGCACAGAGCAATGGTGGCGGTAGCAGCGACGTCATTAGCAAGAGCAGAAATAGTAACAGTGAGGAATGACCTAAAGGCAACCACCATGGAAAATAACCTTGTCACCGACGAGGAAGCGCCCGCTCAAACAGTAGATACTGTTTCAGCGATGTAAGACTGCTATGAGAAATCAGACACCCAGGCTCTGGTTGGCGACGCCACGTACAGACACTGCTGCAATTTCGTAGATATGAACCTTAGAATGGTGGAATCACCCAGGGACCTGACCTATTTATGCCAAAACCCTCGTATCCGAACTTGCACCTCGACATTCCGATCCTCCTTGTTTCGCAGGCAAATTTGAGCAAAAATTTAGAAAGCGGATGAACAACTGCTGCTGCTGGCCGATCTCTAACAGTGCAGGAAGCCATGCCTGGCATGAACAAGGAAATACTGAACAAAAAAAAGGGTATGATTTCATCTTCTCAAAGAGGGAGAGGAGGCACACAGTTCGATAATTTCGTAATCTACAATCCTGATCAAGCTATTCCCAGGTACGTGGTTCATTACAAGAATCTCAAATGTGACCCTGCAAACTACATCCCCACAACCGTCTCTTCTTCCTCCGACAATCTCATTCGAATCAAGTACGAGAAATCTCCAACGTTCTTAGGGGACAGCCCTGAAGAGTACCATTTCCGGTTGGTAGAGTCCCAGTTTTTCAGAATGTCAAGCAGGCAAGAGTACAAGGATCTCTAACAGTTCTTGAGCTTCTGCATCGCCATGTGCATCAACAACCATTCTTTGCAAGCGTGCCTGGAATGACGCCAGTGGAGCCTGCTATGCTTAACAAAAAAAAATCACCTGTGTTTCCAAACACATCATTGGATCTTTTGTGGTCACATCAGGTTTCATACAGAATGGCATCCCCAGTGTCAAAGAGAGAGAGGCATAACGCGACAAGTTGTAACCCTAGTTTCAGCGCCTACAACATGTGAGCCCGATAGATATGATTAAACATATAAAGTTTTCTGCAGCTTGGCCAAGGGGAGATAGATGATACAATTTTATTTATTGACCTTTATGTTGTTCCTAAATATACATATATAAAGTTATATGTATAGCTATTTTATAAAAAGAGGGATTTATGGACATTTCCAACTATAGCTTTTATTTATATAATTGTAACTTTATGTGGAAGTTGTAACTTCCTAGCCTTAATCCATGATGTTTGTAA
>MNCI01012132.1:418529-443684 GCA_015680685.1 Gnetum montanum
ACTTACCCTGTTGGGTTTCACACACTAGGTTATAGTAAGCATAGTGGGGAAATTTATACGATGCAGTTCTCAGATTACGAGTTGACCCACTATGATATTTAGAACCATTAGATGGTATGCAAGGATCAAGATGATGCCTTCCATGACTGTGTTCATTGGGCCGTATGGTTTTTGGATGGTTAGTTGGTGGCCCTGATGAAGTAACATGAGGTGTTGGGTCCGAAGATAAGGGTGCACCACAATGTTGGGCTTGTGCTGTGTTGGAGGATGTAGTGGCATTGGAATTGTGTTGTCCCTTCTTGTGATCATGTTTAAAGAAAGGATGCTTTTGATGTTGAGAAGGATTATCACTGCTGTTGGTAGTAGCAGCACAAGTGGTGTTCGTGGGTTGTTGCGGTGGTGCAGACACCTTAGGAACAGTTGGTGGCAATGTAGAAGGAGGGAAAGGATGAGAATGTTGAAAATTAGGAGGAGTGTATGGTACACAAGGTGGTGGTTATGTTGAGAACATGGATTGATAGTATTGTGAAGAATAGTATGGTCCATGTTGATGAAAATTACTATTCTCCACAATACTATCAATCCATGTTGAGAAAGGAGATAGAGTATGGTGGCCCAGTTGGAGAAATAGGATGTTGAACTTGATAAGCATTTGGATTCGGATAATATGAAGGGTGTCTCCAGTGTAGGGATGGTTTCCCCCACGATTGGGATTGTTGCCATTGTGATCAAACACAGTATCTCTGTACGAAATTTGGATGTAACGTGTTCCCCCAATGCTCATATAAATGTAACAAGATTGGGCATTGATCCTTGGGGTGATCGTACAGGCAAATGTTGCATTCATATGTATGATCAGAAGTTGAGCTCTTATTCCTTTCATTCCTTCTTTCCGAATGTCTAATGTTTTTTCCTGCTTCTTGGGTTGCTAAAACTCTATCTCCAATAATATTAACACATTCTCAACACTTTTTATACATCCATTCCAACATCTCATTGATCTTTGCCTCAACTTCTTCTAATGATTGTTGTTGTACCGGCAAAGATGATTCTTTCTCCTTGTGATAGGTTGATCTCTGCTTTTTATGATCATGAACCTTTGTCAAGTTGAGATTCTGGTCCTGTTGATGTTTTTCAACACTCTCCCATCTAGCCAATTCTCCTTCTTCTTTTGCTACCTGCTTAATAAGCTCTTGGACTTGATGGGTTTATAGTTCATATAATTGACCTTGGGCATACATTCCTAGGGTCTCTCTTGTTTCATTACATATCCCATCAATGATATGGTACATTAGCCCTTCCTTGAAGTACTCATGACCTGGAAAATTGTTTAACAGTGCATAATATCTTTCTATGGCCATGTCCAAGGGTTCATGTTATGCTTGTTTCCACCCTTGGATTTGTTTCCTCAAGGTTGAAACTCTTGCATAGGTTTGATATATTTTGTTAAATAACTCTACCATTGTTGACCAACGTTGTATTGAATTTGGTTTTAACGATCTATACCATACTTTTTCTTGGCCAACGAGTGTCATAGGAAAGAGCTTAAGTTTTTTCCAACCATTATCGATGTTGTTCCATGTGCAGGCATCGTAGAAGGCTTGTAAATGTTGATACGGATCTAAGTCATAGCCTCCTGAAAAGTAGGAAAGTTATTTAAATCAAGCATGGGTAGACAGCTCTCTTTATGATGCCTATGGGAAATTCGAATAGCCTCCTGTATGTGCATTAAGCTTATAGTGGCCAGTGGGGGTTCATCATCATCTGGTAAGTTACGCTTTCGTGTGTTGGGACAATGTTGCCTTCATTTATGTTTATAAGAAACCCCCACTTTAGATTGCGTACTCCAATCATCATTGTCATATAATTTGTCGATTCTCCAATGAATTTCCTCACTAGATGTGGCATTATTATAGTCTTGTAGGAGAGGCATGATTGTGAAGTTGTGTGTGAATTCATATGTGACTTTTTGTAATTGATTCTTCTTAAAAGATATATCGTTAATTCCTATACAATGACCTTGTATGATATAACTAATCTAGATAACTAGCATCGTCCCCAGAAATGGCACCAATGATGAGTGGCGAGGTACCCCTACACTCAACCATACGAATACGAGCCTTACATGCGTGATTCGGTCGAACTCTGTAGACAGACTAGTTGTGGCATCTAGACAATTAGCCTTAGGTCGCAGTTCACTGTCTTCCCACCTGGACTAGTATTAGCTTTGTCATGTATGGTTTAGTCTAGAGTGAGGTGTATGATGGGTTTCTAATCTAATGCTACTCCTGAAGGCAAAGGAAAGTAATATTATCTAAGCTAAGAGAGAAAGGGTAAGAGAATCTAAACTAGCCTAAGTGCGATGAGCACCCATTCCTTGATTATCCGTACACATCTTGGACTTTGTGCATGACTACTACTAGGATTACCAAGTGCAGATCCTAGGTATGCTACTGGGTTACCAAGTAGTCACACTTAAATGCTCATAATTAAGTCGTACTCATTTCACATTTAACATGAGTTTAAGGGTGAGAAGAGATTAACTAGGAAAGCATTAAATAACAATTAAATAAATAATTAATCTAAGTGAATGCTGTAATGATGAAGTAATCTCGATCTTTATTTTCGGTCATGAGCGTGTCCAAGTATGTCACACTTGAATAAGGATGCCGTACAATTACATTTACCACACTATGGGCATACACTGGTAAATATTCTAACTCTGGAATGATAAAAATGCAAGAATCTAGCTAAGGGTCTAAATCTAACTGGAGAAACAAGGGAGAGCCACCTCTTATTTATAGAATTGGCGGTGGGCTACGATATCATGTACGTGATATCGTAGGGAAAGATGCGATATCGCAGCTGATGTGATATCGTGTATGCGATATCGTAGCCCATGTGCTATCATGACTGTGATATCACAGTAGCAATATCACAGCCACTATGATATCACGGTAGTGATATCATAGCCAACAAATTCATGACTCATCACATACGTATTTATACTATTTTTTTGACACATCGACGAGGCTGCGTCGATGGAGTTGTTTGCAACAATTTTGTACATAAGGAGAATAAGTAATTTTTTACTAGTTCTAGGATAGAACAAGAACCTAATGGAAGCTAAAAAAGTGAAGAATGATGGCAAAAACATAGAAGAGGATTACATATGCTTGGGATAAAGGAGTTGAATACATTTGGAGGAATGTAAAATGCAAAAATTAAGCAAATCCAGATGTTCAAATGTAATTTGATGGAATTGATCACACAAACGGCTGATGGATAGGAATTTTAACTTAAGGGAGACTAAAAGAAATGCAAGTGGGCCCTCCCCAAAGTAGGTGTATGCCCCTAATTCCCTTGCATGTCCTCATGATAAGGAGTCTGTAGGCGTCGAGGATGATTAATGGTTATTTCAAGTTAAAACTCATATCCAATGGAGAAAATGTTGTAGGATTATAATATCTTCAAAACAAATGCATCAAGTAATCATGATATAAGGTAGTGGGGTGGTATCTTATGGTTTAAGAATGATCATAGAGACAGAAAATGGTAGGTAGCTGATCTACATTAAGGTCATAGAGATTCTTATGAAGTTCTTAATTAGGATAATTTGATACTATCCCATCCTAAATCTAGACCAAGTCCATCCACTTTTAGTGACTTCACATTGTCATATCATGGTCCTTCAACCATCAAGAGTTCATGACAATTCCCATAGGACAATCAACACTCCAAGAAAAGAAGAAAAGAGAGGAAGAAAGATAAAAAGGACCTTAGTTAGAGGAGTGCCTTTAGGCATGGGTAACATGTCTTTCTAGCTTCAGAACTTGTGCTTGTAGTCCATTATTATGTCTAAGGGGTGTGCTTTGAATTCCTCTATGTGTGTATGTTTCTTATTTTGTTTTTTTTTTGTTCATGGGAACCACACATGCGAAGATGTGCTTCCTTTAATAGTCAACAATAGGAGTGGTGAGACACATATAGAGAAGAATCATAAAACTCAAGAATGAAGTTGGAAATAGAATATGATAAGTTCCCTTGAAGTCACATCCTTCTTATCCCATCTTGATTTGTTCCAAGTCTATTAATTAGCTAGATCATTAGTTACTTTTAGTTTTAATTGGAAGGACCTCATACTCCCAAGATGCAGAGCCTCTGCAGAATAGATAGAATGGATGGATGTTGTGGTCCCACTACCTACTACTATGATAAAATTGATAACTTGTTAACATAGGTCATAATCCAAGGATAAAATATTTGGCCATTTAGAAAATCAATCATGACATTAATATTTGCATTCTTTAACTACCAATATTAACAACATTATTAGCAAAATAAGATATTTCCTAGAAAACAAGATAAAATATTGACAAGGAAGATAAAATACTGACAAGGAAGATAAAAAAAGAAAATTATATAAAATAAGTAATAAGGTAGTTAAGAAAATGAAAACATATGAAAAATGGATTAGTCCTCTCAAGGTGTTAGCATGGATGGACATCTCCCCCACAACTAAGTTGAGAGGGGAAGATGTGAAAAATAGAGTGTGCTTATGTAGATGTTGAGGTATTCGTATTGCTAATTACTGGAGATTCAAGAAAAGGCTTCACTTATTGTATGTTAAGTAATAGTAGTTTATCTAGGCTTGATGGGTGCTAAATGATGATGGTACCTAAAGGAAAGTTGTATGAATGATAAGGCCCTTCCCATAATGTTTGGAATTTAGTATGTTCAAGTACATGCATCTGGATCCAATAGAAGACCTTATCACTAGGTTGAAACTTTACTCTCCTTATTCGTGCATCATGATGTTGTTTGGAATTTGCCTTGTGCACTTCATTCATAGTTAATACTACTTGGTTTTCATATCATACATTTAGTACCATGAGGTATTCTCATTGTGCTAAATTGAGGTCAAGGTCAAGCTTAGAAGTGGTTAAAAGTATACAAAGCTCAACTTGGATTGGAAGTTTAGGTAACTTCTTGTACACCAACTCATAAGGAGAGTACCCAATAGGAAGTTTCCATGAGGATCGATAAGTCTATAAAGCATCATTGAGTTTTGTGCTCTAGTCCTTCCTATACTTATTGATTGTACACATGTTAGTATTTGGGTTATTTTCCTATTAGTAACTTTAGATTGACCATTGGCTTGGGGTTAATAAGGGATTATTAGTTTATGTTGCACCCCAAAGAGTTGCATCGATTTTTAAAAAGTAGCCCATGTAAAATGAGTTCCATTATAAAAAATAAGTGTTGTCGATGCACAAAACTTATTTACCACATTTTCTTGGACAAACCGTGCTGCAATGGAAGATGATCAATCAGTGATGGTTGTAGCTTCAGTGCATTTAGTGTAGTAGTTAGTAACTCCAATGATGTACACCTTCCCATTGGATATGTGTGTGATGGATCCTATGAAGTCAATGCTTCATATGTCTAAGGGCTTGAGTGACTAGATTTACTATTGAGGCCCTTCCATGTGGGCTATTATTCCTCCATCTCATTGGAAGCATTCACAAGAATGGAACAAATGGTGGGCATTCCACAAAATGATGTGCTAGAAGTACCCTAGCATGAGGATCTTCATGGTCATCCTCATACCTACATAATGGTCCTTGCAAGGACCTTCATGAGCATCCTAGAGGATTTGTAGTTGATTAGCATCACGTATGCACCATTTCACTAAGCCATCAGCATAAACCTTATAAAGGTTGTCTTGAATTTCCATGTAGTGTTTGGATTAGTGAAGAAATTATTGTTTCTTTCTATTATCACATTCCTATGGAGTCTTCTGAGTGAGAAGATAACAAAGGAAATTATCATACTAGTTAGCACCCTTGGAAGTTTAAACATAAAGAGATTTAGCAAAGAGGAGTTCATATGAGAATTAATTAGATAAAGGCTCTTCATTCTTAGTAATCAGTGATCACATTCTTAGTTTCCTTCTTGTCCACCATCGTAAGATTGAACTCCTGCAAAATTACTAACCATTGTATGATACAGGGGCTTACTACTAATTTGTTCATCAAGAAATGGATAGAATTGTGATCCCTATGCATAAAGATTTTGTATCCAAGCACATAGTGCCTAAAGTTTTTCAAGGAGTACACCACCATCATAAGCTCCTTCTTAGTGGTGGTGTAATTTAGCTATGCACCAACAATTCTTCTATCCATTTAAAGGATATAGTATGGATGTCTATGATCATCTAATCATGTAAGCATTACTTCTAATGCATAATTGGATGCATTCATCATGATGTGGAAAGGTCTAGACTAATTTGGAGCATGTAGAATAAGAGTTTCTATGAGATTTTATTTTAATTGTTGGAATGCATGCTTACATTTCGTAGTTTAGTGAAAGGGTGCATCCATCTTAGATAATTTTACTAACAACTTGATGATTTTGAAAAAGTTTGCAATGAATCATTGATAGTAACTAGTGTGTTTAAGGAATAACCTCATGTCCTTGACCATTTTAGGTTACTTGGTGATTCCTTAGATGACCCATACTTTCTCTGGGTTCACATCAATCCCTTTCTATGAAATTATGTACCCTAATACTATGCCCTCTTAGACCATCAAATGGATTTTCTGCCAATTGAATCTTAATTTTATCTCAACGCAACATTTTAGCACTTGCTTGAGATAGTCCAAAGCTTACTCAAAAGTGGTACCATAAGTGAAGAAGTCATCCATGCAAACTTATACATCACTACCAATTTGCTACTAGAAAATGCTAAGCAGCAAGCATTGGAAAATAGTAGGAGCATTACATAGGCCAAAGGGCATCTTTATACATAAAAGTATCCTAGGGACTTGTGAAAGTAATTTTGGCCTGGTCCTATGGTGCAATATGGATTTAATTATAGCCACTATTCCCATTTATAAAATTATAATAGCCATGCCTTGCGATAGTATCTAGCATATGGTCCATAAATGATAGTGGGAAATGATCCTTGAAAGTTACCATATTCAATAGCCTATAGTTTATACAAACCCTCCATTAACCATATTTCTTTAGTATAATAGCTAACCCATTGACTATCCACATTTGAATAAATGAATCCCACATTAAGAAGTTCAATTTCATCTTTTACAACTTGTTTTAGATTAGGATTCAACCTCCTCTATGATTGTCTTTTTGGTTTGATGTAGGGGGTGGGGTGATCTATGTAGATTTGATGCTAGCATATCCTTAGATCTATTCCTATCAGTTCATGATATGGCCAAGCAAAGGCTACTGACCATTTTTAAATCATTTTTAGTAGCTTCTTCTTTTGTGCTTAAGCAATATGGGCATTGATGATTACCAATTTGATATTATCAAGATAAGCATATTCTAAATTAGCTCGTAACGCTTTTAGTTCAAGGGGCTTCTACTTGAACTATTCTAGGATTTTTAACTCTCCTTAATCCATCTCAGTCTATGCATGGGGGAGTTGGCTATGGATCTACTCTATTTCATCCATGTATTCAATGTAGGCACTTGTGAGGCTTTCTATTAGTTCCATGCATATGTTTGAATCCACCCCACTATCTGTTGTCAACCACTAGGTACCTTCCTATTTTTTGGTTATTACATACAGGTACTTTTGAATAACAGATGCTTCAGAACACTTTTTTCATACTTTGATGGATGTACTTTGTATGACCCATATCCTTTGCACACAATGGTACCCTATGTCATTGTATGCAATGCATGGAACTTGCTTCTTCTCCACTTTGCCAAATTCATTTTTCTTGAAGATTTTCAAGGAAAGGTCTTGAATCCCCATTTTGGCATTAATTGTACTAAGCCAAGTCCTTCTCATTATAATAGGGAAGTCCTATTTGTAGTTATCAACATGGATCACTAGGAAGTTTGTAGGATAAGACTAGCCACAAATGGTAATCATAATATCCTCCACTAATCCTAAAGGGACAGTGATGGATTAATCGACAAGCTCTAGTCTAATGTTATATTTCTTCAATGGAGGCAGGTTCTAGGTCTTATACATTTCCTATGAGATTAAATTTAATTCAAAACCTAAGTTTAATAGAGCATTGCATGCATTTTTCCCAACAATCTACAAGTAGATAAGGAGACTCCTAGGATTAGATCATTTTTGGGAAAGGTGACCAACCTTGATCCAATTAGTAACCACACTGGTCAACATGATGATATGCACATTTGAGAACACTTGATTTTAAGGAGGCTTGATTATTATTTCAGAGGTGGTGTATGTAGGGTTAGTAGTTGTAGGTATTTATGAGAGTTTTGGTAGATTTTTGATCCTAAAGAAAGGCCTCTTTCAAGGTTTAGGTTTAGAACCTCTCATATGGTTATTTGGTTATAAGTTAATAGCCCTTGTGGCATTCCTTTGTTGTGACTACAGTGGAATTTCTCCTTGTATAGGTGGAGCAAGTGGTAGAGGAGTGGTATTTAATGATGCAAAGTTTGGTGATGGGTAAGGTTATAAAGTATGGATTTGATGATATTCTGGAGGATAGTAGTGGTAATTGAAAGGATTGTGACTTGTAGAGCCATGAGAAGATATAGGTTGCTAGACATAATATTCACAGGGATCCAACTGTTGGTAAGGATATTGCTATCTAGGTGGTGGCATCCCTCATGATTGTGAGTTTTATCATTGTTGATATTACTCTTAAGGATTAGGTGGTGCTCCACTTGGATAGTATTGTGTTTGCTAGTACTACTACCTTGGATTGCCTTTAGTATAACAAAATATCTTAGGTGGTTGCCTCTTTACAAATTTTGAATTTAAGGCATACACCCAAAATTCCTGGAGATGCAACATCACAAAACAATATCCCTTGGGATGTTCATATTGACAGATATTACATCCATCATCATTGGTTTTAGAATTTGCAACCTCATCAACCATGGTGGCCTTATCTTTATGCTATGGATACCCCTTGTTTGTATCTTTCCTTCTTCTTCTGTCTCTTTCACTACTTTTTTGCTTTGCCTTCACCTCTATTATTTTCAAAGTAGTTTAGAACTTCTCATCTAAGGAGTTCTACATTTTATCCACTAATATTTCATAAATAGATTTTTGCATCAGCAAGGTCCTTCTTTGCACCACTTCATCTAAGGGTGCATCCTCCCTTGTATCATAGAAACATGCCACTCTTTTATGAATGGAGGGATCCTGATTGTACTTCTCTATACTTTCTCATTTCTTTAACTCCCTTTCTTTATTGGCCACCTATTTTATTAGCCTTGGGATTTAACGGGATCTCATTTTAGAAAGTCTCCCTTGGGCATAGACCCCAAGAGTTTCTCTTGTTGTGTTCTAGAGCCCATTTATGATATGGTGAAGTTGTTCCCTTTGAAAAAATTCATGGCTAGGCATCGGTGCATTTAAGAGTAATACATGCCCAGGGCTACATCCAAGGACTCATGATTCCCTTGCTTCCATCCTTGAATATGCTTCCACGTATTAGATACTTGGGAGTATGTTTGGTATTTTTCATTGAAGAGTTATGATATAGTACTCCATTGGTGGATGGATTCTAGTTCTAAGGACTGGTACTAACTTTCTTCTTCTTTTGTGAGTGTCCTAGGGAATAATTTCAACTTCTACTACTTATTTTTAATGTTTTGTAAGACACAAAAATTATAAAAAGCTTGTAAATAATGTCATGGATTTAGATTATATCCCCCTTGAACTTGGGAATATTGTTCATCTCCAACTATTTAATCCTGCTATCGTTCTAATGCCTAGTAGGAATTCTAACTGCTTTTGAAACATTTAGCATGTTTCTAGTGGCAACAATTTATCATCATCATCATTTCCATAGTGGCTCCTATGATGACCATGCCTCTGATGATGAGTTCTACTATGCCTCCTTTCTTAGTGATGTTCTTGCTTCTCTCTTTATTAACTCCTATCTCAAGTCCTATCATCATAATGGGACCTCTTATCATCTTCATCACGAACCCAACTATTTTTGTCTCTATCTCTCCTGCAACTCCTTCTTGATGATGAGGAGGATGATGAAGATGGAGGACTAGGAGAATGGTGCCTTCTAGACTATCTTTATTAGTCTTTATCTTGTTCCTTCTTCTTATCTTTTTTCTTCTCCTTATTATTCTTCTTGTCCTTAGATGAATGACTATAAGATTTATATTTTGAGGCTCCTTGGTCTTTTGACACAAAATTCCCATCACCAAGGTTCTCCAAGGTTGATTGAAATCATTGGTGAACGGTGTTCTCCTCAAAGATAGGAGGAGAATCTATAATTGAGAGTGGCTAGAAAAGAAATCTTCACCCTTTTTATGTTGTTCTAGGAATAATGATGTTAGAATTTCCTTACCCTTGGAGGCTTCATAATAAGCCTCCATACATATGTATTTTCAAAGCTGTACTTTTCTAGGCTAGTAGTCCTTGGAGATTTGATCTATCAGTTCATATTCAAGCTTGTTGCTTCAACACCTAATCTTATGAGTTGGGTCATGAGCATGGCAAGAATGGATCAATTAGGAGGTAACACAATGCTACCATCCATATCCCTCTAGCGTAATTGCTCATCCTAATGGAGAATGAATGTGAAGTTAGGGTAATAAGGATTTGGATGGGCATAGACAACTTTTAGTTGTTGAGGTTTTTTCCTGGTAGTTTTTGATGTCATCTCTTGTTGCCTATTATTTTTGTCATTTCTTAATGGAGATTCTTTCCTATGAGAAGAAGTTATTTTAAAAATAGACATAAGTGTGCCTTAGGATAATCTTGTTGTTATTGTTATTATGAGAGATATTTTGTTATGTTCTCCTTACAATGCTTATGTATGAATTCACTAGTTAATAATATTTCACCCACTTAGCAAAACTAGGTCCCTAGCAATGTTGCCAATGATGAGCAGTAGGTATCCCCTATGCCCAACCATATGAATCATAAGTGTTCACTAGCGATTCAGTCAAATTCTATAAACTTATTAACTTAAGTGATGTATCACTATTTGATGTCGTCCACAATATTGGGGCCTGGATCCAATGTTGGATGTTTGACGTCATGGTATATACCTTGAGTTTATAAATACCATGCCTAGGCTCTAGTTTTAGAAGTTTTTCATTAGTTAGTTTTTAGTTTTTAAGTAAGGTAGTGAAGCTCTTGTTGTGTCTTCCCCCTAGAGATAGAATATTTTCTGAGTGCCCACAAAAGGAGTCTAAAGTGTGTCTGGTTCTTTGTTTGAGCACTGATGTACCTGAGCACAGTAGCATGATGGGAATAAAATGAACTCTTTTGATAGTCCTTGTAGCATTAAGAATATCTTAATATTTTTCTTATTGCATTTCACTTTCCTATTCTTTACTTTAATGCACTTGATTAAATAATTTATCTCTAGCAGTTAGTGAACAAAAGCACGACCACTTCAAGCATTCATATAGTACTTGGTAACCCAACAATGCTTAACATTTGGTAACCTAGCAATGGTATATGTGTTCAGGATGTGTTCAAGAAAGTGGGATAGTTACTTGTGTTAGGCTAGATAGACAATAGACATTAGTTTTCAATCTACTTTACCCTTATTATTTTTGTAGGTGATTACATCCATAAAATATAAAATGACAAAAATTCATATGCCTTAATTGCACTTAAACCATACCCTTGAGCCTCACAAGTGTAGTTGGGAAGGCAACGAATGTTCTCAATGCCATTTCATTTCCTAGAGGAACTAGTGTATGAGATAACTATAGGTCCATAGAATTCAACAGGATCACATGTAATGTCTTAGTAATTCATATGGTTGGGTGTAGGGGTACCTCATCACTCATCATTGGAACCATTATTGAGGACCTTTTTGTTGTTTTGTGCACTATTTAGGACCTAGTGAAAGTATTTAAATCATTGGAATGAACTTGAGAGTCATATATTATTTCACAAGTATTACAACAAATTCTA
Source organism: Gnetum montanum (assembly GCA_015680685.1). Classification (NCBI taxonomy): domain Eukaryota; kingdom Viridiplantae; phylum Streptophyta; class Gnetopsida; order Gnetales; family Gnetaceae; genus Gnetum; species Gnetum montanum. The sequence goes on from MNCI01012132.1 coordinate 430,447, forward strand.
AGAGCACATTGTGATTTTTTTGTTTCACTAACCAAAAATGTCTTCTTCTCACAAGAGTGCTTCTCCACCCAAGCCTAATAACATTCATCCATCAAAGCCTCAATAGCATCGAATTACATATACTCATCTTGATGAGTATGTGCTAAACTTCACCTTCATCCTACACCAGGATGAACAGTTGTGGTGCAATCGTTCTCTCAGGATTTTCCACTCAATGATGCTCCTCTCTTTGACTTCAGTGATGGAGGTCAAAACTAGAATTTGCACTCGATAGTTCACAATCATAATTTTGGTAATAAGGGATCCAATGATAAAGATAGATCCTAAGGGACAAGTCAAGATAGGGATGTTAGTAAGAAGCATGATCGTCATCATGATCATGATCATCGAAGAGGTGGTAGTAGGCACCATGATGGTGCTGATTCTCCTTCCTCTTCCCCTTCATCATCATCTTCTTCTTATGGCTTTGATCGTGACCATAGAAGGCAAGATCGTAATGGAGGTGATTGAAATAAGTGTAATGATCGACACGACCATAATAATCAAGGGGATTGTTGAGATAGGTAAGATCGAGGATATAGACATTTAAGAGAGGCACATCACCATGAACGAAGGGGTAGTAGAGGGCATCGTAGGCACCATGATCAAGGCCTCAATGAACCTCTATTTATAACTTGAAGTATGTTTAATATCATAGAGGTAGTTAGAATTCCAACAAGACATGTGAAAGATAGTTGGATCAAATGGTTAGACATGAACAATATTCCTCGATTTGAAGGAGGATAGAACTCTAATCCAAAAAATCATCTTTAAGCTTTCCAAGATGCATGTGCCTTATAAAACATAGAGAATGAGTGACAAAAATTGAAGTTGTTTTCTAGGACACTCATCAAAGAAGCAAAGAACTTATACTAGTCCTTAGAACTAGAATCTATCAAACGATGGATTACCATGCTTGAAATGTTCAATGATAAGTATCAAATGTACTCCTGGGCATCCAACTCAAGCAAGAAAATTTAAGGATGGAAATAAGGAGCACACAAACCCTTAGATGCCACCATTGGTTGATACTATGCCTTGAAACACAAATGCCCTGGCCATGGTTATTCTCAATTGGTTCAACTTCACCACATTGTAGATGGGCTTTGTAATGAAATGAGGAAAACCCTTGGTATCTATGCCTAGGGGAAATTGTTAGAACTAATTGCCTATCAGGTACAAAGGTTAATAGAGTAGGTTACTAAAGAGGAGGATGAACTAAGAAAAAGAGAAAGTGCAGAGGAGTACGATCCTTCCATTCGCAAGCAGGAGGTTTGATTCTACTACAATGAGGATGAATCCATATTTGATGAGGGAATGCATAAGAAAGCCTTACCACTTCAACAATTCCAATTTAAACTTACGGCCAAGGTTGATTAGTTAAGGGACTCCATGGATAGCCAATTTCAAGATGTCCTAAGAATTGCTAAAGGGTCCCAAGGACAAGGTAGTGATCGTGAGCACAAGAGGTGCAAAGAAGCTGGACATGCATATTACAAAGGTAAGGGCAAGATTACTATAATAGACAAGGTTAGAGATAGTGAATCAAATGATGATCATGGATGTGACGTTTATTAGTACGAACATCCTAAGGGATGTTTCCTTGTTGTGTCACATCCACAGGAATATGGGATGTATGCCTTACATCCATGACTTACACAAAGGAAAAGATCTAGAATGTTACCTTATCCTTAAGGCAATCTCAGGTAGTTCCACCAGCAACAACCATATTATCCAAGTGGAGCTCCACCACAACTGTACGAACAATTCCAACAATGGCAGTAACCACAATCATGAGTGCTTGCACCGCCAAGGAAACAATACCCTTACTGATAGCCTGATCTATATGGTTATCATGTTTAGTAGCCCATGTCTCCATGTGACTCTTTTAGTCATGTTTCTAATAGTTAGCCTTACTACCACCCTTCTGATTATTATCAAACTCTTTCTCCACATGAAAGAAGGGATTCCACCTCCTATCCTTATCCTCCTCTTATCCCTACAAACACACCTCCCCTAGTTGCATAGCTATCACCTACTCCACCAATGCAAGGTGAACTACCTGCTCAACTACAATAATGTAATGTTACAAGGGCTATTAATTTGCAACCCAATTATCAATCGAAGGGGTTGATTGCCCGATCAAAGAAAAGATATTTCTTTTGACCCCATAGTCCACCTAAGCCTTCACCTACACACACGATTGACAACCCTACTCTTGCCTCTTCCCCCATATCCAATTCCTTTGGGCCTCCTTCAAATCCAACTTTGCCAAGGATCCATACCGTAATGCTTACTCACATTATGTCTGATTGAATTTGTGCAAGAAACCTTCTCAAGAAATTAGCTGATCTTGGAATGAATCGTGCAAGGCTCTTTTCAATTCAGGTTTTGGTGTTAATTTGATTTCTCATGAGATGTACATTGCTTGAAACCTGCCTCCTCTTAAGAAGAGAAACATCAAATTGGAATTGGTAGACCAGTCCATCATTGTTTCATTGGGATTGGTAGAAGACATTATGACCACTGTCTGTGGGTGGTTTTATCCTACCAACTTCTTGGTAATCAAAGTGAAGAACTGCAAAGGAGACTTCCCAATCATCATGGAAAGAGCATGGCTAAGCATTGTAGATGTAAGAATGGGCATTAGAGATCTTTCCTTGGAAATCTATAAAGAAAATGCATTTGGAAAAATCAACAAGAAGAGAGTTCCATGCGTTGCGTATAGTGATAGTGGATGTAATTGTATGTAGAAACTTTGGGCCATAAAGTAAGCATCTATCTTTGCATGCAAGTAGTGTGTGCTAGAAATAGAAATTCAATGGTATCTATACATAGCAACCACAAAGTAGGAGAGCACACAATGACTGACTGCTGATTCAGAAAGTAGCACACTATGCATGGAACCAACTGAGAGCATGACATGTGAATATGTCACAAAAATGGATGAAATTGAGCAAGTTCATCAGTAACTCTTTGATGATACAAATGATGATACCTATTGGGGAGAGTTGGAAATTCCTAAGAACTTCAAGCAACAATCCTTTGAATTGAAAATGTTACCGGTTGAAAGGAAATATGTATTTTTAAAAAATAAGATGTTGTTGAAAGTAGTTAAAAGATGGTTAACAACTTTTTCTTGGTCATATCCTGAACTCATAGGGATTGATCTTAGGATATGCCAGCATTGCATTTACACTGACTTGGCCATGAAGCCAAAATGATAGCCACAAAGGCAGTTGAACCCCAAATTGAAGCAAATCGTCAAGGAGGAAATCAAGCAACTCCTCAAGGTAGGGTTCATCTATCCCATTGTGAATAGTGAGTGGGTTAGTCCACTCATAATTGTATCGAAGAAAGGTGGTAAGTGGTGGGTCTACATTGATTTTAGGCTGCTAAATATGGTAACATTCAAGGATCACTTTCCATTGCCATTTGTTGACCAGGTGCTCGATACAATATTAGGGTATTGCCACTACAGCTTCCTAGATGGTTATAGTGGTTATAACCAAATCCAAATTACACTAGAGGACCAAACAAAGACAACATTTACAAGTCTTTGGGGGACTTTTGCATATTGTAAGATGCCATTTGGCCTATGTAATGCTCATGCCACATTTCAACGCTTGGTCCTAAGCATCTTTCAATAGCAGATTGGTAGTGGTGTAGAAGTCTTCATGGATGACCTTTGCACCTATGAAGCTATATTTGAGAAAGCCCTAGATTGCCTTGAGTAAGTGTTGAAATGATGTGGTGAAACTAACTTGTAGCTTAATTGGTAGAAAGGTCACCTCATGGTCCAGGAGGGCATTGTATTACGGCACAAAATATCACAAGCAGGAATTAAGGTGGACCCTAAAAAAATAAGGCTCATCCAAGGAATAACTCATCAACCGAAAATAATTAAAGATGTTCAGTCATTCTTTGGACACACTGGCTACTATCGGCGATTCATAGAGAATTTCTCTAAGATTACAAAATCGTTGGTCGAGCTAACAAAGAAAGATGTTCCCTTTGTTTAGACCACAAAGTGTGAGAAAGCATTCCAGTAACTGAAGGAAAAGCTTGTAGCAACCCCAATCCTATAAGCACAAGATTGGTCCAAACCATTTCACATCATGACGAATGCATCGAATTATTCTTTGGAAGTTGTGCTAATGCAGTTAGATGATAAGAAACATCCATACTATATCCACTATGCCAATTAAAGCATTATGGATGCACAATTGAACTACACCACTACAGAAAAAGAATTGATGGTGGTGGTGTTTACTCTAGAGAAGTTTAAGCATTATGTGCTTAGATACAAGGTGTTTGTGCACATAGACCACAGTGCCATCCACTTCCTAATGAACAAAGAAATGGTGAGTCCTTGTGTCATATGATGGTTGGTGATCTTGTAGGAATTCGATCTTACAATGGTAGATTGAAAGGGCACTGAGAATGTGGTTGCTGATCACTTATCTCGGTTGCGATGGGATGACAAAGAGTATGAAAATCCATTATCTGATATGTTTCTTGATGAACTCCTCTTTGCTGGAGCAATAACTAAGCAAATGACCAATGAGCCAAAATGGTATGATAACATTCTCACGTATCTTCTCACTCAGGAGATGCCACAAGGGTTGGACCACCGGAGGAAACAACAGTTTCTTCACTAGGTAAAGCACTTCATGGAGATCAACAAACACCTCTATAAGATGTGTGCCGATGGCTTGGTTCGTTGGTGTGTCCTTAATGCCAGTCAACTATGCATTCTCTAAGACACTCATGAAGGTCCTTGTGGAGGACACTATGCTGGGAGACACACAACCATTAAAATCCTAATGGCAGGGTACTACTAGCCAACACTCTTAAGGGATGCTATCATTTTATCTACTCTTGTGAACGATTCCAACGAGATGGTGGAATGACTACTTGAATGGGGAGACCTCAACAATGGATTCAACCATTAGAACCTTTCAACATTTGGGGCATTGATTTCATGGATCCCATCATGCCCATGTTAAATGAAAAGGCGTACATCATAGTTGCTATTGACAATTGTACGAAATGGATAGAAGCAACAGTCGTCATCAACTGTACATCCTCTACTATTGCTCAATTTGTATAACAAAATGTTGTAAATAGGTTTGGTGTGCCACGTGAATTAATTTCTAACAATGGAACTCATTTTACAAGAACTACTTTTTGAAAGCTCATGTAATGCTTAGGAGTTGAACACAAACTTACAACACCTTACCATCCCCAAGCTAATGGTCATGCTGAGGTTACCAATAGGGAAATCACAAGAATAATAACAAGAACTGTTAGCAAGTATAGGAAGGACTGAAGCACAAAACTCAATGACGCCCTTTGGGCCTACTACTCCACTTGGAAACTTCCTATAGACTACTCTCCTTATGAGCTTGTGTATGACAAACTACCAATACTTCCTATTCAATTTGAACTCCATACACTTTCAATGGCTTATGACCTTGACCTTGACTTAAGTCTAGCCCAAAAGAAAAGACTAATGAACCCCAACCTACCAGAAAAAATTCTATTAGTGGCCTTATCATCTAATGAGTTGAACAAGGCTTATAACAAAAAGCATCATAACCTAAAAATTAGAAAAGTTAAATTTCAACCAAGAAATAAGTTTCTCTATTGGAACCCCACACATGTACCTTAATGAACTAAGTTCTAGACATTGTGGGAAGGACCTTATATCATTTATAAAACTTTTCCTTCAGGGGCCATGATGATCTATAAACCTGAGAGCCTAAACAAGAAACAACTGGTCAACATCCAACAAATTAAGCCTTTCCATGAGCATACACTAGCTCATACAATAAGCACCTCATCTGATGGACAACCACGCTCCATATTTCGGATCTCCTCCTTTCAACTTGGTTTTTGGAGAGATGGCCAACCATGCTAACCATTCAAGTGGTTTCTCAGTTTTTCAACGTTTTTTTACACATTTTTCATTTTACAACTTTTTGTTTTACATGTTCTTTGTTTTACATTTTTTGTTTTTATGTTATTAATATTTTCTAATTTTTTTTACACCATCATTAGTACATTTGATATTTCTTGAATAATTTACACTTTCTTAGATATTTTCTTTTATTTGGTGTGATTTTCTAAATTTTTGTTAATAAGTGCTAGGTACATTGGTAATGCATTACTTGATGGTGGTATGTACTATTTCTGTTATTTGATTATTGGTGTTTGGTTTCTAGCTTTGAATTTCATTACAGATAATTAGAACATGGTTTCTTTTTCATGTAATAGGTAGTGAGTCCACAACATCTACCCATCCACACACTCTATGGTTTTTCTTGTTTTGGAAACATGCAATCCCTTTTTCATTAATAAAATTTTAATAAATTGGGAAGGATTCAAAGGATTGAACAAGGTGTGGCTTTAAGGGGATTTAGTATTCTTTGTACTTTTGTTTTGCTTGGGTGCATGTTTGTTTCCATGAATTTCTTACCATTTCATGCCAATTAATAAAGGAAGTTGAATAAGTCCTTGCATGGTGTGGTTCTCATCAGAAAAAAAAATGATGAGAATTCAAAGCACACCCCTTAGACAAAATAAATGCATACATCCTCACATGGTGTGGTTTTCATCAAGAAAAAAAAATCAGGATTCAAAGCACACTCCTTGGACAAAATAAATGCATATGTCTTTGCATGGTGTGGTTTCCATTTCAAAAAAAAAAACAAAAAACAAAAACAATGGAAATTCAAATCACACCCTTTAAATAGAATAAACGGGCTACAAGCACTAGTCATGCAACTCACCTCCTCTAATTAAGGCCCTTCCTCACTTCCTACTTCTTCTCTAATTTGGAATAGTGGTTATTTTGTGGGAGCACTCTTATGTCTTAGGGGATGGATTGGTCTTAGAATGTCGATGCGAAGTCACCGAAAGTGGTTGGTTTTGGTCTGGATTAAGGATGGATCCTATCAAGTCATTTAACAACAAAATCCACATGGGACTTCATGTGACCGTAATTAGGAACTCCATTCTACACACACTCTCTCTTATCTATCTATGCTTTCCATGTTCCACCTCACTGTCAGTTTCATGTTTCGATTTGATGTCTTGGTTTGATGTGTCGAAATTCTTAGTTAGTGACTTCTAGGTTTTTGTACTTAACCTTCTATAACCATTAATAATCCACAAAGCCCACAGACTCTTTGGTTTGAAGTTATACAAGGGCATAAAAGTCTTGTACCTACTTTGGGGAGGATCCACTTGCATATCTTTTGGTTGAATCAGTTAAGTTCTTTACCCTTAGACATTTTCACAATCAAATTCTTTTTTGTTTACCCCATCAGTGAAATCCATTTGTGCACATTTTCACAATATTTTTAAAGTGAACTTTTCTTTTTATTATTGTGAATTCTTATACCTTCTTCAAAAATTTCCTTGTGTTAAACGTTTTTTTGATCTAGTGGATCACTTATCTATTTTACCCTATTTGTTAGCCATCCCGCTAACACTACTTAAAGAAACCAATCAATCACAATCATAACTTAGTCAAGTGTAACCACCAATAAGACATGGCATTTAATCACTATGTGTTACAGATTACATACTAATTCATGCTCCTATTGTGATTACAGTGGGAAGCATGGATTGGAAGCAGGACTATCTTCACCAAGGATGATGCATCAACATCACATAATGAGGACCATTTGTGATTGAAGGATCTCTTCTCTTTCTCATTCTCTTGTTGCTAAGATGTGTTGGATGTCATTATTCTCCAGGGTGTTCACTCCTCTTCTCATGAACATCCAATGTTGTACAAATTTTAACTCCATACACTTGGACACTTAGAGTCTGTATGTTTGTTTCATCTGAGTCAGTTTGTCATGTTAGTTAATAATCCCATACCTACCCAATATGTTATATTGTAAAGAACTTGTTTCTCCTCTTCTTTACTCGAGGATGAGTTTTTATTCAGTTGTGGGGGTATGATGAATCACCGTTTGATGTGACATTGAGTATGTGACATTGGGGTTACGACATCGCATACGATGTCATGACCCTAATGTCGCATATCCTAGATTCAATGTCAGATGTCCAAAGTCAGGGTATATACCCTGAGTCTATAAATATTTCACCTGGGCTCTAGTTTTTAGAAGTTTTTCATTAGTCAATTTTCAATTTTCAAGCAAGGTAGTAAAGCTCTTACTGTTTCTTCCCCCTAGAGTTAGAATATTTTCTAAGTGCTTGTAGAAGGAGTCTAAAGTGTGTACGGTTCTTTATTCAAGCATTGATGTACTTGAGCACAGTAGTGTGATGGGAATAAAATGAACTCTTTTGACAATCCTTGCAGCACTGAGAATAGCTTAATATTCTTTTTATTGCGTTTTACTTTCATGTTCTTTACTTTAATGCATTTGATTAAATAATTTATCTCTAGTAGTTAGTGAACATGAGCATGACCACTTTGAGCATTCATATAGTACTTGGTAACCTAGCAACACTTAACATTTGGTAACCTAGCAGTGCTATATGTGTTCAAGAAAGTGGGACAGTTACTTGTGTTAGGCTAGATAGATAATAGACATTAGTTTTCAATATACTCTACCCTTATTCTTGTTGTAGGTGATTACATCCATAAAATATAAAACGAAAAAAATTCTTATACCTCAATTACACTTAAACCATATCCTTGAGCCTCACAAATGTAGTTGGGAAGGCAATGAACATTCTCAATGCTATTTCACTTCCTAGAGGAACTAGTGTATGAGATAACTATAGGTCCACAGAATTTGACCGGATCACGCATAACGCCTTAGTGATTCATATGGTTGGGTGTAGAGGTACCTCGCTGCTCATCACTAACTAATATTACTAAGTAATGAATCATCTAGTTGTAAGGTTGTTTTCTTCTTAACTTAAATTTTTGTTTTATCAGTAAGCATGGTTAAGTGTGGTTAAGGTATATGATATATATTTTTGTAATTATTTTCTAATATATTTTTATCTGAATGATTGGATGATTGAATAAAGGTTTAATAATTAATTATCTAACTAATTAGCTAATCTAGTAACTAATTATCCTAACGTGGGGTAACCATTCCCACTTGTTGTACACATCTCAAACTAGTGTTAATACTACTAGGTTACCAAGTGGCTATTATTGGGCATACTAAATATCCACTACTAGGACTACCAAGAACTAACACATTATGCTCAAAGTGGTGGTACTCACTGTTTATGATTAATAAAATTAATAATATTAATTACTTTAATTACAAATAGTAATGGAAAATGCAAGTAAAGTAAAGTGTAGAAAAGTAAAGTTAAGCTAGTCTAACTACTGCAATGGATATAAAAAATCTTAATTTTATTTCCATCATGTCAATGTGTTTAGGTACATGAGCATTCGAATAAAACTCTGTACAATCTCTTATATCCACATTGTGAGCATTTAAAGGAAAAATATTTTAACTTTAGAAAAAAGAAACTGTAAGAGTTCTGCTAAGACTATGACTGAAAAGTGCCATAAATGCGAGGGATGCATGTATTTATATAGGCATTGATTGCATCAGTATCAATGTATTTGTGTAAACACATCCTACCATGCATCAATGGGGATACGTCGATGCAACCTATCTTATTGATGTCTCATCAGATGTTAACAATGAGACTATTGTCAAGACTTGACCATTAGGAACTTTCTTAGGTTACTTAGGAGTATCCAAGATATGAGTATTAAGATTATTCTAAGACATATTGGTTTATTTGATAGTGATGATAAACCAAGACCTATCTTTCGAAAATTTCAAGATTAGATATAAAGTATTTGGTTTTTTGGAATCATTGTAGTATTTTTGAATTTTGGATTATTTTTAAATATTTAATTAGAAACCCTTCACGATTCATATCCTTAGACCTATAGTCCAAAATCTTATATGCTCCATTAATGAAAGAATAAAATAACCTTTCTTGCTTAAGGGGTTCTGATTCCTCTTGCATAGAGTTGAAAGTAGTTGAGGTAATGCCAAAAGAGGAACTTGGGATGAAAAGTTACCTAGTTTTATAGAAAATGGATCCTCTTGAATTTGTAAATAAATTTTATGTGTTTGGTATTCTTTTCAAATATAAAAACTTGTGCAAATTTTGGATAGTTGAGCCATGTACTTTTTTTTTATAAATAAATAATAGAATACGCTAGTTATGAAATTTTTGTCCTTGTGATCTTGATTGAGACATTTAAAGATCATTTTCATTTCAATTCTTACTATACATTTTAGGGAAAATATTATTAATTTATTTAATATTTTTATTTTTAGTATTTGCTTAAATAAACCTTTAACATTAAGAACTTTTTTTAGAAGTTCAATTGATGTGAAATGAGTGTAATTGTGATCATTTTCTCATGTTCTTTCCACTTATACAATTTTTTTTAGTTATATTCATTTTTGTGGTTGTATTACTTTCTATTTTATTATAATTATTTTTATTTAATTATTAATGTAGAATTATTAAAGTAGGTAGGATCTATTATTCATGGAGAAATTTGTTAGAAATTAGATTTAACAATAAAGCAAGGATTAAATCAACATTGGAAAACTAGCAAAGTTATCTTATTATATAAAAAAGGGGATAAAATAATTTGAACAATTATTGTATTATCATTATGAGTAATATTTTTGTTAAGTGCTTTGACACTTTGCTAAAAAAGAAAATCAATTCTTAGGCTAAAGGTAACCAGGTTAGGGTAAGGTTTCAAGCAGGTTTCCAACAAAATTACTTCACTATTGATCATTTAGTTACTCTTAGACACAACATGGAGTTTACAAAAATGCCTAATAAAATTTTTATTTGTGTTATTGGTTTTACAAAAGCATATGATTCAATGATTTGTACAAAACTATGATTACCCTTGTATAAAATTGGCCTCCCTTCAAATTTCATTATAACAACTCAAAGATTGTATGAAGAAGTAATTATTGAAAGTACAGATAGTAATTCAAAGAAAAAAATTTCAATTTGAGAGAAAAATTGGAGCTAAAAAAGTTGTCCACTTTCTACAACTCTTTTTCTGGTATCTTTATTAATAAAATGCATGAACGATTTTGTAGTGGGTAAGATATTCATGCTATCAAAACTAGATTCCATGTAGTGAATCTTCTTTTATATGATGATGATGCTACCTTGATCACCACTACTATAGAAAGTATGCAAAATATGTTACAAATATTAGAAAATTATTGTCGTTTATTTAATATTCAAGTAAATGTAGATGATGAGAGCGGTTACTCTAGTAGTTATTCTAATTATTAGAGGAGTTACTCTAGCGGTTACTCTAGCATTTACTCTAATTATTAGAGTGGTTACTCTAGTGGTTACTTTAGTAGGTATTCTAATTATTAGGGCAGTTACTTTAATTATTAGAGTAGTTGCTCCCAAGTCTATAAATACAGTGCCCAGGTGCACAATTGGGAGGGAAGTCTTTTAGTAGTCAAGTATCGAAACTCTTATAGTATGTTTGAAAGTTAGAGTATTTTCCAAGTGCCCATAGCAGGAGGTCTAAGTGTGGATGGATCTTTATTCGAGCATTGTGTACCTAAGCACACCTAGTGTACAGCAATAAAGATGAGCTCTTTGATTCATCCTTGCAGCACTTGAGATTTGTTTTCTTATGCATTTATTTTATTTTATTTTCTTATGCATTTATTTTATTTTATCTTATTTTATGCACTTTACATTTCTGTTATTAGCACAACAATTCATTTTGATCAATTAAGCAAATCATTAAATTACACAAGCATGACCACTTCGAGCATGCGTGTAACGCTTGGTAACCCAGTAATGATTAACGTTTGGTAATCCTAGCAGTGTTGCATTGGTTCAGGATGTGTATGGCAAGTAGGAACAGATGCTAGTGTTAGGATTAGTGAGAACTTAGTTAATGAGTAGTTAAGTTAAATTATTCACTTAGTTACCTCTCTCCTTCCCTACTAGTGCAGGACATAAAAACATAAAAGCTATAAAAATCATATGCCTCAAGCTTACTTAACCATACAATCGTGACATACAGGTTAGTTTGTAAAGACAATGATCAACCAACCCATCCTTGTTCCACAAGGGCACATAAGCACTTAGTCCTTGGAATTCGACTGGATTGTGCGTGAAACACTCATATTCGTATGGTTAAGCATAGGGGTACCTCTTCGCTCATCATTGGCACCATTGCCAGGGACTTAGTTGTTTGTGTGATAACTAGAACATGGGAAATAATTCACATCATTGGAATGAACACTTAGGGCTGGTTGAGAAAATATTAAATAAGAATACATTGCACACTGAACAGATAAGTATGTCTCCTTCTTCGTATGAAAGCACCTCATTGCCTAAGTCTGAAACAAGAAAAAATCGGCGGTGTAATACACATGACATTGATCCACTAGTCCCACGACAAGTTCGAGTGGTATATATTCATCCTGATGAGTATATATTAGACTTTACCTTTATCCTCTATTAAGATGAACAACTGCGTTGGCAAGACTTAGAAGGTAACATAGTGTTACCTCTCGATCGTTTAATCCCGAGCATGTTTTTTCGTGCTCTCACACGAATTGGCATGCCATACTTACACGTAGAATACGTTGTGTAAGACCATGACTTGAGAGAAGATCGTCCCACATAGGCACAATGTAAAAAGAACTTGCAATAGGAGAGACATCATAAGTCTTTGAAGGGTAAGTGGTCCTAGGATGCCCCACATGTCTTAAGCAAAAATGAGGGTGGTCAACCTACCTTAGGTAGTCGTCCACATAATGATGTTCCTTCCCTTGACTTTGGCCAAGGGGTTTTGTATCAGGACCTTCATTCCACTATTCATAACCTAGGTTCTGATACCCATGGGCACAAAGGGTCCGAAAAAGGAACACGAACTCATGATAAAGGTGGACATTTTGATCGCAATTACGATCGGGGTTGAGACCACAGAAGAGAAGGTAGTAGACACTGTCATGGTGAAAGTTCTCCTTCTTCTTCACCTTCATCATCTCCTTCACCCTCTCCTTCAATATCCAAATGTGGTCATAAAGAAAAAGACCATGGAGATAAAGGTAGGCAAAGTGGAAGTCATAGATGAAATAGCTAGGAAGGGGGACAAGGGCACTCTAGAGAGTCACGACATAGAAGAAGGGAGAGTAGGGAACAACGTAGGGATCATAGAC
>MNCI01012132.1:448719-465143 GCA_015680685.1 Gnetum montanum
AACTCTAAAAAAAAGTATGAGAATTCAAAGCACACCCCTTAGACATAATAATGAAATATGGGCTACAAGAACTGGTTATGGAATTCGAAAGACATGTTACCCATGCCTAAAGGTTCCCTCTAACTAAGGCCCTTTCTCACTTCCTGCTTCTCCATCTCGCTCTCCTTGGGATGGTGGTTACTCTTTGTGGAAGCATTCTTGTAGCCTCAAGAGGATGGATTGGCTGAGTGTATTGATGCAAGGTCACTGAATGTGGTTGGTTTGAGTCTAGATTTGGGATGAGTTCTACTTAGTTATCTTAACCATGAAATACATAAGGGGCTTTACACAACCTTGTTCTTGGGATTCCATTCCATTCTCTCCTATCTATCTTTTTTCCCATTTTCCACCTCATTGCTAGTTTTATCATTAGTCCAGTCTGGGTTGATGCATTGTTTTTCTTTGGTGAATTCTTATGGGTAAGTTTTTAACTCTTACTTCCAAATGAAATTCCTAGAGCCTAAGAACTCTTTGGTTTGTGGGTTTGTCAGGGCATAAAGGGCATGAGCTTGCTTTGGGGAGGACCCAATGGCATTTCTTTTTGGTGCAATTGTTAACTTCTTTCCTTTAAACATTTCCTGCAATCAATCATTTCTTGTTTCATCCCCATCCATGACATCCATTTTATTAGCATTGCCATTGATATTTTTCATCTTTCTTATTCTTCATGTTTTTCTATCTTATAGCTACTGGAGGTTCGCTCTTAGTCGTGGGGGCGTTAGCAAATATTTTTCAATTTTTTCCATTTTACTAATTGCCTAACCCCTACACCTTGGGTAGTTGCCAGTGATAAATCTCCAAAATAGTTTCTGCCATAACCACAACTCAGCCAATGCGCTTCATATTGAGGCAAGGTATCAACTGCATTGTGGATTATCTATCCTTTCTCATTTGTGACTATGTTGTGTGTGCAGATGGAGATCATATAAACAATGGACTGGGCTTGGAGGAAGCACTCACGATGGATTGGAACTTGAGCATTTACGAAAGGAGCAAGTTTGATGGCATGGCTATGGATAAACAATGGAAGGCACAATCTTGGCATTGGCGACAACATGCTCCATCTTCTTTCTCTCTCTCTTTTTCTCTTCAAGCTACCAAATAAAAGCTTGGATGTCATTTATGTACGATTGGTCACCATTGTACCATTCAAAATTGTCGGTGACAGGCTGGAATGAATAGACGCCAAGAGATCTATGGACGAAACAGTAAGACCCTACCTTCACTTGAGGGCAAGCTGAAAATTAATAGAGGTAGAGTACCTTGAATGGTCCACATGCAGATCAAATGAGGACTTCCCCAAATGTACACAATTGTGATGCATTGGGTTATACGTAAAAAAATGTAAAACTGAATGTAAACGAACGAAAGCGAATGTAAACTGTTTAAATAATAGATAATGAAAACAGGGAAAAATATGAATAGGAACAATAATGTAAACTACACGAATCTAGGCAATAATGTAAACTATTTGTATTAATAAACAATTAGAATGTGCACCAGTCATAATGTAGTTGTGGAGTGGTCGCAAGGCAGACGTTTAGCCCCGATGGATGAGAACAGATGTTAAGAAGATGCAGGTTTTGGATTGCAGGTGTACGACATCCAAGTCTGTATGAAGCCCAACATATGAGATTGATGCCCAGATTTCCTAAGTCTGTGAGGTCAAAATTTTTCAAACCTTGATCTAGTGAAAAAAATGGATTTATAGGATCTTGGGCGTGAGATTCGGATCTGGGAGAAGATCAGTGGTTGTGGAGTGAGAAAAATTCAAATCGGGTGACAAGTGTGTGCATTGATTGGATGCACAAAATGTTACAATGTACATCATAGTGTTTGAGATCTCTTACGTTGGCATGCGTAATGCCCAGCATAAGAACTTAAAACACTGAAAAAAATGTTAAAAA
Organism: Gnetum montanum; assembly: GCA_015680685.1. Lineage (NCBI taxonomy): Eukaryota > Viridiplantae > Streptophyta > Gnetopsida > Gnetales > Gnetaceae > Gnetum > Gnetum montanum. Next base: position 450,666 of record MNCI01012132.1, read on the forward strand.
TGCAACAAATGTTAATGTACAAGCGTGGATCTGGGTGTCTGGCCTCCAAATCTACAGTTTTGTGCTGCCAAAGCCTTTAGCATGCATGGATCTGGCTCTGATGTGTGCGCAGCCTATTCTAGCATTAGCATCTGGCATCCAGCATCCGGCGTCCAGCGTATGGAAGTGTTTACATTGGGTTTTACGCTGTTGGAAGCATGTCAGCGTGACTAACAGTGTATGACCTGAAAAAAGTGTATTTTGAACCCATTTTTGACCTGTGAGACCCATTTTCAAAGTGGATCTACATACCATGGGTCATAAGGGTTCTGTGTGCCAAATTTGGGTTGATTTGGATGTCGTTTTGGCCCTATTTTGGTTGATGACGCTGATCCTTATGCTGTGTAGCATCTGAAAAGTAACCCTAGTGTCACCAAGTTAAAATGGCATATTTGAGGCCCAAATTTTGATTTTTTGGAGGCTAGGAGCTGCTGGGGACCTTGGTGAAGGTCATGGGGGGTCCTTGTGCTTGATTTTTGCCTATTTTGACTTAGTTTTAGGACTCCAAAAGTTGGTGACACTGACCCTTACGCTGTGCAGCGTCTGAAAAGTAACCCTAGCGTCACCAAGTCAAAATGGCACATTTGAGGCCCAAATTTTGATTTTTTGGAGGTTGGGGACCTTGGTGAAGGTCATGGGGGGTCCTTGTGCTCGATTTAGGCCTATTTTGGCTTAGTTTCGGGGCTCCAAAAGTTGGTGACGCTGATCCTTACGCTGTGCAGTGTAAGAAAATGTAGACAAAGTGTACTTAGCTAAAACCAAGCATTTTGGGCCCAAACTTTGATTCTGGATGCCGAAAGTTGATGCAGCTACCTGTGGGTCCTAGGGGAACCTTGCTTGTTGAATCATGAACCATCGGGGGCTGTTTCGGAGGCCTCCAAGTTTGGTCATGCTATATTCATGCTTGGGTAGCTGCATGACTTAGCTTGAATCTTGTTTGAAAGTGCTAGGCTAAAATTTTGTGGTGTTTTCATTGGCCCCTCTTTGTTGACGCCTAGAGGAATCTACCTAAGAGGAATTGACAAAGAAGTACAAAACACCACGAGCAACTGGGTATCAAGCATTATTCCTTGGCACTTGGCCAGATGTCATCGCACTGTGATCAGAAGTACATGGGATCAAGAAATGAGGTTTTGAGATGTATAGGGAGAAGGTTTGTAACTATGAGATAGGGGATTGATGAAGGGATGGTTTTTTTTAACTGTGGGAAGAGAAATGCTCTTGTCTGAACACATCATGTTGGTCCTTGTCAATAGCCAGTATTTAGCTGACTTGGGACCATGGCATGGGATGTGCGTCCTTTGGATGAACGAGACTGTTGTATCCTATTTAAGAGAACTCGTTGTCAAAACCAAAGCCACACGATGAGGTGGTGCGTTCTTTGGAGAAACAGGACCCTTGTTGAGTGTCAAAGGGAATTTGTTGTTTAGCAGCCAAAGCCACGCTGTGGGATGCAACATGATTATTTGAGACATGAGTGTTTTCTTCCAAGACAAGTACCTTCCCGCCTGGGGCTTATATAGGAAGTGCCAAGGGCCTTGTGATGGATTTTGCTATNACTTGTATCTATTTCATGTGTTGTGTTGTGTGTTGTAATTGCCTGGAGGGTTACAGTGTGCAACCATGTGTTCAGAGTGTTGGGGTGAATGGGATGTATCCAGGAGGTGTAACTGAGTAGGACAGGGAGAACATGTTAGAGAATGAGGGATGCATTGGGAATTGGGAATGTACTCATGAGTAGATTGATTAACCTGGTTACATGCGTTAGGAACAATGTGGTACCTTGTTGCCATGATGAAGTGCATCCATGTACGAACACCTTTGGGTGTCATCTTGCAAGCACAACTCCAAGAAGACAAGAAAACCACGAGTAAATGAATTAGCTTAACACTTTAAACATGGATGCAACCGATGGGATGGAGACACTGCGTGCAATCGCACGCAAACAAAATAGAGCAACAAAAATGTTGTCAGAGTCCATGTGATGAATTCATGTAGCAGGTTGATGAAGACATGCCGTTTGATTACAGCAACAGATTAGTAGGCCAGTGAAGAAGTTGCTAGTTTATAGTCTTGGCAGACTATCGTGGATTAGTTTTACATCATAACCCGCTGGACGTTGCCAGTTTAGCGTCGTAGCAGACAGTGCAATGCTAATTTATAGTCGTGGTGGACTATGGAGAGGCAAGCTAGTATATAGTCTTAGCAGACTCTGGCAGATAAGACTGTGGTAGTTTATTGTCATTCCAGATGATCTATGGTATCAGTTTTAGGCCATGATGCTAGGACCATTCTATGGCATCAGTTTATCATCATGATTCCAGGGTGAATCTGTGGTATCAATTTATCATTGTGATCCCAGGACGATGTGTGGATGCATGCACGTATGTCTAGGTGATCCTGCAAAAGAAGAAACTAGAGAACACAATGTCAAGTAGTAACTATTGAAAACAGAACCTAAATGCACAAAAAAATAGAAAACAATGCAAAATTGGTATTTTAGGGCCTTTTCGGGCCGTGCATCTCAGTTTAAATCCATATTGGGCCATGTGTTAGTTTAAGGGCTTTTCGGGCCACAGGCTAGTTTAAGGCCTTTTCGGGCCGCATGTAAACACATAAGCTAGTACAATGCAAATGAAGGTGACGTATGTACAATGAACAAAGGTGAAGAGAGGGTAGGGATCAGACATGTTTTTGGTCATAGGGGAGCCTTGCTCGTGTGATTATTTCCTTGCTGGACATGGTCTAGGAGGCGTGCTAGGTTTTGGTTACTTTGGGAGGCTTTCGGTTTTTACCACTTGTTTGGGCGTTTTAGCTCTAGGTGTTGCATTTGTTGCCATGGGTGTTCCATCAAGAGATTCTTCTTTCAAGACTTGTGACATGTCTATGTTGTGGATGGCTTGAAAGGGAATGTTATTGCCATGTATGATGACTTGTCCACCTTCATATGGAAGGCAGATTTCTTGATGTATCGGTGAGGAAATGACCCATTGTTGGGCTAGCCAAGGTCTGCCAAGAATGATGTTGAAACTTGGCATCTCTTCTATGATAGTGAATTTCGTGCTGGTGGGGAATTGTTCTCCTACCACAAAGGCTAAGTTGATTGTGCCCTTAACTGTGACACGTGACCCATTGAAGGATTTTAAACACGTGGTTTTTGTTAGCATGATCTCATCTTCCATGCCTAGTTTGTCGATGACAGAGTATAAAGCTACATTTGTTGCTGCACCGTCATCAACATGCACTTTGCGAATGGTACATTGCCCAACACGTACACTAATTGACAATGGAGCTGTTGTGACCTCCCCTCGTTCGAGGTTGACTTTAACTACATCATCATGGAAGGTTAAGGTGTTTGACCCCAATCCTTGTGGTGTGTGTTGCGAAATCGTTATACGGATGGATTCCTCATTTGCGGGGATGTCCTCCATGATAGGAATGAATGCTAACATTTGAGCCAAGGCTTTACGGTGAACGGCTGAAGTCATGACCAGGTCATACAAGCTCATTGTTGTGTTCTTCTGTTTGAGCGTTTGTTTTACCTGGGCTAGTGTAGCTATGAAGTCTGTGTTGTTGGTCTTTGTGTTGGCTTTGGCTTCCTTCGTGTGGGTTGAGGGATGGGCCTCCTACGTAGAGGGCTTGGGCCTAGTTTGCTTGAGATTAGGGGCAAGGGCCCCAGCGTTCGATTGTTGCTTGCTTGGTATGGCTTTTGTTTTAGATGTGCAGGTTGTTTGTTTTTCCTCTTCTGCTGCCATTTGGTAGACTTACCCATGTTGTTGGCAAGCTTGACTCTTAAGGGAGAAGAGGTTGAGACGTTGCCTATGGTTGGGCTCTGGGTAGGTGAGGGACCATCACATGGTGGCACCTTTATGACAAATGGTAATTTGGGAGGAGTTGTTGATGTTTGACTAGCTTGTTATGGCACCTTGATGATGAAAGGTTTCTTTGTAGTTGTGGTTAGTGCATCATGCCAGTTTAACGTCTTAGCGGACGATTGTGGTGGTACTTTAACCACGAAAGGTTTTACAGGTGCTCGAGGTGGCACCTGGATGACCATGAGAGGCCTCTTGCTTGTGGAGGCGGAGGGGATTGTTGCCTTGTTGAGAGGCATATGGATCGCGAAAGGTTGCCGCATAGGTTTTGTCTTGCTTCCTATGCTAATGGAGTTTACGATGTAGGAGGCATCATCTATGCTAGGTTGACTCAAGGTGTTGATATTGAGTTGGCCCCATTCTATCATTGTCTGAAGATCATCTTGCAAGGCACGACAATTGTCGGTATTGTGACCGAACATCTAGTGGTAGTGACAGAATTGATGTAACTTGAAGTGTCGTGGGACTGGGGGCTCGTTTGGTGCTACTAAGGTGGGGTTCCTTAGTAGCTCGCAGTACTTGTCATGTCTTCAACAGGAATTCTCCACCACTTGTTTGTATTGGATTTGGCCGATTTTGAGTAGTTGCTCTAGTAGTTCAGAGGGTCATGTGGGTAGCAACGTATACTTAGAGCGATTCTTGCGCTGAAAGTTGGTCCTTGGGGTGGCCCCTATCTTTGCAGGTGGGTTGGTACTGGCGTTTATTGTTTTTGTGCTTGCGGCTATAGTTTTTATTGTTGTCTTTTGTTTGGCAATGTGTTGGTTCTTGTAAGCCACATAGGTTGGATCATTGCTGGTTTGTGCAGCTTGTTCTATGTTCTTGATCTATGTAAATGCTTGGCTCAACGTTTGAGCGCTTACGTAGTACAGCTTTGACTTAACAAAGTCATTCATGGCTCGTTTCAGAATTGTAAGCAAATACATTTTAGGGATGAGCTCATGAAGTTCATTAAGGGTTGCACTCCATTGTTGGATGAACTTCTACACAAGCTCAAGTGGTGCTTGTTTCACCTGTATCAAAGTGTCTAGTGTTGCTTCAGGATTCAGGTTGTACTTAAACCTCGTAATGAACTGGTGTAACAAATCCTCAAGAGAGGATATGGAGTTACATGGCAGGGCCCAGTACCAGTCTAAGGCTACGCTCGTTAGTGACATGGCGAACACATGTAGGATTGTGTGGGGCCAAGCTTGAAGCAATAAGGTCTCTAATCATAATGTTACCAAGTGAGCGTTTGGGTCTCCCTTCCCATTGTACTTGGTTAACTGTCAGAGTGTGATTCCCTTCGGTAAAGCTAACGGTGGCACTAACAAGCTAATTGGATCATCTTGGTAGAAGTCTAGTACTTTAACTTGTTCAGTGTTTACTGTTTTGAGGTGCTTTACCTCTCCAACTAACGCTTGCATCCATTGTTTTGCTTCTGCCCACTCTTGAGTGGTAGGTAGATTAGTTGGTTGGGAAGATTGTTGGGTTGTCATTTGTTACTGTGGAACAACATTCAGAGTTGGGATTGTAGGGTGTGACAAGCTAAAGTAAGTGGGCTGTTGAACAAGAGGTGTGGTTCCTTGTCTAGCCACTAACTGTGGGGTGACACCCTAAATGTGTGGGGCCGATGTAACGAAAGTGGTCTCATGCATTTGCACTAGCGGCATGTACTGGGTGGACGTGGACGTGGGTAGTCCATGTCGGGACACTGGTGCTTGCATGCTTGTTGACGTGTGAAGATGAATCGTTTGTCCCACGTGTGAGTGGAACGATGGGTTAACGTAGGCATGGGGAGTGAGGGTGTAATATGAATCCTCATGTTCAGATTGTGCCACGAAGTCATCTTCCTGGTCATGGTTTTGGGGCTCCTCAGTGGGTCACCGTGTGTTTTGGCTCCTTGCTAGAAGGAGCTGAGAGATGAGTCAATGGTGAGGCTCAAAAAGGAGGATGATGTCATATACAGAGGGGAAAAATTCATGACCTCCCATGTATATGTGCTCGAAGTTTTGTTTTGCCTCCTGTTCTGTGGTGTCAAGGGGAAGGTTGGCCTGAATCTTCACACAGATAAATTTGTACTATTCCTGTGTGAGGATTACGAAGGTGCGTGCATTAGAGTTTTGAGATGACTCCAAGGTGATGTGTGATGGGGCAGCGTATGGGTTGGCTAACAAGTGTTGAGTGTGTTTCGGGCTACGTGTGCAGCGTGTGCAAGGTGATTGGACTATCCAACGTAACCAACGGCAGCGTGACCAATGTTAGCGTGACCAACGGCAGCGTGACCAATGTTAGCGTGACCAACGACAGCGTATGAATACTGAAAATTTTTCTAAGTGTCCAGTGTGTGAACACTCAAAATTTGTCTAAGTGTTCGACATGTGAACATTGAAAATTTTACTAAGTGTCTAACGTGTGAACATTGAAAATTTACCTAGGTGTGAATTATAGTAAACTCAGCTTTGAAATGGATGCGTTTTATGTGTTTTTGTTGAAAAAATACTGTAGTGGTACTGTAGCAGTGTGAGCACTGTAGCAGTGTGAGCATTGTAGCAGCGTAAGCACTGTAGCAGTGTGGTTTCAGCACTTGGTTTGGGTAGCGTTTAAATAGGTAATGTGATCAACGTTTTGATTAAATAGAAAAAAATTTCAGCCCTCCTTCTAGTGTCATTTTACTGTACCATGGGAAATTGTCGGCGAGAGGTTGGAATGAATAGACGCTGAGAGATCTACAGACGAAATAGTAATACCATGCCTTCACTTGAGGGCAAGCTAGAAATAAATAGAGGTAGAGTGCCTTGAATGGTCTGCACGTGGATCAAATGAGGACTTCCCCGAATGTACGCAATTGCGATGCATTGGGTTATATGTAAACAAATGCAAAACTGAACGTAAATGAACGAAAGCGAATGTAAACTATTTAAATAATAGATAATGAAAATATGAAAAAATATGAATAGGAACAATAATGTAAACTGCATAAATCTAGGAAATAATGAAAACTGTTTGTATTAATAAACAATTAGAATGTGCATCAATTAGAACGCAGTCACGGAGTGGTTGCAAGGTGGGCGTTTAGCCCCAATGGATGAGAACAGATGTTGGGAAGATGCAGGTTTTGGATTGCAGGTGTACAACATCCAAGTTTGTATGAAGCCCAACGTATGAGATTGATGCCCAGATTTCCTAAGTCTGTGAGGTCCAAATTTTTTGAACCTTGATCTAGTGAAAAAAAGGGATTTATAGGATCTTGGGCATGAGATTCGGATTTGGGAGAAGATCAGTGGCTGTGGGGTGAGAAAAATTCGAATCGGGTGATAGGTGTGTGCATTGACCAGATGCACGAAATGTTATAATGTACAGTGCAATGTCCAAGATCTCTTACACTGGCATGCATAATGGCCAGCGTAAGAACTTGAAACACTGAAAAAAATGTCAAAAATGCAGCAAATGTTAATGTACAAGCGTGGATCTGGGTGTCTGGCCTCCAAATTTGCAGTTTTGTGCTATTTTTGTGCTGCCAAAGCCTTCAGCATGTGTGGATCTAGCTTTGATGTGTGCACAGCCTGTTCTGGCATCAGCGTCTAGCATTTAGCATCCGACGTCCAGTGTATGGAAGTGTTTGCACTAGGTTTTATGCTGTTGAAGGCATGTCAGCGTGACTAACAGCATATGACCTAAAAATAGTGCATTTTGAACCCATTTTTGACCTGTGAGACCCATTTTTAGAGTAGATCTTCATGCCATGGGTCATGAGGGTTCTATGTGCCAAATTTGGGTTGATTTGGATGTCGTTTTGGCCCTGTTTTGGTTGATAACGCTGATCCTTACGCTGTGCAGCGTCTGAAAAGTAACCCCAGCGTCACAAAGTCAAAATGGCATATTTGAGGCCCAAATTTTAATTTTTTGGAGACTGGGAGCTATTAGGGACCTTGGTGAAGGTCATGGGGGGTCCTTGTGCTCAATTTTGGCATGTTTTGGCTCAGTTTCGGGGCTCCAAAAGTTGGTGACACTGACCGTTATGCTGTGCAGCGTCTGAAAAGTAACCCTAGCGTCACCAAGTCAAAATGGCACATTTGAGGCCTAGATTTTGATTTTCTGGAGGCTGGGAGCTACTGGGGACCTTAGTGAAGGTCATGGGGGGCTCCTTGTGCTCAATTTTGACCTATTTTGGCTCAGTTTCAGGGCTCCAAAAGTTGGTGACGTTGATCCTTACGCTGTGCTGCGTAAGAAAATGTACCCAAAGTGTACTTAGCCAAAACCAAGCATTTTGGGCCCGAAACTTTTGATTTTGGATGCTAGAAGTTGATGCAACCACCTGTGGGCCCCAGGGGAACCTTGCTTGTTGAATTGTGAACCATCGGGGGCTATTTCGGAGGCCTCGAAGTTTGGTCATGCTATGTTCATGCTTGGGTACCTGCATGACTTAGCTTGAATCTTGTTTGAAAGTGCTAGGCCAAAATTTTGTGGTATTTTCAACCACAATGGTCATGAAAAATAATGTTGTAATATGCTTATTGATTCGTTCACTAGGCATGTTGAGTCTATCATCCCATTCCGCCATCAGTTGTCAATTAGTCAATAATCCCATACCTTCTCAATATTTTGTAAGGAACTCAAGGATGAGTTTTCATTTAGTCATGGGGATATGATGAGAGTAGTTACTCTAGAAATTATTCTAATTATTAGAGTAGTTACTCTAGTGGTTACTCTAATTATTAGAGTGGTTACTCTAGCGGTTACTCTAGCAGTTATTCTAATTATTAGAGTGGTTACTCTAGCGATTGCTTTAGCAGTTATTCTAATTATTAGACCGGTTACTCTAATTATTAGAGTAGTTGCTTCTAAGTCTATAAAGACAGTGACCAAGCGCACAATTGGGGGAAATTATTTTAGCAATCAAGTAGAGAAACTCTTGTAGTCTATTTGAAATTTAGAGTATTTTCCAAGTGCCCGCAATAGGAGATTTGAGTGTGGATGGATCTTTATTTGAGCATTGTGTACCTAAGCACACCTTGTGTATGACAATAAAGATGAGCTCTTTGATTCATCCTTACAGCACTTGAGATGTTTTTTCTTATGCATTTATTTTATTTTATTTTCTTATGCATTTATTTTATTTTATGCACTTTACATTTGTATTATTAGCACAATAATTCATTTTGATCAATTAAGCAAATCATTAAATTACACAAACATGACCACTTCGAGCATGCATGTAATGCTTGGTAACCCAGTAATGATTAGCGTTTGGTAATTCCAGTAGTGTTGCATTGGTTTAGGATGTGTATGGAAAGTGGGAATTGATGTTGGTATTAGGATTAGTTAAAACTTAGTTAATGAATAGCTAAGTTAAATTACTCACTTAGTTACCTCTCTCCTTCCCTACTAGCACAGGACATAAAAACATAAAAGCTATAAAAATCATATGCCTCAAGCTTACTTAAGCTTACAATCGTGACATACAGGTAAGCTTGGGAAGACAACGATCAACCAACCTATCCTTGTTCCATAAGGGCACATAAGCACTTAGTCCTGGGAATTTGACTGGATCATGCATGAAACACTCATATTCATATGGTTGAGCGTAGGGGTACCTTGCCACTCATCAATAGATAAAACCAAATTGATTATCTAGAGTATAAGGAATACCTATTATAAGTTTCATTTTGAAAGTACTAATGTGTAAATAGTATATTCTTTTAAATATTTGGGTCTTATTTATGTGGACAATTATATGTGAGTCAAGTGTATTAAAGAAAAAATAAAAGGAGGTTTCAAGACTACATATGCTTTCAATAATAGGTGTAAGAATTTAGGACTTTGGATGTGGAAGGTCAAAAAAATTTTTGTTTTAGACTATCATCTATCTACTATATTGTATGTAAAGATATTGAAAAAATGCCAAAAAAAATTGTTCTTAATGAGTTAAAGGTGAAGATGCAAATACCTTACTCATCTACGTAAATATGATTTATTACCTTTAGAAAAAAAAGCCTTTTGATAATTCATTACATACACTTGTAGCTTGCATATCTCAAGGAAAGACAAATTCTCTAAAGTAGTTCTTGAGGATTTTCGAGACTATGATTGGTATGTTTAGGGGATACAATGGTTGAGAAAATAGAATATATCTTAGGAGGATGTATAGTAAGATCTCAAGCATATTCACCAACTAGTTAAGTGGAAGGTTTTAATAAAATTGTGGCCTAATGTGAAAGGTGTGAGACAATTTTATTTACACTACATTAGATCTAATAAACTAGATGTAGAAGCTCACTATCTTTCAACTACTATTCTAATCAAGTGTCAAAATGCTATTAGTAATCTTCATTTAAGTTCTAATAATTTTAGAATTGAAAGTAGAAGAGGGATTCAACTCCCCTAAGAAGAATGCATTTGTAGGTTGAGTAGATCAAGAACACTTAAAGATAAATTACATGTGTTTCTTTCTTGTATTGTGACTACCCATTTGAGATAACATTATAATGTTACAACAATAAACCTGTATGATTTTTTAATGATGCCCCATTGATGCTTGGTTAATTTGTAAAGAATATATTTATTTTTCATAAAAATGTAATATCTATCAAATAGATCCTATTGGTATTCAAATGTAATAAAGCTTTATTTCATTTTAGTTCATTACTACTTTAATCAAGAGACCGCTACTTGGAGTGGTAGTAAGGTGCTTAATTCTCAAGTTGTAAGACCTAGGATAATTAACGTTAGTGATGAAGAGTTTTGATATGCTATGTTTTATGTTTTTCCTTATGATTCTAATCAGAAGTTATTATTAGTTAAATGCTTATTTCATGATTTACTTAGATTAAGGTTAAATCCATATTTTTAAGGGATTTATAGCATTTCTATTAGTTATTTATACAGTATTATACAAGTAATCTATTGAAAAATTAATCAAGAAGTAATTTTCTTCTTATATTTTTAAACAAATAATTAGACAAAACATAATGAAAAGTTTTAGAATCGTTCACATTCTTTGTGTATTAGAGACATTTATCTTCTCCATTCACATATCATCCCTTGCTAAGATATTCTTTGTATATATATTTTGATCAAGAGGCCAACTATTAATTGGTTGGATTTTATCATGAAAAATAAATAATTTTTGGTATAATGCTTAGTCAAGTTGCTATGTATTGGTGGGGCTTTATCACCAAAATAATTGATTATCATTATAAGCCAAGGTGAGCAAATGAAATTTTTAAATTATTATGAATATGTATTGGCTTAATCAATAATAATGAGCTAAGAGATAAACTTATTAACATAAAATATTATGGGTATGTGATGGTTATGAATAAAAAATTTAAGACTAAATAACTATCATGACAAGAACTAGTTAATACTAATTCTAAAAAATTTTAAACATGCAAATCAATTTTGGGATTTCATTATTTTAAAAACTAAAAAAAATATTCTCTTAGCCAAATAATAGATGTATATCATAAATATATAGCTAAATTAGTGATATTTCTATGATATATTAAAAAATAAAAAATTAAGAAAAAAAACTTGGCAGCAACAAAGTGCTTTAGTTGGATATGTTAGCTCTAATGATGCCCTCAAACACTAGATGATGAGTGGTGGAGCAATCCAACACCCAACCATAAAAGTCACAAGTATCCATGCATGACCTAATCATAATCCATGGATGAGGTAATGTTAATATGCTAGCATTTAGTTAAAGTCCGTGAACGTTATCTTTCCATGTGGAGCTAGTGAAGTCTATGTGTATGGTTTAACTCATCGTGAGGTATATGATATCTAATGTTGTTTGACTATTATTACTCCTAGCCAACATGATGAAAATGAAAACAGTTTCTAAATCTAAGTAAGATAAGTAAATGAACTTATCCTAGCCTAAGTGATGAGCATCCATTCTTGATCTTCCATACACACCTTGGGCTTCATGTAACCACTATTGGGGTGCGAAGCATTATGCTACTGGGCGTACCAAGCAATAACACTACTGGGTTTACCAAGCAGTTACACATAAGTGCTCAAGATCATTTGTACTCATTCCACTTACTAATAACAGTAATATTAAAGTACATGGAAAAGTAAAACATTAACTAAGAATATAGTAAACATTATGCTCAGTGAAAATAATAAACTAGGAGAATGCTACAATGGTGAGAAATAGCTTGATCTTTATTTCTAGTCACACTTGTGCCTAAGTATAAAATGCTTGAACAAAGATTCTATTCACTAAGTCACACCACACTGCAAGCATTCACACTTCTAATTGCTAAGTCTAACTTCAAGAAATAAAATTGCAAGATTCTAGTTACTCTTGGAATGAAATTTATGCAGATTGTGCATTCAAGTGTTGTATTTATAGGGCTGCACACATCTTGAGATATTGTATCAACAATGACATAGCATGTGCTACAATATTGTATCCATGATATCTTTGTTGCAATATCATTACTCATTAAAAATTTGGCTTATCATACCCCCATGACTAACTAGAAACTTGTCCTTGAGTTAAATCAAAATGAGGATAGAGTTCCTTACAAAATTGGAAGGTAGATTCAACTATACATGACTTTACTGCCTATATATATGACATTGCATGTTGTAGTGGTTTTTGTACAAAATGGACACAAATGTATGACCCAAAAAAAAAACAAAAAACAAAAATGGCAGTGGCTTGATATATATTAAGTTCTAGGCAATGGTGGCTCTTCCCATTGGCTACTTCCTTTGTCATCAAGCTTCTTGAATTGATATTTGTTTAATAGCACTTGAACCTTTTCTTTCTCCATTCTAGGGTCATGTACCATTCATGCTTGTTGTGTGATGTGTGATGGGGTTGGTACATCCCATGAACATGGTAGTTATGAAAACATCTTTTTTTCCTTGACATACCATACTACAAACTACCTTTATTCTTCTTTGAATGCTCTAGCCACTTTGCGTAACTCTTGATAATTAGACATTCATCTGGCTAGGTTTGCTACAACATCTTTCTAGCCCTAATAGTTGGCCTTGACCAATTCTAATTTAGAGTTTGCCACATGTAGCTTCTGTAAGGCATCCTTTTAGTTTGCAAACTCCTTTTCATACAATGCATACACTATCGCTACTTACTGTTTGAGTTCATTCTAGGGCCTACATGCGACCAAGTTAACATACCGGAGGTTTGCAATCCCCATGTATATAGTTAAGTCCTTGATCTATAGGTCTTTATTCTTAATCTCTACCTAGTGGACATGGGCAAGGCTACCTAGAATGGGTTTCCAATCAAGATTTTATCTTAAAATGGTGCTGATCTTGGCCTTTTCCATTTAGATTTCCTTCTCATTTATTTGCTTATACATGTCCACTTGGTCATAACAATGCTCTTTAAGCTTCTCATGCTTTTTAGCTTCATTTTTCCATGCACTTGTCTTAATTGTAGACTTCTATCGAAGGGTGCATATCTTTTCCATTGAGAGGATTCCATTTTCTCTTACTAGGTAGATCATATCTTGGTTGATCCTTACCAATTATTCTCTTAACTGGTCGATGGTTTTTTCAAGAAGATTTTTTTGTTTCTCTACATTGGTTAACCAAACATTATTTGCAGAAATTTGCTTATTCTCTTGTTGTAAGGCAATGAGTGCCTTAACATGTGCATAAGTTTATGCCTTGGTCACTGAGGCATCCCACACCACATTCTCCCTCTCACATTCCATTTGCTTGTTATGGTTAATGAGGCGATTGATGTGTTTGATTTTAAACTAATCTAGTTGGTCAGGCATAATAAACTAAGTGGGGATCTCTCCTTTTTGCCCTTATGGTCACAAGCTCTTCCTATAATCTATGAACTTCATTTTCAACATGTTCCACCTTGGTTTCTACCATGACCAGCTTTCCCTTAGTGGCTATTAATTCTGACTATACTACAATGACATCCCTTAGGATGTTGAAAAGATTTTTCATGACCTATCCTATTTGCAATAATCTGTCAAGCACATCCTCATGATCAATAGGAGTCATTGAGGAAACAACAAAAATTTGAGCATCTTTGACTCTAGAAAGATCTGCTAGCAACATAACAGAAATATTAAAGGATTATTTATATGATTTGTGATCACTTCTGTAGCTCCTGCTACATCCTGGTGTTGCATAACCATGATTATGGCTCGTTCTCCAGTTTTGAGAACCACTTGAAATGATGCAGTGTTTCTAGAAACTTGTTGTGATCATTCTTCCCCTTCTTTTAACTACAATGAAATCTGTCCACTAGTAGGATTGGTCGAAATTGTCAACTTAACTACATCATCAATTACTTTATATAGGTTAGTGTTGGCGACCTTTTGGGACGCGACCGCTAACGAGTGTCCTCGAATAGGATTTAGGTGCCTGCTGGTCTTTGGCAACACCAAGGCCCAGATACCTCCAAATAAACTTAGTAGTTAATGTGAGTATGTGTGTGTGCTGTTGCGGCATGCGGTTGTGAGAAATGTAACGATTGTGTTGTGTGTAAACTACAAATGACTTACTTCAACGAGATTCAGCCAACTTTGTCAAGTACTGTGAGTTGTTGAAAGTTTCCTATTTTGTTCAACTGCCTAGTCTA
>MNCI01012132.1:475731-488838 GCA_015680685.1 Gnetum montanum
GTTTCATTTTCACAAAGAATATAATTGAATATAAAATTAATTTAAGGGATGGCCAATGAAAGAAAATATACATTTCAAAAGTAAATAATTTTCCAAAATTAACTGAGATATCGTGGAGGACGCAGTTTGCAGTTAAACCAGTTGCCCAATGGATTCTCCTATACGCAGCCCATCTCCGCAGCTTATGCTCCGCTTTGCCAAACTTGTCTCGCTCATTGGACCTCCCAAAAATACAATGGCAATTGGAACCACTCCCATGCACGGCTCAGCAGCAGTTGCTATTTCTCCCATATCGGTAGTGAAATGGCTTGGAATTGCAAACCCTCGGTGATGATGACCTGCTTCTACACGTGGGCTGTGTTCAAGTCTGGCGCGTTAAGCGCCAATAGTGTGAGTGCATCCGTGGTTACCACTTGTCTTCGGCAAAGAAAACAGACACCTTCCATGTCCTTGGAAGCGCTCAACATTTTTGTTTTTTTGTTTCTTTTTGACAATAATCGTCCATAACTGCAGGCACAGGTGCAGGCATGGTAACCGCCTGCGTTTTAGCCCTGTTCCGTTTATTTTGCTGTAACCTGTTACTCCAAAAACTACTAAACTACTTATTGTTACATGCTTTGGCCAAGAAATTAGGGTTACTGTGAAAACAGAAAAACGAAACCTTGTGTGGCAAGCATTTGACAAAATTTCGAAGAGGAATATGAAGTTATCCTTGGCGGTTCTTGGCAAAATTTTTATCAGCAAGCATAACTTGTTTTGGTTGCCGTATTGATAAGAACCACCACGTTGCTTTTGAGAGTAAGTGTACCATTTTTTTCCAGCTTCCAAAAACGTTTTTCCAATGCTTGGACTATGCCATATTATATCAAAAGATGTGCCTCTGTTTCTGAAAGTATTCAGTGCAGTACATTGTTTCTTCTTACTAAAGAATCCAATTTTCTCTGTTTATTGACTTTAATTTGAATCTATAAAAGCAGAACCGACCCCATTCTTGGTTAATGTTCATTGTCAATATGCTTGTATAACAAAGCCATGTATATCTGCGCGTCCACCACCACTGCTGAACCGTTTCTAAGCCCATAACTGGTTGAATTATAACCTTTCCCGATAGGCATCATGTAATATGCCGAAATATTAATATTACACTCTTTGCCCAATCTATAAGGTTAAAAATAAAATATGTGTTTCATCACCGTATAACTCATCCGAATTTGTACACATATTTTATTTTATTTTTATTCTCTTTTCCTTCTATTTAAATAGACTGAAACTCTTACTCCATGAAATGGCTTGAAATGTGTCAATAGTTAGCTTCTTCATGTGTTTCCCAGCTAATAGTCTTTGTAATTTGCTGCAGATGACTCATTGAAGGCATATAATCTTGTAGTGGCAGTAGTGGAACTTGTTGCTATTTTTGTTGCTTAGTTTGTTGTTGACTACAAGGCCTAGCCCATTGTTGCTAACTGGTAAGTGTAGTGCCTGTAGTTTCCTCAGTGCTTATTGGTTTTCCCACTTGATCCTTCTTTGAAGGTAATGGCTTGAGCATTTCTGCATAGGAAGCATTCTGAACCTTCCTAAGGATGTCATTGGTGTACCTTAGGATGTCAGCTCGTGTGCATAGCTTCCTGATAAGGCAAGGAAATGGAAGTGTTATCTTCCCTACCTTTTTTTCCTCAAACTACTGTTGGATCTCGAGGAAATAGAGATGGGCAATTTTTGCATTAAATTTCCCCATTAGAATGGTGCTTCCTATGATCACATAAGTTGATATTTTATTCAATCTCTTTGTGGTGAATAAGTGATAAATCTTCTCTTCTACAGTTAGCTCACTATAATCTTTATCTTCTTTGCCATATGCCCATTGCAACCATAACTTTCTTACATTTGTATTAGATCTAGTAGAGAGTTGTGCCACCTTTGCCCCTTCATTGGGTACATTGAGTGCTTCAGCAATATCCTTAACTAAATAAGACACTATGACTCCCTCAATCTTCATGGTAGCATCTACTTATTTATTCTTCCAAAATTGGAGTGTCTCTCCTAAGTACCAATCTCCACTTGTTGTCAAGGTGGGCCACAAGGGAGATGATTAGAGTTGGGTCTTGACAACATCTGGGGAAAATTCCATGAGTGGGCCAAAGTTAAGTTTTGTAATCATGATAGACATGATGGATTTCTCCTAAATAGTCTGACCACATTTAGGTGACAACATGAGTTGTTGTCCTTGTTTCAAAACTTGTGAAACTTCTACTTCCACCTGGGTAGATTGCTCTGTGGCAAGGGTTTGTTGATGAATGTTAAAAGATTGAGCCTTTTGCTCTACATGCTCTACTTGCTGGGTTTGTTCCCTCGTTTGGTCCCTTTCATGGCCTCTTAGTCTTTTGCTTGTTGGCTATGAGGGTCCTCTTGTTGCTCCTCTTTTTTAGACCATCTACAATCATTAAGGATTTGGAAATTATTAAAATGCTTACACTAATTCTTGATAAATCCTTTCCTTTATTGTACCCTTTGTTAGATCAAGTTCTTAGCTCATTATGATTGTACAGTTAGAAAGATTTTCAAAAATGAACCCCCTTAGGTGTTATGTCTCTTATAACCCTTCACAATTATCGGTTTTGTTCTTATTTATGGCCTACAATAGTAAGAGGATTGTTTAAGTATTTTTGGCCTTAGTTTGATTAACAAATTATAAAATTTGTGTTATTCCCTTATATGTACCCTTTAAGATATCTTCCAAGAATTAGAATTTTTTGGCTTAAATTTTAGCAATATTGCACTAAGTACGCTCCCCTCTCTCCATGACTAAATTAAAAGCTTCAAGATCAAAAATGTTCAAGAAGTTTAGAAATCAGAGTTACAAGGGTCAAGTTATGAGCATTACAAGTTAGAGTGTCAGAGCTCTTTATTGGGAATAAAAAATGGCAAAAACTCTCTTCACATGAAAAATGAGAAATGAAAATTTTTCTAAGTTTCCTAGATCATATTTACTATTTTATATGCACAATATTATAGATCATATATCGTACATACGATATCATAGCACCTCTGATATCATAGCTACAATATCACCTTTGAAAATCTAAAATTTTGCTTGGAAGTTTTGGAGATAAAATGAGTCAAATCAAATGTCTAGAAGATATGAAGCATGTCTAGAAGGTTTTGAAGTGGATAGGATGCTCTAGTTGTGAAAAAAAATTGTCGAAAGTTGATGATAAGGGAATCTTGCACTACCAAAGTTTATTAAGTATGTATAGGATGGATGAGAAGGGAATAAATTTTTGGTGTATAAATAGAGTTATTGGATGTTAAGGGAAGAATTTATTAATATTTATAGTTCTTGGAAGGTTCAAGATGATGTGGTATTACTTGCAAAGTATGAAATACAATAGTTATACAAGTGGGTCCTCCTTAAGGTAAGCTCTAGCCCATAGTGCCCTTGTATAACCATGCCTCAAAGTGTTCATAGGCATTCAAGGAGTTGAAAATACTGCATACTTGTCTAACAAAACACACATGTTAGTAGTACTAGTTTGGAAACATTACACTATATTATATAAAACCATAAGTTATGATTAATTGTATGGTGAGGTGAGATGGATTTTAGAAGGGATTGTTGAAATCAAGATGTGAGGCATCTTACCATAGGCATTATGAATTATTGTGTTTTATTTGTGGTTAAAGTAATCATTAGCCTTTTGTCCAAGTTCCAAACTAAGTCTAGACCACTATCTAGTGATATCACATTGTTTAAGCTCTCACATTTGCAACAATAAGACTATCATAGTTGCAAGGAGTATCATCACTTGGCATTTTGTCCAAGGGAGGAGCTTATGTATTGTACTTATTATATTTTTGAAATTCCTAAGAAGCTACTTACCATTAGGCATGACTACATGTCTTTCTAATGGGACCTCTAGAAATTCATTCTGTGCATGGGTTTTATTTTTATCTATGTCAACATTGCTAGAGGACTACCTTCAAGCATGGGTAACATGTCTTTCTAGTGGCATGGCAAGGCAACACGTATTGTACTCTTACTCCCATTTTTCATTAGATCTACAAGGATATGAATACAACTTTAGCAACATGATAGAACATACAATAGTGGTCCAAGAGATGCCACAAATCCCCTTGATGCCACACCCTTCACATTCCCACTTGGTTCTTTACTTTTCTATCCAGGCATAATGATTAGAAGTTTATTTTTAGTTTTATGATAAGAAATAATATCATTATGGCCATGGTAAGAGCCCCATATTATTGGAATGGATGAATGGATGCTGTGGTCTCATTGTACAAATAATCAGTTCCTTATGACTCGATAATATAGAGAACTCTGCAACTTCTTTGAGACTACATCTTACCTTATTCTTGGTGCTTTATTAATGATTTAACACAAATATATGCAAGTAAAATGGAAACAAGCTATGAAAAATTGTAAAAGATAGTAAAAATGAAAATATGAAAAGAATGAAAAATTAGTAAAGAATGGAAGAATGTTAAAGAATTAAGAAATTATTAAGAAATTAAAAATTATACATGAGTGGGAAAAATGTATCAAGAAATGTGAAAAAGTAAAAAGAAAGTGAAAATTTCAATAAAGTACCTACATGTTTAGATGGACACCCCCATGACTATCATCGGGATCAATCAAATAGAAGAGAGAATAAGTGGAAGATGCTATGACAGATCGGGTAGACTCCTTGGGATGTTCATGATAGAATTTAACTTGTTGGATGCTAACATGAATGAGCTTATGTGGGTAGGATGGATGATATATGTGTAAGGCACTTGATGAGTGGTGAGGTACCCCTACACTCAACCATACAAATACGAGTGTTCACGCACGATCCAGTCGAACTTCACAGATGGGCTAGTTGTGGTATCTAGATAGCTACTTGTTGATCGTAGTTCGCTATCTTCCCACTTGGTCTAGTATTTGCTTTGTCACGTATGGTTTAATTTAGAGTGAGGTGTATGATGTGGTCCTAGACTAGTGCTACTCCTAGAGGTAATGGAAAGTAACTTTGTTTTAACTAAGAGGGAAAGGGTGAAGAGAGTCTAGGCTAGCCTAAGTGTGATGAGCATCCGTCCCTTAATCATTCATACACATCTTGTACCTCATGTACTACTACTGGGATTACCAAGCACATGTCCTAGGTATGCTACTAGGATACCAAGTAGTCACACTTAAATGCTCATGATTAAGTTGTACTCATTCCGCATTTGATAATAGGGATAGGAGATGAAGGTAAAGAGATATTAAGTAAGAAAGCAATAAATAACAGTTAAAACCAAGTGAATGTTGCAATGATGAAGTAATATTGATCTTTATTGCTAGTCATGTGTGTGTCCAAGTACGTCACACTTGAATAAAGGTTCTGTACAATTACAATCATCACACTGCGAGCATGCACCGAGGAAATGGTTGAGAGGAAAAACTAACAAAAAGATCCTACTCTAATACTAACTTCCTATTACTTTCCCATGCACCCAATTGTGTATTTATAGGATCACATAGGAACCATGATATCATGTATCTGATATCACTTGCCAGGTCGCGATTTCGTGTACCTGATATTGAGGGTTCGATATCGGGGGTCCGATATCAGGACTCATCAAATATTAAGGGTTCGATAACAAGGATTTGATATTAGTACCTGGTTAATAAGGGTCCGATATCAACACCTGGTTAACAAGGGTTTGATATCAAGGGTCCGATATCGGCACCTGACAAACCATGATTCATCAGCACTTGATGGATAAGTTGCTTCAATAATATATGGTCTCTTCCAAAGTGTTTGAAATTTAGATTTTTGTGGTACATGATTGGGATTATAGTAAAGGATCTTATCACCTAGTTGTATGGACACTTGCCTTATATGTATGTTATGCCTAAGTTTGGAGTAATGTTTATGGACTTCATTACTCATAAGTGCTACAAGCCTATTTTCTTCTAAGATGTTTAGGTTCACAAGGTGTTCTCATTGGGAAAAGCTCAAATCAAGGTCAAGTTGACTACTAGTAGCTAGAGTGTGGAGCTCTATTTGGATTGGGAGTGTTGATAACTTATCATCGACTAACTCATATGGTGAATATCCTATAGGTAATTTCTAGGATGTCTTATAGGCCCATGCAGCATCATTTAGTTTAGTGCTCCAATCCTTCCTAAACCTACTAATCATCCTAGTAAGTATCTTAGTAATCTCTAGGTTAGTAACTTCAACTTAACCATTTACTTGGGGATGATATTGTGTGGTCAACTTATGGTTTATGCCAAGTTGTTGCATGAGCTTTTTAAAAGTAGCACTAGTGAAGTGAGTTCCATTATTTGCTATGAGCATTATAGGTACTCCAAATCTATTCACCACATGCTATTGGAAAAACTTGGCAGCTTTCTTGGTTGTACAATTTCTAATTGCTATTGCCTCTACCCATTTTGTACAGTAATCCATATTCATGATTATATGCATTTTTCCATTTGACATAGGTGTTATGGGTCCCATGAAATCAATTCCCCATATATCAAATGGCTTGAGTGGTTGTATCCATTGTTGTGGCCCTTCATTTTTGGTTGTAATTCCTCCATTTCTTTGGCATCTCTCACAATATTGTGCAAAGTTGTGGGCATCTCTAAATACTGGAGGCCAAAAGTAGCCTTCCATCATTAGTTTAAGTGCTATTTTATGCCCTACATAATGGCCACCACATGGCCCTTGATGGGTGCCTTGTAATAACCTTTGTTGACCACATTCTAGCACACATCATCTAACTAGCCCATTTGCACAAATCTAATATATATTTCCATTGATTTCTATATATCTTTTTGCTGTATGAAGGAATTTTTCTCTTTGTCTCTTATTCCATTCAGCAAGAAGCTCTTGTGTTGATAGATAGGTAAGATATTTTGTTGTTCATAACTTCCTTGTTGAACTTATAGCCTTTACTATTTTTGTAAACTTGTCTTCATCAGGGAACTAGTCAAATAAAGGTTCACCTTGATCCTAGGAATCCCACTTTACCCTTGATAGATGATTAGCTACCACATTTTCTATGCCCTTTTTATTGATCATTGTGATGTCGAATTATTGCAGGATAACAAACCATCTAATCATCCTAGGACTAACCATTAGTTTATTTATGAGAAATCGGATGGCACTATGATCAATATGGACATAAATTTGGTACCTGAGCACATAATGTCAAAATTTCTCTAGCACATACACCACAACCATTAGCTCTTTTTTTGTTGTGGTGTAATGCAGTTGTGGCTTGGTGATGCTATTGTTGACACAATGTATATAGTATGGTCACTTCTGATCATCTAACTATGTTAGTACTACACCAAATACATAGTTGGAAGCATCTATCATGATGTGAAAAGACCTAGACTAATCCGGAGCTTGAAGGATTAGTGTCTTAATTAGTTTTTGCTTTAGAATTTCAAATGCCTTTTTGCATGACTCTATCCATTTGAAGGATGCATCCTTCTTAGTGAGTTTCACTAGTGGTTTTGCTATCTTTGAAAAATTCTCTATAAATATTTCATAATATCCCATATGGCCCAAAAATGATCTAACATCTTTTACTGTTTGTGGCCTTTGAGTGATATTTTGTATGACTCAAATTTTTTCAGGATCTACCTCAATGCCTTTCTAAGAGATTTTGTGTCCCAACACTATGCCATCCTGGACCATAAGGTGGCTTTTCTGCTAGTTGAGCTTGAGATTTATTTCCACACATCTTTTCAGTACCTGATCTAATCGATCTAGAGCTTAGACCGTATGTTGAAAAATTTTCCATGAATACCTCAATGCCATTTCTAATCTATTTTTGGAAGATGTTATGTACTAGTCTTTGGAAGGTGGTGGGCATATTACAAAGACCAAATGACATATGTTTGTAGGAAACTGTTCCCCATGGATTAGTGAATGTTGTTTTCTCTTGGTCTTTAAGTGCAATGTGAATATGATTGTATCCATTGTACCAATCCAAAAAACTATAGTGCTCATGTCATGCAATAGTATTTAGGACTTGGTCAATAAACAGCAGTGAGAAATGATCCTTGAATGTGGTAGAGTTCAACAATTGGAAATCAATACACACTCTCCAATTGTCCTCCTTCTTTAGAATGATTACTAAAGGATCGACCCATTCACTATCCATGATAGGATAGATGAATACTACCTTTAGTAATTTCTCCAACTCTTGCTTAATTACTTCTTTCAGTTTTGAATTAAGCCTTCTCTAGGGCTGGCATCATGATTTCATTGCTGGATTAGTATATATTCGATGTTGATAGATTTGCAAATCAATGCCAATGATCTCATCGTAAGACCATGCAAATGCCATTGACCATTTGTTAACTACTTCCAACAACTTCTTCTTTTGTTCCTCTTTTAAGTTAGCATTGATTATTACTAGCTTCTTATTGTTCAAGAAAACATACTCTCATGTTGCTGGTAGGGCCTTTAATTCCAACGATTCTGGCTCCATAGTGTTTGGAATCTCTAATTATCCTAAGTCTGTTTCTTCTTCCTAACTTATAAATGGGTAGGAGTGCCTTTTCCTTAATTTCTCTAGCTTATCTACCTCTTCTACATAGGCATTAACAATATGATTTGCTAGTTCCATGTATTTTTTGGATTCAGTTTCTTCATCTATGATTAGCCACTAGGTGCCTTCTTGTTGTGTGGTTGCTACATATAGACATTTTTGCACACATATTTTTTCTATACATTTATTACATGTCTTGGTATCTTTTCATTTAATGGCTCATATCCTCTACAAGCAATTGCTCCCATTGTTATTTTATGCAATACATGGAATTGTATGTCTCTATATGATGCCAACTTCATCTTCCTTGGAAATCTCCAAGGACAAGTCGTAAATACCAAGCTTAGCATTGATAGTGCTAAGTCAAGCTCTTCCCATGATGATTGGAAATTCTCCCTTATTTTTACTGACATGAATTACTAGAAAATTTGCAAGATAAGACCAACCATAGATGGTTGTGATCACATTGTCCACGTGTCCTAGTAGGATTGTGATCAAGTAGTCTGCAAGCTTTAACTAAGTGTTACTTTTCCTCAATGGTGGAAGATTCTAGGCTTGATACATGTCTTTTGAGATTAGGTTCATCCCTAACCCAGAATCAAGGAGAGACTTGCATGGTTTCTGCCTTACTACTTGAAGGTAAATTAAGGGACTTCCTAGATCTATTCACTTTTATGGAAGTGCTCCTTCCTTTATCCAATGAGTGATTTTTTGGATAAGCATGGCAATAGTTATATTGGTGCTTGATGATGAGAAAATCTTGTTGTTCTTTGTAGGATTGGATGTGGATATGGTGGAAGTGGATGTAATCCCCATACTTCAAACCTTTTCAAGACTTATTTAAAAGAACAGTTGTTTCCTGGATTGTGGTTCACATGTGATCACATCCTCTTGCATGTTAATCATCCTTGTTGCACTTTTATGTTATAATTGAGATGGTAGGTTCCCTTGCATGACAAGAGGTGCCACTGGTGGTAAAATATTTGGATGTTGATTTGAAGAACCAGTTGTGGATGGATCCATATACAAGTTTGAATCTATCCTTAGCAATGTTTGTCTATGGTACTCAACTGGGTAGTATTGTGGGGTTTAAACAACAACATTACCAGGAGAGATTTGACATTGCACATAGTATCCATATGGGTTTGTCTATCGATATGGA
Source organism: Gnetum montanum (assembly GCA_015680685.1). Taxonomy (NCBI): domain Eukaryota; kingdom Viridiplantae; phylum Streptophyta; class Gnetopsida; order Gnetales; family Gnetaceae; genus Gnetum; species Gnetum montanum. The sequence continues at coordinate 485,450 of MNCI01012132.1, forward strand.
TGTTGCTAATGTGGTAGTGGCATGGCCCACGATTAGGGATGTTGTCATTGCTGATAGTATTGCTCTTATGGTTGTGGGTAAGATCCACTAGGATAGTACATGGATTGGAAGTTTTACCTGTAGTTACCTTAAGGGTAAGGTAACCTTTTGGGCATATGTTTCTTGACAAATCTGGGGTTAAGTGCATATGCCCCTATCTCTTGTAAGTATGCCATTACTAGACAACATCCTTTGGGATGTTCGTATTGGCATACAACACATCCTTTCTCATCTTTGAAGCTTATGTTTGAACACTCAACCACTAAGGCCACTTTGCTTTTTATTTGAAGTTTTTCATCTTTTTCTTATTCTTTCCTTTACCAAAGGATTGCTTTGTTTGCTCCTCCAAAATATTCAAAGTTGTTGCAAATTTCTCATCAATTGAGTCCCACATCATCTCTACCTTTGTTGCTATATTAGTGAAAATTTTTTAGATAGGTAGAGTTTTCTTCTGAATTATATGTTCCAATGTCTCTTGTTCTTGTGTCACAAACTCTTACATCCGTTTTTTTGATAGATGGATCTTTATCATATTCTTCTATTGATTCTCTTTTCCTTAACTCACCTTCCTCCTTTGCCACTTAGTCAATCAATCTCTATATTTGATGGATGAACATTTTAGATAATCAACCTTGGGCATAAACCCTAAGGGTCTCTCTAGTCTTGTTTTGAAGCCCATAAAAAATGTGCCTCAGTTGTTCTCATTGGGAAAATCCATGACCTGGACACATGTGCAATAGTGAATAATACCTACCCATTGGTGTATCAAGGGATTTATGAGTCCCTTACTTTCATCCTTCGATTTGTTTCCATGAATTGGACACTTGGGAATAGGTTTGATATTTATCATTGAAGAGCTCCAACATGGTATTCCATCTTTTAATTAATTCTAGTTCAAGTGATCTATACTAGCTCTTAGCTTCTATCACAAGTGTCCATGGGAAAAAATTCAGTTTCTATGAATCACTTTCAATATTTTGTAGGGCATAGGCATTGTGGAATGCTTGAAGGTGGTGTTGAGGACTAGCATTCTAACCACCCTCAAACCTAGGCATGTTATTCATATCTAGTTGTTTGATACGGCTGTCCCTTACATGTTTGGTTGGGATATAAACAACTTCCTTGATGTTGATCATATTTTGAGTAGCCAATAGGAGTTTATCATTGTAATCAGGTTCCTAAGCTCTATTGTAATGGTACCTCCTTCAGTGCTCATGCCTTTCTTTATCGTCTCTCCTATCCCTGCATCTTCTTTATTCATTGTCTTCATCTTCTTCATTTGAGTTCCTTGGGCGATGGTCATGGTGATCATGAGTCCCTCTTTCCTCCTTATCATGGTTTTGGTATCTCTTTCTCCTTCTATCAAAGTCCATCAACAATTGTGAGGATGAAGATGAGGCAGTGGGAGAATAGTGCTAGCTTGTTCTCCTTTCATGACTCTAGTATTCTTCTTTATGGGATTTAGCGGAAACTCTTGGCCTTGAGTCCTACTTATACTTTGAGTTTTTTGCCTCCCTTTTGGGTGTCTTTGTTAAGGTGGAATGCAATTAAACTTTGACAGGTTCCTCTAATTAGATTATAGGTGTTTGTAAATGGACTTCATGATTTTGGTGGAGTTGTTCAGTGATGAATGCATCACCATCAAGCTCTTCTAAGACAACAAGAGAGTTGATTCTATCATTGCCTCTTTTTGATTCTTTCGCAGGTGGTGATTTGTCTTTGATTAAAGCCATGTTGTGGTTTTTAGATGTTTAATTAAGTGTGCTTAATTGTTTAGAGTTATTAAAAGGTTATAGATTTCAACTTTGGATTCTTGATACAATGAACTTCATAAAATCAATTACTCATTATACATGGGCATATCCTTGACAACAGTGCTAATGATGAGCAGTGGAGCAATCCAACACCCAACCATACAAGTCACAAGTATCGATGCATGACCTGATCATAATTCATGGATGAGGTAATGTTAATATGCTAGCAATTGGTTTAAGTTTGTGATTGTTATCTTTCCACATGGAGCTAGTGAAGTCTATGTGTATGTTTTAGCTCATTGTGAGGTATATGCTATCTGATGTTGTTCAACCATTATTACTCTTAGCGAACATGATTAAAATGGGAACAGTTTCTAAATCTAAGTGAGATAAGTAAACGAATCTATCCTAGCCTAAGCGATGAGCATTCGTTCCTGATCTTTTGTACACACCTTGGGCTTTATGTAACCACTACTGGGGTGCCAAGCGTTACACTACTGTGCATACCAAGCGATAACACTACTGGGTTTACTAATAAAAGTAATAGTAAAGTACATGGAAAAGTAAAACATTAACTAAGAATACAGTAAACATTATGCTAAGTGAAAATAGTGAACTAGGAGAATACTGCAATGGTGAAAAATAGGTCAATCTTTATTTTTGGTTACACTTGTTCCCAAGTACAAAATGTTCAAATAAATATTTCATTCATTAAGTCACACCACACTACGAGCATTCACACTTCTAATTAATAAGTCTAACTTTGAGAAATAAAATTGCAAGAGTCTAATTACTTCATGGAATGAAACTTCTACTGATTGTGCACCCAAATATAGTATTTATAGGGCTGCACACATCCCAAGATGTCATATCAATGATGATGTAGCATGTGCTATGATATCGTGGATACAATATCATTGTTGCAATATTGTTACTCATCAAAAATTGGACTTATTGCTAGATTAGTCGCAAACATGAATTATAGAATGGTATACATTCTTAAGTACTGATGAGTTGCGATATCGCATCCGCGATATCGCAGCCCGCCGTCATGCCTATAAATAAGAGGTGGCTTTCCCTTGTTCAATCATCTAGAGTTACACCTTTAGCAAAACTATAGTAGTTTTACCATTCCAAAGTTAGAATAATTTCCATGTGCCTACAATAGGAGTCTTAAAGTGAATGGATCTTTATTCAAGCAAATTGTACCTAAGCACACATTTGTGTACACCAATAAAGATGAACTTTCTGATAAACTTTGCAGCATGTGGACTAAGCTAAATAGGATTTAATTACTGTTAAATGTTTAAATGCTTTCCTAGATAATTAATCTCTCTCTCAACCCTTGACTCTCCTAGTTAAGTGCATTTAGTACGATTACTTCGAGCGTGTGTGTAATGCTTGGTAACGTAGTAATGAGTAGCATTTGGTAATCCCAACAACGTTGCACTAGTTTAGGGTGTGTGCGGCAAGTGGGAATGGATACTGGTGCTAGGAAAATTAGAACTTAGTTAGTGAATAGTTAATGAAAGTTAGTTATTTAGTTCTCTTCACCTTTCCCTATTAGCATAGGCATTAAAAAGATAAAAGATATAA
>MNCI01012132.1:488879-501444 GCA_015680685.1 Gnetum montanum
ACATGTTGGGAAGCTAGAACGAACCCTTAGGGTTGATCAAAAGAAAAATAAGACAATGGTAAAATAACACACCGAATAAGACAAAAATGTCTTCTTCTTCGCACAAAAGCACTTTACTGCCTAGGAACAATATAAGAAATAGTTGGCGACACAACACAAGTAATCAAGATTCGCCAATTCCTCAACAATTTTGTGTGGTATATATTCATCATGATGAATATGTACCTAACTTTACCTTTATTCTCTATCAATATGAACAATTGCATTGAAGAGACTTGGAGGGTAACATAGTGTTGCCTCTAGACCAAGCAGTCCCCAACATGCTCCTTTGTGCTCTTGCACGGATAGGCATGTCATAGTTATATGCAAAATATGTTGCATGTAAGCACAACGCAAGGGACTATCATCCCACAGAAGTGCAACGTCAATGGGACTTGCAACAAGAGAGATACTATACATCGTTAAAGGGCAAAAGACCCCATAACGCTCCACCCGTCTTAAGCGAAATTGAGGGTGGTGAACCTATTTCAATAGGTTCTCCACAAGACGATGTTCCCCCTCCTAACGATGGTGAGGAGATGGTGTATCAGATCCTTCACTCTACAATTCACAACCCTGGTTTGAATCCTCACCAACACCAAGTGTTCAACGAGGGAACACAAACACATGATAAGGATAGGTAGTCTGATCATCATCACGATTGGGATCGAGACCACAGAAGGGAAGGTAGGAAACATCGTCATGGTGATGGTTCTCCTACTTCTTCACCTTCATCATCACATTCACCCTCTCCTTCAGTATCAAGATGCAATCATAAGGAGCCTAACCATGAGGACAAAGGTAAATAGAGTGAGAAATCTTGATGAGAGAGTCGAGAATGAGGATGAGGGCACTCTAAGGAATCAAGGCATGGAAGAAGGAAGAGTAGGGAACCGCGTAGACATCACAGACGCTATGAACGAAATGACCATGAAGAACCCCTACTCGCAACCTGGAGCATGTTAGACATCACAGAGGCTGTAAGAATTCCTACAAGGCACCAAAAAGATAGCAGGATCAAGATACTAGACATGAATAATATCCCACGGTTTGAGGGGGCATACAACATTGATCCTCGGAACCACTTACAAGCATTTCACAATGCATGTGCCTTGTAGAACATTGAGAACAAATGAAAAAAGCTAAAGTTGTTCCCAAGGACACTACTAAAAGAAGCGGAAAGCTAGTACCGATCCTTAGAACTGGAATCCATTCGAAGGTGGAGTACGATGCTAGAACTATTTAATGATAAATATCAAACGTACTCTCGGGTGTCCAACCTGCCAAAGCAAATCCAAGGATGGAAGCATGGAAGTCATGAACCCTTGGATGCTGCCATGGGTCAATATTATGCACTATTACATCGTTGCCTAGGCCATGGTTACTCGTAGTAGGATCAACTACGCCATTCGTAGATGGACTTAGGCATGAAACAAGGAGAACCCTTGGAATGTATGCCCAAGGGAGATTATCAGAGCTTAGGTCCCATCAGATCCATAGATTTCTAGAGCAAGTAGCTAAGGAAAAAGGGGAGCTACGTAAGAGAGAAAGTGCAAAAGAGTACAACCATGATCCTTCCCTCTGAAAAAGGGGAGTGAGATTCTGTGAGGAGGAGGAAAAGTCACCACTCAAGGAGATGGTGAATAAGAAAACCTTGCTGCTCCAAAAATTAACAATAGAAGTGTCGGCAATGGTATACCAAATGTGGGACTCCTTAGATAGTATATTTGAAACCGTTCTCAAAATCATAGAGGAGTCTAAGAAGCGAAGTAGTGACTATGACAAAAAGAAAAAGAGGGATTTAGACCATGCACGTAATAAAGGTAAGGGTAAAATGGCCATCACCAAAGAGGTTGTGGATTCTAATATGGACAATGACGGTGGATGTGAAATATGCCAGTATGACCATCCTAAGGGAAGTTGCCTAATAATCTCACATCTGCAAGAGTTTAGGATGTATGCACTTAACCCACGACTTAACAAATGGCAAGTACCCTAATGGTTACCTTATCCCCAAGGTAACCTAAGGTAGTTCTACCAACCTTTAACGTATTATCCAAGTGGAACTCCACCACAACCTATTGAGAAACACTAGCAGTAGAAATACCCACAGTCATGGGGGATGCCACCACCAAGCCAACAACATCCTTATCGGCAAATGAATCCATATGGCTACTACATGCAGCAGCCAATCTCTCCACATGACTCTGTTGGTCATGTGACATCACAACATCATTACCAAGCTCAAGAGTATTATAGGACTCCTTCTCCTGGAAGAGACAACCCACAAGCATACTATCCTCTGAATCCACCCGCAACTCTCACACTGATAGCTCCATTACCACCTGCTCCAGTGATGCAAGGGGAACTCCCCACTCAACCGCAGCAACGCAATGCTACGAGAGTTGTAAACCTTCAACCCACTGCTGGTTCTGACAATAGTACAAAGAGAAGACCTTTCTTTAGAACCAACAGTCCAAACAAGCTCTCACAACCACAAGCGATTGAGCCTCCGAACGCTTCTCCATCAAATAAGACTTCAAAGCTCCCTTCAAATCAAAAACAGAGCTCAACACACATGGTTATGTTAACACATACCGTCACTGACTGGATTAAGGAGGGCCACCTTCCCAGGAAATTCTTTGATCCTGAAAGTCCTTTAATTTGTCTCCAAGTCACTGGGAATGAACCATGTAAAGTTCTTTTGGACTCAGGTTCTGAAGTCAACTTAATATCACAAGATATGTATAAAGCCTAGAACTTGCCTCCACTAAAAAAGAGCAATATTTGCTTAGAGCTGGTTGACTAGTCCATCATTGTTCCCTTGGGACTAGTGGAGGACATCGTTACCACTGTGTGTGGTTGGTCATACCCAGCTAATTTCCTAGTGATACAAGTAACCAATGACAAAGGATACTTCCCAATAATAATGGAGAGGGCATGGCTAGGTACCATAAATGCATGCCTAGGAATCCGTGATCTTTTCCTAGAAATATCTAAGGAAAACACTTTTGGAAAGATTGAGAAGAAGAAAGTTCCATGCATCACATACAATGATACAGGGGGTGATTACGTACAAGAATGTTCAACATTGCCTACATGCAACTAGTGTGCCCATGAAATTAACATACAAAAATGCCTGTATGTAGCAACCACACAACAAGAAGACACCCAGTGGTTGACAGCTAATCAAGAGAGCAACTCACCAATGTGCATGGAACTAACTGGGGGACCAACTTGCACCCATGTAGAAGGCATAGATGCACTGGAGAAAGAGTGTTGCCAACTTCCAATCCTTAACCTGAAAACATCAATTTGGGGAAGTTGGAAACTCCTAAAAAATTAAAACAAATGCTCTGATAGGAGAATAGTAGTCGATGTGCAACAGGCCACACGTTATCATGAATCTAGAACAATCAATGCACATAGTCAATGTGCAATAGACCAACCTTTACAATGCATCTAAATAGCCAATGCACATCATACCTCAGAGAAGGGATGACCTCACTCATTATTTAGGATCTCCTCCTTTCAACTCAATCATGGGGGAGATGGCCACCTATGCTGATCAATTGAGACCCTCAGTTCCTTTTTAAGTTTTTGTTTTACAAATTTCTTTAAACTTTCTTGTTTTTGTTTTGCAACATTATTCATAATCTTTCATTTCTTTGTGTGTTTGATTATTTTATTCGATTTCTCACCTAATAAGTGCTCCTGGAGATGGTATGAACTGTATTCCATTGATTGCTAATGTTTGGTTTTTACCTTTGAGTTATGATGTTGATACTAAGGTATGGTTCTTTTGATATAATAGGCAATGAGTCCACGTCATTCACGCATCCATGAATTTCTATGGTCTCTCTTGGCTTGGAAATGTATAGTCCCTTTCTTTCAATAATAAGAACTATCAACAAATTGGTGACTGGGTATTTCTCAAACTAAGGAAGGACTCAAGGATTGAAAAGGGTGTGACTTCAAGGGAACTTGATGCATTTGTGTGTTGGCTATTCTCTTGGGTGCTTGGATGTTTTCTTCCTAAGTTTTCCTTACCATTCTGATGGTTGTTCCATTATCGGGAAGCTGAGCCAATAAAAATAACAAGTCTTTGCATGGTGTGGTTCTCACGCAAAACATTAAAAAAAATAGTGAGAATTCAAAGCACATCCCTTAGACAAAATAATCATCTGGGCTACAAGCACTGGTTATGGAACTAAACAAACACGTTCCTTATAACTAAGACCCTTTCTCACTTCCTACTTTCTCCTTTCTCGTTTCGTCAGAATGGTGGTGACTTTTTGGTGGAGGCATTCTCGTTACTTCAAGTGGATGGATTGGCCAAATGTATTAATGCGAAGTCATTGGATGTGGATTTTTTGAGGCTGGATTTTGAATGAGATCTACTAAGTCACATTAACCATTAATACATAAGGGGCTATACACCACCTTGTTCTTGAGACTCCATTCCATTCTCTCCTTCCCATCCTTCTTTCTCCATTTTTCACCTCATTGTCAGTTGTATCAATAGTCCATATTTTGGTTGATGCATTGTTTTCTTTTTGGTAAATTATTGTCGTTAAGACTTTAACTCTTGATCCCAAATGACATTTCTAGAGCCTACAGACTCTTTGAATGTGGGATTGTCAGGGCATTAAGGGCATGAGCCTACTTTGCGGAGGACCCACTGGCGTTCCTATTTGGTGCATCGGTTAATTTCTTTCCCTTAAATATTTTCGCAATCAACATTTATTTTGTTTATTTCCATCTCTGACATCCATTTTAATCAGCATTTCCATTGTTCCTTTTTCTCCATCTTTCTTATTCCTTATCTTTTTTCATTCTCTCGCTACCAGAGGTTTACTCTCAGTCATGGGGGTCCTAGTCCAATTTTTTCAATTTTCTCTTAACCCCTACACCTTGGGTAGCCACCAGTATTATATCTTCAGATCCGCATCAGCCATATCACAACTCAGCTAATGGACCTTACATTGAGGCAAGGTATCAATCACATTGTGATTCACTTACCATTTCTAATATAAGATTGTGTTGTGTGTACAGATGGCAATCATACACCAATGGATTGGATCTAGAGGAAACACTTGGAATGGACCAGTGCTGGAGCAATTATGCAAGGAACGAGACTGATGGCATGCTTATGAATGGAAAACAAAAAGTGCAATCTTGGCATCAGAAGCAACAAACTTCTTCCTTTCTCTCTCTCTTCTTTCTTCTCTCTCAGCTGCCAAATAAGGCTGGATGTCAAATGTGTATAGTGTTCACTCGTGTTGTCATGAACACTAATATTGTCATGTGTTGTAATGATGATCCATTCACATGTCACCCCATTCCCCATTAGTCTCATTCAAGTCAATAATCCCATACCTTCCCAATATTTTGTAAGGAAATCAAGGACAAGTTTATAGTCAGTCATGGGGGTATGATGAGCCGCGATATCGCATTGGCCCCTACGATATTGCATATGTGATATTGTAGCCTGTCGTCATGCCTATAAATAAGAGGCATCTTTCCATTGTTCAATCATCTAGAGTTAGAACCTTAGCCAAACTATAGTAGTTTTACCATTCCAGAGTTAGAATAATTTCCATGTGCCCATAATAGGAGTCTTAAAGTGAACGGATCTTTATTCGAGCAAATTGTACCTGAGCACACATTTGTGTACAGCAATAAAGATGAACTTTCTAATAAACCTTGCAGCATGTGGACTAAGCTAAATAGGATTTAATTTCTGTTAAATATTTAAATGCTTTCCTAGATAATTAATCTCTCTCTCAACCCTTAACTCTCCTAGTTAAGTGCATTCAGTACGACCGCTTCAAGCACGTGTGTAACGCTTGGTAACCTAGTAATGAGTAGTGTTTGGTAATCCCAGCAGCGTTGCACTAGTTTAGGGTATGTGCGGTAAGTGGGAACAGATACTGGTGCTAGGATAATTAGAACTTAGTTAGTGAATAGTTAATGAAAGTTAGTTATTTAGTTCTCTTCACCTTTCCCTGTTAGCATAGGCATTAAAAAGATAAAAGATATAAAAATCATATACCTCAAGCTTATTTAACCATACAAACATGACAATACAAGTAAGTTTGGGAAGATAGCGATTGATTAACCTTAAGTGTTCCATTAAGGCGCGTAAGCACTTAGTCCTTGGAGTTCGACCAGATCGCACGTGAGACGCTCGTATTCGTATGGTTGAGTGTAGGGGTACCTCGCCACTCATCAAGTACTATGATCAGTGGTTATTCTCTTGGACACGTTAATCACTAATGTAGATAACTAGTTGGTCAAGCATTTCTTACTTTTTTATAACATATATCTTATGGTTTGTAAGTTACAGGTTTGATTCTAAGAGAAAGTAATTTGTCAATGGATTTGATATTAATCTAGCCAATTTGATATTTTTCAGCAAATTTGATTTTTCTCACTTCAATTTTTCTCTAACAAATTTGATTTCTTTAGAATTCTCCTATGGGTGATTCTATATTACTCCAATCTTCTTCAACTAATTGTATAATTTTTGCTTCTTTTATTAATGTAGAAATTTATGTTGATTCTCAAAATATAGATTTATAAGCTTATAAGAAGAAAATTGTGATGTCTTCTTCCAATGATATTGATGCAATTAAGACATCTAATTTTGTTCTTCTTGATGATGTATATGGGTTATTGGTTTCTAATAATTCAAATTTTTGGTTACTTGTTGATGGGATACACTATTGCATGGGCCGCAATATCATGTCCGTTGCAATATTTCATCCCCCACGATATCGCGTACGCGATATCATGTCTTCCCCTACGATATCACGTATGCGATATCGTAGTCTACCGCCAAATCTATAAATAAGAGGTAGCTCTTCCTTGTTTTTCATTCTAGGCCTAGACCATAGCAAAACTCTGGCAGTTTTTCCCTTCCAAAGATAGAATAATTTCCATGTGCCCGCAGTAGGAGCTCCAAAGTGAACGGATCTTTATTCGAGAAAATATTGTACCTGAACACAAGTTTGTGTATGGAAATAAAGACGAAATTCTTGGATAAACCTTGTAGTGCATGGAATAGGCTAAATAATATTTTATTTACTCTTATTTATTGTTTATCATTTAAATGCTTCCTTAGTTCATTAAATCTCTTTCAACCCTTCTCTCCTAGTTAAGTGCATTCAGTACGACCGCTTCGAGCACGTGCATTAAGCTTGGTGATCCCAGCAACGACTAGCATTTGGTAACCAAGGTTGCATTGGTTTAGGGTGTGAACGGTAAGTGGGAACGGATACTGATGCTAGGTTAATTAAGACTTAGTTAGTTAGTTAAAGTTAGTTAATTAGTCTCTTCACCCTTCACCTCATTAGCATAGGAGATAAAAATTGAAAAGATATAAAAATCATATCCCTTAGACTTACTTAAGCATGCAATCGTGACAAATACAAGTAAGTCTAGGAAGGCAACGAATGATTAACCTTAAGTGTTCCATGAGGCATGTAGGCACTTAGTCTGTGAAGTTCGACCAGATTGCACATGTAATGCTCGTATTCGTATGGTTGAGTGTAGGGGTACCTCGCCATTCATCATTGGCGCCGTTGCCAAGGACTAAGTTGTTTGTGCACTAAGTAAAACATAGGAAATTATCCATATCGTTGGGAGCTTAAACGAACCCTTAGGGTTAATCATACGAAAAATTATAGAACAGTTAATCAGCACACCGAATAAGACACAATGTCTTCTTCTTCGAACAAGAGCACTTCACTACCTAGGGATCACACTAGAGACAGTCGGCGGCACCAAACACATAACCAAAATCTGCCAATTCCTCAATAATACCAGGTGGTATATACTCATCCCAATGAGTATATACCCGATTTTACTTTTATCCTCCATCAGGATGAACAACTGCGCTGGAGAGACTTGCAAGGTAACATAGTGTTACATCTAGATCGAACAGTCCCTAACATGCTCCTCCATGCTCTCGCATAGATAGGCATGATGCAGCTCTATGCTGAATATGTTGTAGGTGATTTTGACACAAGGGATTACCATCCCACAGAAGCACAATGTTTAAGGGACTCATGGTAGGAGAGCCACCATACATTGTTGAAGGGCAAAAGGGTCCCGCACGTCCTAAGAAAATTTGGGGATGGTAAACCACTTATAACAGGTTCTCCATCAAATGATGTTCCCCCTCCTAATGATAGTGAGGAGGGGGGTATCAGAACCTATGCTCCATGATACACAACCCTGGTTCTGATCCCCGTGAATGCCAACTGTTCACTGAGGGAACGAAAACACATGACAAGGATGGGCATTCTGATCATCATCACAATAGGGGCCATAGCCATCAAAGAGAAGGTAAGAAACATCGTCATGGCGATGGTTCTCTTCTTCTTTCCCTTAATCACATCATTCACCCTCTCCTTCCACATCAGGGCACAGCCATCAAGAGCATAACGGCGAGGATAAGGGTAAGCGAAATGAGAGACCTCGATGAGAGAGTCGAGAGAGAGGACGAGGGTAGTCAAGAGAATCAAGGCATTAAAGAAGGGAAAGTAGGGAACAACGTAGGCATCATAAACATCATGAAAGAGATGATCATGACATACCCCTACTTTCCACCCGAAGTATGCTAGATATTACGAAGGCAGTTAGAATACTAACAAGGCATCAAAAAGATAGTCAGATCAAGAGACTTGATATGAATAATATCCCCCAATTTGAAGGAGGATACAACACTGATCCACAAAATCATTTACAGGCATTCCACGATGCTTGCACCTTGCAAAATATTGAGAACAAGTGGCAAAAACTAAAGTTGTTTCCTAGGACACTCATAAAGGAAGCATAGAGTTGGTACCAGTCTTTAGAATCGGAAACCATTAGGAGATGGAGTACGATGTTAGAGTTTTTCAACGATAAACACCAAACGTACTCCAGAGTGTCTAATTTGCATAAACAGATCCAAGGATGGAAGAAAGGTACTCATGACCCCTTGGATGTTGCCATGGGCTGATACTATGCATTGCTACATCGTTGCCTGAGCCATGGCTACGCACAATGGGATCAACTCCGCCACCTCATAGATGGGCTAAGACATGAGACTAGGAGAACCCTTGGGACATATGCCCAAGGGAGATTATCTGAACTTAGATCCCATGAAGTTCATCAATTATTGGAGCAAGTAGCCAAAGAAGAATGGGAACTATGGAAAAGAGAAAGCACAGAAGAATATAACCGTGATCCTTCCCTCCAAAAGAGGGGAGTGAGATTCTACGATGAAGACGATGAGTCACCACTTGAAGAGTTGGTGAATAGAAAAACCTTGCCGCTTCGGAAACTAACAACGGAAGTATTGTCTAAGGTAGATGAAATATGGAGCTCCTTAGATAGTAAAATTGAAACTGTCCTAAAGATTGCAGAGGAATCTAAGGAGGAACAAAGTAGTGACAAGGACAAGAAAAAGTAGAGAGATTCAGGCCATGCACGTGACAAGGGTAAGGGAAAAATGAATATCTCTGATGAGGTTGTGGATTCAGATACAGACAATGACGATGGATGTGAGATCTGCTTATATGACCATCCTAAGGGATGTTGCCCAATTATCTCACATCTACAAGAGTTTGGGATGTATGCACTCAACCCAAGACTTAACAGATGATAGGCACCTCGAAGGTTACCTTATCCCCAAGGTAACCCAAGGCAGTTCCACCAATTGTTAATGTATTATCCAAGTGGAACTCCGCCACAACCTATTGGGCAACATCAGCAGTGGAAATATCCACAGTCATGGGGGATGCCACTGCCTAGACAACAATACCCTTACCGGAAACCTGATCCTTATGGCTGTTATGTGCAGCAGATGGTTTCTCCAAGTGACTCTATGGGTCACACAATCCCACAATGTCACTACCAACTTCGGGAGTATTTTAGAAGGACTCCTTCTCCTCCAGGAGACACTCCACATGCGTACCATCCTTTGAATCCATTTGCCACTCTTCCATCGGTAGTTCCACTACCTCCTGCTCCAACAATGCAAGGGAAACTCCCCACTCAATCGCAACAACATAATGCTACGAGAGTTGTAAACCTTCAACCCACTATTGGTTCTGATAACCGCAAGAAGAGAAGACCTTTCTTCAGAACCAAAAGCCCAAACAAGCTCTCACAACCACAAGCGGTTGAGTCTGTGCATACTCCTCCAACATACAAGGCTTCAGAGCCCCCTTCAAACCAATACCAAAGCTCAATGCATACGGTTATGTTAACACATATTGTAACTGATTGGATCAAGGTAGGCCACCTTCCCAGGAAACTCTTTGACCCTGGAAGTCCCTTAATCTACCTCCAAGTCGCCAGGAACGAACCACATAAGGCTCTTCTTAACTTAGGTTCCGTTGTCAACTTAATCTCATGAGAAATGTATCAAGCTTGGAACCTGTCCTAACTCAAGAAGAGCAATATTCAACTAGAGTTGGCTGACCAGTCCATCACCATTCCCTTGGGATTGGTAGAGGACATCATTACCACTGTGTGTGGTTGGTCATACCCAGTTGATTTCTTGGTGATAGAAGTCAACAGCAACAAAGGGGACTTTCCAATTATAATGGGAATGGCATGGCTAAGTACAATAGACACATGCCTAGGAATTCATGATCTTTCCTTGGAAATATCTAAGGTAAACATTTATGGAAAGATCGAGAAGAAGAAAGTTCCATGCATCACATACAGTGACTCAGAGGATGATGACATGGGGGAATGCTTAGCATTTCCTACATGTAACCGATGTGCACTAGAGGATAACATTCAAAAGTTCCTGTATGTAGCAACCACTTAGCAAGTGGACACCCCGTGGTTGACAGCTAATCGAAAGAGCAATTGACCAACATGCATGGAACGAACTGGGGAAACAACTCATGCCCATAACGAAGGCATAGATACATTGGAATACGAGCGTCACTGACTTCCACGCCTTAATCTCAGAACATCAATCGAGAGAAGTTGGATACTTTTAAGAAATTCAAATAGGCACTCATTATTTCGAATCTCTCCCTTTCCATTCAGTCATGGGGGAGATGGCCACCTATGTTGATCATTTGGGGCCCTCAGTTCTTTTAAGTTTTTGTTTTACACATTTTTGTTTTGCATGTTTTTGTTTTACAAATTTCTTTAACTTTTCTTGTTTTTTTTTTACAACATCGTTATACTTTTTCATTTTTTGTGTGTATGTTATACACCTTGTAAGTTTGTCATTTAATAAGTGTTCTTCATGATGGTATGAACTATTTTTATATTGATTGTTAATATTTGGTTTTTAACTTTAAGTTATGATGTTGATACTAAGGTATGGTTCTTTTGATATAGCAAGCAATGAGTCCACTTCATCCATTCATCCACAAGTTTCTATGGTCTCTCTTGGCTTGGAAATGTATAGTCCCTTTCTAAATAAGAACTATAACAAATCGGTGATTGGGCATTTCTCAAACTAAGGAAGGACTCAAGGATTGAAAAGGGTGTGACTTCAAGGGAACTTGATGCATTTGGTGTTGGCCATTCTTTTGGGTTCTTTGATGTTTTCTTCTTGAGTTTTCTTATTGTTTCAACGTTACCCAATTATCAGGAAGCTAAGTTAATAAAAATAACAATATCTTTGCATGTGTGGTTCTCACGCATAAACATATAAAAAAACAATGAGAATTCAAAGCACACCCCTTAGACGAAATAATCATTTGGGCTACAAGCACTAGTTATGGAACTAAAATAAAAAGGTTTCCTCTAACTAAGACCCTTTTCACTTCCCATTCTCTCCTCCTTTGTTTCATTGGAATGGTGGTGGCTCTTGGCTGAAGGCATTCTTGTTACTCCAAGGGGATGGATTGGCTGAATGCATTAATGCAAAGTCACTAGATGTGGTTTGTTTGAGGCTGGACTTGGCATGGGATCTACTAAGTCACATTAATCATGAAATCCACAAGGGGTTGTACACCACCTTGTTCTTGGAATTCCATTCCATTCTCCTCTCTCCATCCTTCTCTCCATTGTTCACCTCTTTGCTTGTTGTATCATTAGTGTATATTTTGGTTGATGCATTGTTTTCTTTTTGGTAAATTCTTGTGGTTAAGACTTTAACTCTTGTTCCAAGTAACATTCCCAGAGCCTACGAACTCTTTGAATGTGGGTTTGTCAGGGCATTAAGGGCATGAGCCTGCTTTGGGGAGGACCCACTGACATTCCTATTTGGTGCACTAGTTAAATTTTTTCCCTTAACGTTTTTGCAATCCATCTTATTTTGTTCATTTCCATCTTGACATCCATTTCATCGACGTTATAGTTGTCTCTTTTTCTCCATCTTTCTTGTTCTTTATTCTTTCTTCATTCTATCACTACCGGAGGTTTGCTCTTAGTCATGGGGGTCTGGACCCAAATTTTTTCAATTTTCTCCTAACCCCTACACCTTTGATAGCCACTATTATATCTCTAGACCCATATCAGCCATATCACAACTCAGCCAATGGACCTTTCACCGAAGCAA
>MNCI01012132.1:503987-522813 GCA_015680685.1 Gnetum montanum
CTCGTATTCGTATGGTTGAGTGTAGGGATACCTCACCACTCATCATTCATAGCTTACCATCTTGAATGCTTTTTCTATTTTAAGTTCAAGCATGGATATTAAAATGTGATGTAAATTTTGTTAGAAGTGGGACCTTTCTCCCTACTAATAATAATTTTCTTCATTTATTTCTTTTTTCAAAGTATTAATTGTAAGGTTATACATGTGAGTAGATGGTTCTAAAATTAGAAAGCTTTTTCATATACACACACACACACACATTCACTGTCAAGCTTGTGATGTACTTTGAATTTTCTTTGTTCATTATCAATATTTTTTTTTGGGTTCGACACTCCACAAGTTTGATTCTAAAGGGTATACTGATCTAACATCATTATGCATGTTTATGTAAATTGAAATATAATATCGACTATATATCATGGAGTACACTACTTACACTACGCACTTGGTTAAGCATGTAGCCTATGGTTTGTACGTACTAGGTTTGATTTTAAAGGGTATGTTGATTGATTGTATATTGTTATGCATGTTTTGTTTTGGCCGAGAGGCCAATATGTCTAGTGCGATGGGGGGAGGGGGAGAAAATTTTGTCGCCCTCCACATCACACACCACCTAAGATCCCACGATGGAGAAAAACGTGATGGAAAGTCCATGCTATAGAAAAAAATGTGATGGAAAGTTCACGCTATGGAAAAAAATGATGGAAAGTCCATGCCATGGGAAAAAAACACTATGAATCAAATTAATAGAACTTTTCACAATAATTATTATTGAATAACATACAGTCATTTTGATTTTGGGTTTCAATATGAATATTAATTCTCAATGAATCAATTTGAGATTTTATTAATTTGTAAAATATATAAGATTCTCTCGACCAAATAATAGATATATATTATAAATATATAGCTAAACTAGTGTAATGGGTTTAAGCTTAGGTGCAACCACTCAAAAGAGATTAGGCTTTTGCTTATGCACTATCCTCGTAAGACCACACCTTAGCAAGATGAGTATTGAGTCTCTAGGTGATGATCCTTTATACATATTTTGTATAAGTTGAAGTATAATGTTGGCTATATTAAGTATAATCAAATAATTTCAAGTATAACAATGAGATGATAGTTTAGTGTAATCCTCTTGATTTGGAAACTCCAAATTATAAATTAGATTATACTATCCAAGTTAAATATTGTTAGAAAAATAATCTTAAAAGAAAAGTAAAAACAAAATGCAAAAACATACTTATATACGTACACGGGCGAAAAGTTTGCTATTCAAGCATTACAGTTTTCGTTCTGAGGGTGGAGAAACCAAAGTGTGGTTGTTGTAAATGTAGAGGCTTGGTTTAAGGGTGTGGGAAATCAAAGTGTAAATGTGTCTGACCGCCACTGCTCCGCTGCTGTCCCAAGAATTTCTTCTTCTACCTACTACATGTTAAATTGCTACACGCATACACGTAACGCTATTTTTTACGTTTAACAAGTCTCTAGGACAAAACTATATAAATTAAAAACATCGTTGCATCGTTTTGTCTGTTCGTTGTTTTTTATGAATAGTATAAATTTGCACGGATTGCTATATTATAAACAGATTTATTTTTCCATGGAGGCGAAAGGTTTAGCTTTTGGTAAAGATTTAGGCTTTCATAAATGTAAATGGTGAAAAAATTAACGTAACCACCTTACCTTATTTTATCAGAATAAGATTAGAATGATGATGATAAATATACACGAAAATCACGTTTGTGTCCATCATCATAAAGCTATAGCCAAGAGGGTTGACCCTCCTAAACGTCATGCAAAAATCCGTTTGAACAGAAATGCCATTAAATAAAAACAGTAGCGGATGAATATTGAACGGAAGAGGAAAAACAAAATTTTTTTGGCACTCCAGAAAGAAACTTAACAAAGCTTGTTCGATTCATAAATGGGAAACAAAATCTGCGCAAAATTACGTAACTCTCCACGCTGGATCGAACTGTTTTATTGATTTTAGGTGCAAAACCGAAAACAGAGTGACATCAAATTTGTCGGAATCCTAACCCACGGCACGATATTTGCGTACGGGGGCACGTGAATGCTGGAAGGCCAACACAGAGCAGCACAGACCGTTATCGGCCGTGCACGTTTCGGGCCTAAGCCTTATCAGAGCTGATCCAAAGTGCTCGCCTGTTACCACTGGTGCGTTTGCGTCCCGATTCTGGCTTGTTTGGGAAGGACAAGTCAAGAAGAAGAAACGGAGTTTAAGTGAAGGGCCGAAATCCTTGGCTTTGTTTGGATTGTTTTCCGAATACTACGTACACCACAGCAGCAAGAATCCAACAATAGATGCATATTGCTTCTTTTTGACTTGCAGGAACAGTGAGAAGATGCAGTGACAGCGTCTTTACATTTTTACCGTTTTGTTTTTTAAATAATCGAATTGATTTAGTTGAGTGATGTTCAAGTCAGTAAGGCCTCGCTGGCGGTTTTCATCAGTTACACCTGCTGCAAGATACTGAAAAGCATTGTAAATTTCAGGTTTCCTTGCTTGCTTCCTTGCTTCCTGCCTGTAATTTGGCAGAACATTGTGGATCACTCTTGTGCCTAATCCCCCTTCGATGTGTTCAAGGTCCGGCCGCAAGAAGCTTTCGGCACGGCTCGATCTTCCGGAATTCCTCTCCTACCGCCGCGCCAGAGTACGATTCCTGCTCTTTCTTGTCTTGGGTTGTCTTCCTTGAGCGAATTTGTCTGCTCTGTGTCGCGGTTTGATTTATAAGGCCTGCGCGTTGCTGCAAGTTTAGTGAATGTTTTTGAGTTTCTGTGGCCGGTGATTGGCGCCCGTTGTCTGCAGATTATGGATGTTTAAGACCCTAGGAGTAGCCTGTTTGGTTGCATTTGTCTTTCGCATAAATTTTCTTTTTCCTGATTTGAAATCGTCAAAGAATTGCTTAATGTTTATATGTATCCATGATGGGGGTTTCATTTGCAGACAATGAATATTTTAGACCCCAGCGGACAGCTTGTTGATGCATCCTTGAATTTGAGATGTTTCAAATTTTCAGTTCACGGATCGCCTAAAAGTTTTGTGCATATTTATTTTCTTTTTTTTTTGTTTTTGGGGTTTCTTCGTGAGCGAATTTTGTGCGTTCTGTTCCAATAATTATATCATTTGGTTCTTGAATTGATTCGCAGTTATGTTTCTGTGACGGGTCCGTGTGCCTTTATGCCTCAGGGGTACCTTTTCGCGGTTGCTGTTTCGTTGCTAGGGCTCAGGATCTCAATTATAGTGCATAGATGGTTTCGAATTGTTGATGTTTTAAGTTTCTGTGTTGGTGCTCTCAGGGCAACAATGGGATCAGGGATTAAACAAAATTGCGTATAATTAACCTTACGTGATGCGCTGTGTTAGGTCTTTGCAGTTTGCCAGGATTTGGGGTATCTATTATCAAAATCATGTTTAATTTAACATTACTGAGCGTTCAGCATTTCGTTACAGCAGCTGCCTGGAGATATCTATGCTTTAGATTCCAGCATTATCTCCTCTCTATTATCAGGATATTTTTTAAAATGAATGCTGGACTATCGGATGGGTACAATGCACTCAGCATGTATCAATCTTAACGTTACCTGGTTGATAAGAACATAAGAATTATTGCTAGACTCTTTCATTTCATTTCCAAATTTCGGTAAAGATGTTCTTTTGTAGAGTTTTAGAATGGACTTTTGGCCAGATCATTTCGTTTTCGAGTTTTCTTGCTAAATACTCTGTATCACGGCGAGTTTCTAATCAAATAAACTTTGAAGTTTTTGTCGGGAGGGTAAATATTACGTTTTCATTATTTGACGAAGGAAATGAGACCTTAAGTTTTTCTATGTGGGCAGTTGAGTTTGTTGTGGTCGGTTTGCGATAAACAGCAAACAAAGTCTATTTGTCTGCTTTGTTTTTGCCTTCTTGCTTTTGCAAGATCCAAAATTGCTGACGCGCCTGATAGGGATCGAAACCTACGACCTTCAGCTTAGGAAACAGACGCTCTATCCAGTGAGCTACAGGCGCTTTGTTTGTGTCTTAGGTTAGATTCTCTTTGTACACGGATATGTTCTTGCCCTGATCACGAATTCTATTGTACTGCACAACAGTTATGATTGCTGCAGATTGTACGGGATGCTGCGTTACTATTCTAGTCTACTGCTGAACTCTTCAGATTATTATAATTCTTGGGTAGCGCCTACTGCTGTGTCTGTTTATGGTAAATGAATGGCTTCTGTCCTAAATGAATAGCTTTTTCAATCAGGGTAGCCCGTATATGGGTTGGAATTCTTCCATCATTCAAGATAACGACTTTAATTTTATCTCACCCAAAGTATCATGCCCACCACAAGAAAATACTAATGTCTATAGGGTTTCGCTTGTACATGTTAAAAGCGAAGACATACATGGCTGAATGGGAAGTGAGCAGTGTCTGTTGGCAAAGAAATTTTTTCGATGACAATGATTAACTAATTCTTTTCAGAAGATTAAAATCACCGATTGTGCCTGAATAAGAAATTTGAAAATGAGGAATATATCTGCTAGAGAGTTTCTTTTAATGCATTCTTCTGCCTTCGAGTTTTGGCATTGGGCTGTTACCTTGAAGATAGCTTTAGGTTACTTGAATTGTAAAATTGGTTTTCCCAATAGATTTCTTGAATAATTTCAGTTTTGTTTTATTTAAGGCTTCAGGCAATGTTATTAGCCAAATATTATTTTCATCTATATCGAAATAGGCTAAAACTACTTTGAATAGCATAGTTCTTGTCAATGATGGAAAGCCATCTCGATTTCCTAATTTGTACTTTTCAGATGCAGCATGAAGGATTTTGGTGGCTTGAAACATGAAGGATTTAACCGTTTGCTATTAATCTAGCTGATGGAGGAGCTTTGTGCATCATAGAAATCTATAGGAATGTGTAGGATGTAGCACATAGAAATATTAAGTCTATTACTTTTTATCAGCTTGTCTCCTCATAGGAATCAGAGACTGCTGGATGATTATGAATCCTTGCTTGCACCATATCCATGGTTCCCTATCGTGTTAACTCGCATCTGCCATTTCTAAGTGATCATGCTTTGTATGTTTAAGAAATTATTTTCATTCCTCAATGATGATTGAGCAACCGTTTCTGTAAATTTAAAAAGTTGGAATCACCAGAATGTCCAAATGCTATGCTGTTAGCCTATTTATAACTTCAGGGGTTAGATATGTGGATGGAGAGGGTTATTTTTGAATCAGTGCACCCAATTTCTATATTCATTGTATGCTGCATATGCAACATTGACATTGCTAATAATTCACTGATGTTATTTTTGTAGGTCTTCGGAGCCTTTAGGATTACACATTTTTGGAATAATAGCATATACTGATTCATAATTGCAAGTTCTTCCGTACACAATAACTGCCATTCACAATGAATCCAAACTTCTCATTGGATGATAGATGGTGGTTGAGGTTTCAGCCGGACATCCATGAAAAGAACTTTGATTGCCAATATTATAGCAGCAGGACATTTAGCCTGGATGATTCAGCAGATAACAAGTTGTATTCTGACTTTTCTTCATGTACGGACTCGGAATCAAGCGACTGTTCTACTGTAAGAACTACAGAGTATGGTAAGGCAGAAACTGTATGCAGATCGGTATCCAAATCTCTCAACTGCATGCCGTTAACTTCCCGTATTGATGATAATGTTTCAAAGAAAGCCAAACTGATGGATGCAGTTAGCTTTGAAGGCTCCATAGACAACTACCTTAATAGCATGAGACCTTGTGAGAGAACAGNTTCCATAGACAACTACCTTAATAGCATGAGACCTTGTGAGAGAACAGGAATTGAATGGCGCAAAGCTGATCACAAAGAATTGGCTTCAATTGTTGCAGAGAAGTCGGCGGCACATTTGCAGAATTGTGACCTTCCTCCACCACAATCAGGATTGACTACAAAAGCACCAAAACTTGGGAGTTGTCTGAGTAAGGAGTTGGACATGCCTGATAACCAAATCCTGGAATTCACTTGTCATTCTAGGTCGAGATCCCAACGCATGGAGAAGGGCCTGAACTCTGGGTTAACATCTGGACATCATTACTCCTCTTCAGTTGCCTCGGAGTCCCATGGAACACAAGCTTCGGAGAAACCTAGTTCTGCTGATTTCCAGCCTAAAACAAGGTTCGTGTACATAATGGGCTACCATTTACTCTACTATTTTGGATTTTTTCTATAGATAAGTGTGAATGTTAAATTACTAACCAGGGGGTTGTTCAGTTGTTGAATGTTTATGTATTTATCTAAGGAAAATTCTTGTAAATTGGCTTAATTTATAGATTCTTCATACTTTTGATGCAGGGGGATGGGAGACATTCAATCTCCGGAAGCCGATGATATGAAGAAGTCAGAGTTATTGGATGCCCTGCGCCATTCACAAACACGAGCAAGAGAAGCTGAGAGGGTAGCTGCAGCAGCTGTTACGGATAGAGAGAAACTTATTTCATTGTTTCTGAAGGAGGCTTCATACCACTATGTTTACAGACAATGGGTCAGATTACTTGAAGTCGAAGTCACATTTCTGAGATTACAATTGAATGCTTTTCAGACAAACTGCAGTTTCAAAAGTCAGGAATTTAAGGAGACTTCAAATAACAAAGATTTTGTGAAAGAGAAGAGTGAGAAGATTCATTCGGACTCTCGGGACGGTAAGAAACGGCCCAAAAATCAGAAGGATCCAGGAACAAATATGAACTGGGGAATTGCTGTTACTCTTGGTTTAAGCCTTGCTGGTGCTGGTCTTATCCTGGGATGGAGCATGGGCTGGATATATCCAAAATTATGATTCTGTGTCCAGGCTCTATGTACAGAACGGGAGTGTTTTAGTTTAGTGTTGTGCTGTGGTTTTCCAAAATTGTTTGCAAATGTTACAGAATTTGGCAAATGATAAGTAGCTCTAGTTGAGATAATGTCTTAAGAATTACTGCTTCAAAAAACTTTGTAAATATAGAGTCTCAAGGCATGCGTCATTTTGTAGCATTGTATTTTCATTTGCATGATTCGGACATTGTAGTGACATATCACATTCAAAAGGTTTTCTGATTTGTCTATGCCCTGATGCTTCATCTGACAGGATTCATTCTTTTTCACCCCAGCGTCCTTGCTTTAAAAATATCAGCAGGATTTGTAGCAAGTACCACGTGCCCAAGTGTTAAGTCATTTAAGCTTTGAAGATTCACAGTAACATTTTTTTCAAATTCCTAGCTTACGAAGGTGCAACTTTAATGTTTGATCCATTCATCAGCGGTCTTTTTTGTTTCGGAACTGGTCCTTCTCCTCTGTACTGGTGTATTGCATTATGGCCGAGTCATGTGAGCTTTCTTTTTGTCTGGAAAGGAAAACTGTTCCTCTGGTCCACCAACTGTAGCAAGCTTCAAAAGCTTCTGGCTACCTCAGACGAGACACCAAAAGCAAAACTTTACATTTTGTCTGGTAGTTGGTAGTTGGGATTTTCAATTTAGAAGAGAAAAAGGAAAAAGGAAAAACCACCTTTGTACGAGTTTCTATTTGAATCGTAGGTTACGTTTGTTGTATGGATGCTTAGCTTTTGCTTCGGTCCAGTACATACTCTGAAAGCTACATTTCTTCGTTCTGGCAGAGTCTTCAGACAACCAGGGTCCCCACAAAACTACGTTCATTCTCTTTCCTCTTCGTTGGCTTCATTGGATTTTAACCAATTCATCCATTGCCAAAGTTTCTGATTCTAACCTTTATATTTAGAGTTTCCGGAGTGGTTCCATCGTCTCACCACTTTTCATGAAACCAACAGCTGCAGAGCCGGTAGACGTCGCTTGCCTATTAAAGCATTTAGGGTTGAAGTATAGCTACTTTCATTCTTAAATATAGCCCCGTAAATGAATTTCAATGATGTGAGTAGGTGAATGAATATTAGTTTCTTCCAATGACTAGAGTGATTTCATGCAATGTAGATAAATCAAAGCAAAATAAGTGCAAAAATTGTTAATTTATATTATTACTCAAATTTTAATGAATTAATTTTTTGGATGTAGATTTTTGGGTACCTAAATCTTAGATTTCAAAATAGAAAAATGATGGAAATGTTGATTTTCCCTTTTAAATAACTTTTTCAAATAACATTCTACATATTTTGGGCTATGTTATATTTTACTCCAAATTTTAGATTACTAATATCTAAGCTGTTTTTTTAGCATGAGATTTTTTTAATGCTATCATGTTACTTTGTATGCAATATATATGCACAATATATATATTTATACATAAGCATTAAAGGAAATTTGAAAGAAAGGGGAGTAATTGTTATGAAACTAATGCCTTTTGGGTCTATCACACCAATTTTAAAATTCCAAATTTTTTTATGGAATTTTTGTTTGTTTTTAATTTATAATTTAGTGCTTCTTAGTAGAAGGTGTGATTCAAGGAAGGTGTGATTCAAGGTTACCAATCCAAGACCCTGTAAGAAAAATTGAAAATAAATCCTATGAACAAAGCAAAGAAAATTAGATTTGATGTATGTGTATTAGAAAAATTGAAAATGGAGGAAACTATATTTATTTTAAATAGCTTTAGAGTTAGATTGGTGGTAGATGGGTGAAAAAGTAAAGGAGATTTTAGAATGAGTTGTTGAAAATGGTGAAAAATTTTAAAATAAAAAATGATATTTAAGAGCAAAATAAAGGAAAAGTAAATTTGTGCATCCTCTTTAGTATGCCTTTATCCAGTATGGAGAAATTGACAAGTTAATTGTTGAATTCTCGTAAATTTTAGTGAATTAATTTTTTGGATGTTGTAGATTTTTGGGTACTTATGGAGATGTTAATAAAATTCTAAAATCTTAGATTTCTGATGAGTGGTAAGTATCCCTTATACCCAATCATACAAATCACAAGTATGTACATGTGATCCAATCGAATTCTGTGAATAGGATTGATGTGATATCTAAATTGTTAAGTGTTGATCATAGGTTGTTGTCTTCTCACTTGGACTAGCTTTATCACATATGGTGATGAATCATCAATTGGCTAAGATATTGCAAATTCTATGTTGTAGATGTTACATCATAGATGCTATCATACAAAAAAGTCAATTTTTGATCAACTATGATATCACATATCCAATATCGCATATCTAATATTATAACACATGCTACATCATCATATATTTGATATCGCGGGATGCGTGCCTGCTTATAAATACAACACTTGGGGGCATGATCCAAATAAGTTTCATTCCATCCTTAGATAGATTCCTACAGTTTCATTTCGTAGTTTTAGCAATAGAGAGTGAATACGTGCAGTGTGGTGTTAAGCAATTGTATGAAATATTTATTCGAGTGAAGTGTACTTGGGCACAATTCATGTCCAACAATAAATATTGAGATTACTTTTCATCATTGCAGTACCCACATAATTTTATTGTTTTACTTAGCATAGTTTTTACTATTTTCTTAGTTTAATCATTTACATTTTCAAGTATTTTACTTTACTTGTTCATTAGTAAAGTGGAATGAGTACGACTAGTTTCGAATGTTTAAGTCTAACTGTTTGGTAAGCTCAATAGTGCTATTGCTTGATTCACCTAGTAATATAATGCCTGGTAACCCAGTAATGGTTACATGAGCCCAAGGCATGTATGGTAAGCCAAGATTAGATACTCATCACTCTAGACTAGTTTAGATTTACCTTCTTGTTGTTACTTAGATTAAATACTTAATTTCTCTATTATTTGTTAAGATTAGTTTAAGGTTGCAACACCATGAATTATCATATGCCTCACTTTGGACTAAACCATATGTGACAAAGCTACCACTAGTCCAAGTGGGAAGACAACGTCTTGCGATCAGTGCTTAACAATCTAGATACCACAACTAGTCCCACCCATGGAATTTGACTGAATCATGTGTGAACACTTGTAATTTATATGGTTGGATGTAGGGGTACCTACTGCTCATTATTGGTGTCGTTGTTAAGGATGGTGCTAGTTATCTAGATTAGTTATATTATAAGCAATCACTATAA
The DNA here is from genome assembly GCA_015680685.1 of Gnetum montanum. NCBI lineage: Eukaryota > Viridiplantae > Streptophyta > Gnetopsida > Gnetales > Gnetaceae > Gnetum > Gnetum montanum. Next base: position 514,042 of record MNCI01012132.1, read on the forward strand.
AAGTATTAATGATTTATCTTTCAGAAAATATTAATATTTTAATTCACACATATTATTAGATAAAACCATGTCTTCTTCACATAGGGCCAAGAATGCATCACATGATGAAAACACTAGTAGGAGAAATGATTGGTTATATACTAAAGAAAATTGGAGTGAACAATCACAAGTAGGGGTTTCATATGCTCATTTAGACCCTTATTGTACTTAAAGACTATGTTCAACTAATGCAGACAATCGTAGAGGAGATGGAATAAGTCCTAGAACAAGGAAGGCCTCAAGGCCTAGGACCTCCTCCAACCCTAGAAGAGATAAATCAAGGGACCATAGGGGGAGGGATAGCAGCCATGGTGATTCTCCCAGTTCTCCATCTTCCTCTTCCTCTTGCACATCTAGTTTTGATGAGGATGAATGTAGGTATAGAGATAGGGATCAAGATGAAGATAGAAGTAGAAATAGATAAGATCATCAAAGTAAGCATAGACGAGATCATAATAATCAAATAAATAAAAATAGAAGGCATCACCATGACATGTTTGATGATGATGGACCCTTGTTGGCTATTAGGAGCATGATGCTGATAACAGAGGTAGTTAGAATACCCCACAGGCATCAAAGGGAAAGTTGCATCAAAAGACTTGATATGAATAAAATTTCTAGATTTGAGGGTGGTTATAATTCTGACCCACAACATTATTTATAAGCCTTTTGTAATACCTGTGCCTTACAAAACATCGAGAGTAAGTGGAAAAATCTTAAACTCTTTCTTACGACACTAATAGAAGAAGCTAAAAGTTGGTATGGATTTTTGGAGCCAAATTCAATCCACTGCACAATGCTTGAGCTCTTCAATAAGAAATACCAAACCTATGAGAGAGTGTTCAATTTAAGAAAGCAAATCCAAGGGTGGAATCAAGGAAATCATGAACCCTTGGATATAGCCTTGGACAGATACTATTCTCTATTACATAGATGTACAAGTCATGGGTTTTGTACCCCAATGAGAAAGACCCTTGGGATCTATGTCCAAGGGTGATTATGTAAATTAAAAGCCTATCAGATACCATGGCTAGTTGAACAGGTGGCAAAACAAGAAGGAGAGCTATGTAAAAGGGAGAGTGTTAAGGAATATAACTGAGACCTAACCCTTCAAACAAGAGAATTCTATATGTATGATAAGGAAAAATACGAAGCTCTCGATGAGTTGATCTTACAACAGACCTTGCTAATACAAAAGGCTATTGCTAAAATCGAAGCAAGGGTAGATAAGATGTGGGAATTGATGAACAAAAAAGTTACAACCTACTTGGAAACCATAGGGGAGAAGGTAGTGTAGAAAGAATTGAGTGATCAAAACAAGAAGATGAAAAAAACCAATGAAATAGATAGGAACACTTATCAGCAAAAAGGGAAAATGGCCATAGTAGAAGAGGTTTCTGACTCAAATACAGAAGATGATGATGGATGTGACATCTGCCAATATGACCATCCAAAGGACTATTGCCCAGTTATGTTACATCTACATGAGTTTGGGGATTTTGCTTTGGATCCAAAGTTCGTACAAAAGCAAATGCCTAGGAAATTACCTTCCTCACAAGGTAATTATAGACAGTCCTACCACCAACCATACTATTCTAGTGGAACTTCCTATCAACCTTAACACTACTATCAATCGTAGTGGCAAAACCCACAGTCGTGGGGGATGCCATCAACAAACTAGCAATATTCTTATTGCTAGCCAAACTCGTATGACTACTATTTTCAACAAACTATTTCTCCAAATGGTTCTACTTCCTCTACCTTAATTAACTACTATCACTATCTTGAGTATCATCAACTCGTAGCATTTCCTATGGGATCACCATCTCAAACCTCTTATCCTCCATGACATCCTTAATATTCTTATACTTCCCTCCACCATATGTCACCACCAAGAACATAGGAAGGATTGGCACAACAACATCAATAGAAGAATGTCACTTGTGTTGTGAACATACACGTAAATGATAATGCTAGTAGATCTCAACCACAGTCTTGAAAACTTCCTTTCTTTAGGAAAGTTTCCACACATGAGCACAAAACTTGTAAACCTACTAGCTCATCAAAGCCAACACAAGGCTAGTTGGGTGCAACGTCCTTCCTCACAAAATAATGTCTTCCAATCCTATGCAAGGGCCAACACCCATTACCACTCTAGTGAAAAATATAACAGATGAACCTATCATTGTGGAGAGATAGGTAATTCCATGCATTACTACTGAAAAAGAAGGATACAGTTGTGGATTGACCTTCTAGAATGTCAACACACTCATTACACTAGTTCACAAAAAATGTGAAAAAAAAGTGTGTGCACAAGAGAGAGTAGGGGCCACTAAACCAAAAGACACCCAATGGGCAACAACTGACAACTTTCAATGGTCCAAAACATGCATGAAAACATCTGAACCACTTATTAACTCCTATTCTAAGAAAATGCCCCTAACTAAGAGCTCACAAAAGGAAATATTACACCATAGTCATACACCAATAAAAAGAGTAACAAAGGACTTAGATGATCAAATTTTAATTACCATCAAGATTACATGGGATGATAATTGAAAAAGTAAGTCAGTAAGGATGGTAAGTGAGGAACCTCAAGTGTATGATCCAGGGGATCTAGGGTGCATTTTCCGAACACTCGCCCATGAGTTTAGTCATGGGGAGAGGGCTTATCCTAACTTAGGAATTAATAAGTGCTTTTTAACTTTTTTGTTTTCTACTTTTTTGTGGTTTATAATTTTTTTTATACCTTTTTCTTTTCTTAATACTTTTTCACATTCTTTAATATTTTCTCATTCTTTTATACTTTTTTAGTTCTTAAATTTTTAATATTCTTTGATAATCTTTCATTCTTACTATCTTTGCAATTCTTGATATCTTTTACAATTTTTTCTATACTTTGCTATTCTTTCTACTCTTACATATTTTTGTAAATTTCCAATAAAACACATTGAATAAAGCAAGATATAGTCCCAATAAGGTAAATATTTCTCTATGTTATCAAATCATAAGGGATTGATTATTTGTATAGTGAGATCACACCACCCATCCATCCATAACAATAATAAAGAGTTCTTATCATGGCCATAATGATATTCTTTCCATCATTAGACTAAGAATAAACTTGTGATCATTATTGTTGGATAGAAAGGTGAAGAACCAAGTGGGAATGCAAAGGGTGTGAGATCAAGGGGATTTGTGGATTATCTTGGCTTACTACTGGGAGTTCTATCATGTTGTTAAGGAAGTATTATATCCTTGTAGATCTAACAAAAAATGGGAGTAAGAGTTCAATAAGTGCTACCTTACCATGTCATTGACAAGACATGTTACTCATGCTTGAAGGTAGTCCTCTGGTAAAGTTGACACAGTTAAAAATAAAATTTATGCACAGAATAAATTTTTGGGGGTCTCATTGGAAAGACATGTTACCCATGCCTGATGGTAGATGGCTTCTCAGGAATCTAAATAATAATAAAAAAAGTGTAATGAATAAACTTCTTCCATGGACAATATGCCAAGTGGTAATGCTCCTTACAACAATGGTAGTTTTACAGTTGTAGCTCTTAGAAATGAAACAATATGATGTCACTAGAAAGTGGTTTGGACTTGGTTTAAATCTTGGAAAGAAAGAGCTGATGATTACCTTAACCATCAATAAAACACAAGAATTCATTATGCCTATGGTAAGACACCTCACGTCCCAAGTTTAGCAATCCCTTCTCTAGTCCATTTCACCTCACTGTATAGTTAATCATAACTTGTGATTTTGTGTAATATAGCATTATTTTCCCAATCTAGTGATACTAACATGCGTGTTTTTCTAGATAGATATGTCTTACATTCAACTCCTTGAGTGCCTAAGGACACTTTTAGGTGTGGTTATATAAGGGCACTAAGGGCTAGAGCTTGCTTTGGGGAGGACCCACTCGTATAACTCTTGTATTTTACTTGCCAAGTAATTCCACATCATCTTTTGCCTTCCAGGACATCTAATAAACTTCCCATATCATCTAATAATCTATCCATACATTAGAAATTCATTATCCATTTCTTATCCATACCATAAACTTTCGTTGCTAGATATTCTTTCTTCAAGAACTTTGAATGCTAAATTGTTGAAAACTATGCATCACTCATGGCCCATGATCCTCTAGACAAGCTTTACATCTTCTAGAAATTTGATTTGACTCATTTTTTTTGAGAAAAATCAATGAAAAATTTGAAATTTTTAATGGTGACATTGTAGTTACGATGTCATAGGCATCTACAATGTTGTATCTATGATGTCATGCATATAAAACTAGTATATATATACATGCTAGATTTAGTGAGATTTTTCATTTCTCTCATTTGTAGCAAGAAAAATTTTTGTAGTTCCTTCCCAAAACTCTTGCACACTAGCTTCCAAAGGCCATAACTTCATCCTCATAGCTTTGATTTCCAAAATTCTTCAATCTTATTGATCCTAGAGTGTTCAACTTAGTTAGGGGTGGGGGGTGTGGGGTGGGGTTGTGAATTATGTGATATAAGCAAATGCAAATGAAAATTTAAAAATTTTAGCCAAAAATTCCTAACACCCAAAAGATAATATAAAGCGTAAGTATAAGAGATAATAAGTATCTTAGAGTTAATTAATCAAACTAAGGTTAGAAAGATTCATATAATACTCCTAATATATCATATCAACTACTTTAGGCTATAATAATTAAGAAAAACAATATAATGTCATAAGTAACTGAAAGCTATAACACCTAAGGAGTTCCATTTTTGCAAATTTTTCTAACTCTACAATCATAATATGATAGGAACTTGATTTAATCAAGGGTGTGAGCAAGGTAGAAAAATACTAAGAATTGATAGGAACATGCTAATGATTTCAAACTCTTGTGGATTGTAGATGGCCTCAAGGAGAATCCAAAAAGGAGGATCTTTCCAAGATGGAAGTAAGAGATCAAAAGGCCATGGGAGAGGCCAAGTGGGAGAACAAACTCCTCAAGTGGGACACACAGATTTGCTCCAAAAGCTATAAAGATGCAACTTCATAATAGAGAATGGTACTTAAAAGAAATGTACCAATTTTGGTGAAATAAAATGGCTAATGCAGTAGTTAAAAGTTAGGGAGTCTCTATGCCATACTTAGTAGAGGAAGTAGATGGAAAAGAAGACAAGGACATAAGAGGAAAAAATTGAGGCACTCTTGAACAGATATTAATTTTAGAAGGTTGACAATGAAGGAAAGTAGCTAATGGAAGAGCCACCATCACTTGAAATAAAAACTACATTGAGCCACCTTAAATTTTGATTTTGTTTTGTCATGTAACTGTGTTATTTTTTGTACACACTAGTGTGACACTCAAAGTCAGTCAATAATCTCGTACCTTTCCAATTTTGTTAAGAAAGCTCAATCCTATCTTGTTAACTTGAGGATAATTTTTTAGTTAGTCGTGCAGGTATGGTGAATCATCGGTTGGTTGAGATATCGTAGATGATACATCACATTTGTGTTGTAGCATCCCTCTTGGTGTGTTTCAATTGGCTATTACATCATAGATGCTATGTTGCATGTGTTTTATGAAAAATTCAAATTTTGATCAACTATGATATTGCATGTTTGATATCATAGCTCTGATATCACATATCCGATATTGTAGCACATGCTACATCATCATATATCCAATATCATGGGATGCATGCCTATCTATAAATATAGCACTTAGGGTCATGATCAGAATAAGTTTCAATCCATCCTTAGTGAAGAGTGGTGAGGTACCCCTACACTCAACCATACGAAACGAGCGTCGCACGTGCGATCCGGACAAACTCCGTAGATGGACTAGTTGCAGCACCTAGATAGTTAGCCTTAGGTTGTAGTTTGCTGTCTTCCCACCTGGACTGGTATTGCATTTTTCACGTATGGTTTAGTCTAGATGAGGTGTATGATGTGTTCCTAATCTATGATACTCCTGAAGGCAGTGGAAAATAATATTAACTAAGCTAAGCTAGGAGGAAAAGGGGTAAGAGAATCTAATCTAGCCTAAGTGCGACGAGCAACCGATTCATTGATCAACTGTACACATCTTGGACCTCGTGCACAACTACCACTAGGACTACCAAGAGTAGATCCTAGGTACACCACTAGGATTACCAAGCGTAGATCCCAAATATGCTACTGGGTTACCAAGTGTAGATCCTAGCTACACCACTGGGCTACCAAGCAGTCACACTTAAATGCTCCTAATCAAGTCGTACTTGTTCTGTGTTCTAGGAGTTTAAGGGTGAGAGAGAGAAAACAGTAAATAACAAATAAATAAATAACAAAGTGAATGCTGCAATGATGAAGTAATCTCAATCTTTATTACCGGTCATGTGCGTGTCCAAGTACGACACACTCGAATAAAGACATCGTACAATTACATTCACCACACTGCGGGCAGACACAGGAAAAAATCTAACTCTAGAGGGATCAAACTACCAAAGCTTCGCTACTCTAAAATGGAATCCCTAAACAAGGGAGAGCCGTGTCTTATTTATAGATATGGTGGCGGACTGCGATATTGCATACGCGATATCGTAGGGAAGACACCATATCGTGGGGGATGCGATATCCCAGCCTATGAGAATCACATCTCATCATACCCCCACGACTGAATGAAAACTCGTCCTCGAGCTAAAGTGAGAACAAGCTACATTGATTACACAGTGGATAGGTATGGGATTATTAGATGGAAAAATGGGATGATGCTGCAGTGTGGGAAGAAAACAAAACAAAGACACAACACATAGAATATTTACAAAAATTTGGAACTCATGTAGTTCCTGGTGGCGGTGACTCCTCCATAGGTGTCTTTCCCTTTTCTTTTGTTCTAGGTCTTGGGATTTGATGGCATTGAAGTATGGCCTGGTGTTTCTCCTCTTGTAAGGCCTTGAGTGCCTTGGCGTGTGTGTAAGTTTGCACTTGTGCCATAGAGGCAGCCCAGACAACCTTCTCTTTTTCTTCTGCCACCCTTTTATTCTCTATCAATAGTTTATTAAGTTGCTCGATTCTGAAATTGTCTAGCTGGTTCTGAGAAACCTTTCGCCCTATATTCGGAAGGTTTAATACTTCCAAAATGGCTTGAATAGAGAAATCAATAGTCACACCAAAAATGTTAACCATGGTGCCTTCTTCTTTATTGTGCCAAAATTGGTACGTTTCCATTGAGTACCAGGCACCACTTTCAGAGAAGGTATCTCCTGCTTCTGCCTGCTCGAACTGTATAGTAGGAGGATCTTCTTGATGAACACTGAATGATTATTCCTCCTATTCTGCATGTTGTCCGACAGGACCTTTTCTTCCACCTCTTTAGGCTCGTTTGCTTCCACCTTGGGTAGGACCTTCCTATTTTTCGCGTTTCGGGGCCATCTGCAATCACACAGGACCAATCGTTAGTAAGGTTGTTACCAAAGTTAGGTTATACCTTATCGCTTGCCTTAATAGATTTACTTTATTTCCTTGTGATGTTAATTATTAGAAGAACATGTCCCCAAAAGATTATAGTGTTGAGTCCTCTTTGCTTAGGTGGTTTCCAAATTTAATTTTCTGGTATAGATAAGGGGATGAAATTGTTTTTGACACATTCTATTCTTAATTTTAGAACCAATTACCCTTAAAGATGTCCTTTGGATGATGATGAATTTCAAAAAATTTATGCACTATTCGGCATGTGCCCACTCCCCCATGACTAAGCTAAACACTCTGGGTTCAAGTTGGTTTAAACGGAATAAAAATCGGAGTACCAGCGAGCGAGTTATGGATATGAAAGTAAGGGATGCACAATCACGAGTCGTAGAGAGGAATTTGAAAAACTTCCCCTGCGTGAACAGTTGCAAATGATGTTGATTAGCACAGGGGGGTCATGTATATATTGAAGTGAGGGCACTTAGAGAATGTACCAAATTTTTAATATTTCTTTGAAATTAAACGATGTAAACTAAGGACATCTGGACGCTTGTTAAAGGGTTCCAGGGTAATTCAACTAGTTTTGAAGGCATGAACATTATGATGGTATGGAATTTATCAATAAGGACCTCAGATGGTAGAGAAAAAGGCTATGTGATAGTAATAAGGGAAAGAAAATTATGAAAAATTAAGTTGAGGGTAAGAAATTGTGTGTTTGAGCTAGAGAATTAGTGAAGATTATGAAAAATTACACAAGTGGGTCCTTCCCAAAGTAGGTTTCAACCTATTACACCCTTGTGTAACCACACTTAAAGTGTCCGTGGGCACTAGAAGGGTTAAATATAATCCGCAGTAGCTCCACAAAACACACGCATGTAACTATCACCGAAATGAGATGAAAATTCTATGCTACACGGGACACGAGCTACAATTACACGAACAGTGAGATGAGACGAACTATAGAAAAGGATCGCAAAGATTGGGACATGAGGTAACTGACCCAAGGCACAATGAATCCTACGTGAAAAGCATGATTAATGGGTCATTAACCCATCATTCCAAGATCAAGACCAAGTCCATCCTTCTAAACAGTGACATCGCATTGTTTCATCCCATGATGAACAACTATGAGAGTACCATAACAACAAGGCGTACAATCACTTGGTGTTTAGTATGAGGGAGGAGTGATTTTTGTTTTATGGCACTTTTTTTTTTCACTTTACTGAATCCAGAGAAGCCGCCAACCTTTAGGCATGGGTGCATGTCTTTCCAGTGGGACACCCTAGAACAAC
>MNCI01012132.1:524754-542953 GCA_015680685.1 Gnetum montanum
GATCTATACCATACTTTTGCTTGATCAACAAGTGTCATAGGAAAGAGCTTAAGCTTTTTCCAATTGTTATCAATGTTATTCCATGTGTAGGCATCATAGAAGGCTAGTAAATGTTGATGTGGATCTAAGTCATAGCCTCTTGAAAATTTGGGAAAGTTATTTAAATTGAGCCTGGGTAGTTGGCTCTCTTTACGATGCCTACGTGAGATTCGAACAACCTCTTGTATTTGTGTTAGGCTTGTAGTGGCTAGTGGGTTCATCATCATCGGGTAAGTTAGGCTTTCGTGTGTTGTGATAACGTTGTTTTTGTTCATGCTTATAGGAAACTCCCACTTCAGGTTGTATACTCCAATCTTCATCATCATATAACTCATTGGTTTCTCCAATGAACTTCCTCACTAAGTGTGGCTTTATTATCATCTTGTAGGAGAGGCATTATTTTGTGTGAATTTATGTGACTTTTTATAATTACTTCTTTTTAAGAGATATATCGTTAAGTCCTTTATAGCGACCTTGTATGATATAACTAACCTAGATAGCTAGCACCATCCCCGGCAACAGTGCCAATGATGAGTGGTGAGGTACCCCTACACTCAACCATACGAAACGAGTGTCGCATGCATGATCCGGTCGAACTCCGTAGGTGGACTAGTTGCGGCACCTAGATAGTTAGCCTTAGGTCGCAGTTCGTTGTCTTCCCACTTGGACTAGTATTGCATTTGTCACGTATGGTTTAGTCCAGATGAGGTGTATGATGTGTTCCTAATCTATGCTACTCCTGAAGGCAGTGGAAAATAATATTAACTAAGCTAAGCTAGGAGGAAAAGGGNAAGTGAATGCTGCAATGATGAAGTAATCTCGATCTTTATTGTTGGTCATGTGCGTGTCCAAGTACAGCACACTCGAATAAAGACACCGTACAATTACATGCAGCACACTGCAGGCAGACATGGGAAAAAATCTAACTTTGGAGGGATCAAACTGCCAAAGCTTTGCTACTCTAAACTGGGATCCCTAAACAAGGGAGAGTTGCGTCTTATTTATAGATATGGCGACGGACTACGATATCGTGTATGCGATATTGTAGGGAAGACGCGATATCACGTACGCGATATCGTGGGGGATGCAATATCGCGGCGGATGCGATATCGTGGCCTATGCAAATCGTGTCTCATCACTTNTACGCGATATCGTGGGGGATGCAATATTGCGGCGGATGCGATATCGTGGCCTATGCAAATCGTGTCTCATCACTTAGGTATATTCTTGCAATTTCATTTCATAGTTTTAGCGATAGAGAGTAAATGCCCATAGTGTGGTGTTGAGTAGTTGTATAGATTCTTTATTCAAGTGAAGTGTACTTGGGCATAGTTCATGTTCAGCAATAAAGATCGAGATTAATTTTCATCATTGCAACATCCACTTAGTTTTATTGTTTTACTTAGCATAGTTTTTACTATTTTCTTAGTTTAATCATTTACATTTCCAAGTATTTTACTTTACTTGTTCATTAGTAAAGTGGAATGAGTATGACTGGTTTTGAGTGTTTAAGAGTAACCATTTGGTAATCCCAGTAGTGTTATTGCTTGGTTTGCCCAATGGCATAATGTTTGGCAACCTAGTAGCAGTTACATGAGCCCAAAGCATGTATGGTAAGCCAAGACCTAATACTCATCACTCTAGGCTAGTTTAGATTTACCTTCTTATTATTAGTTAGATTAAATACTTAATTTTTCTATTATCGTTAAGATTAGTTTAAGGTCGCAACAACATTAATTATCATATGCATCACTTTAGACTAAAGCATACATGACAAAGTTACCACTAGTCCAAGTGGGAAGATAGCATCTTGTTATCAATGCTTAATAATCTAAATACCACAACTAGTCCCATCCACAAAATTTGACTAGATCGTGTGTGAACACTTGTGATTCGTATGGTTAGATGTAGGGGTACCTCTCGCTCATCATATGATTTAGTCCAAAGTGAGATGTATGATTATTGATGTTGTGCAGCTATGGCTAAGCTAGATAAAATCATAGAAATTAATTATTTAATTAATCTAACTAATAAAAAGAAGATAAATCCTATAACACCCCTATTAATTATCTATAAAATATCCTATAAATAACTGATGAGTAGTAAGGTACCTCTATGCTAAACCATATGAATCACAAGTGTTCATGCACAATCCAGTCAAATTCCATGGATGGAACTGGTTGTGGTACTGAGATCATTAGGCTTTGATTGCAGTTTGTTGTCTTCCCACTTGGACTAGTGGTAGCTTTGTCACATATGGTTTAGTCCAAAGTGAGACATACGATGTTATCTAATTCTATGCTACTCCTAATGATGATGAAGAGATAAATTAACTAAGCTAATGAATAGTGGAAAATAAGATCTAAACTAGCCTAACTAGCCTAATACAAGTACCTGTCCCACTTTTTTGAACACATATAACATTGTTAGGCTACCAAATGTTAAGAGTTGTTGGGTTACCAAGCACTATATGTATGCTCGAAGTGGTCGTGCTTATGTTTATTAACAACTAGAGATTAATTGTTTAATTTAAATGCATAAAATTAAAGTGCATTAAAGAAAAAATTAATCTATTCTTAGTGCTGCAAAGATTATCAAAAGATTTTGTTTGTATTCTTATCACACTGTTGTGCTCAAGTACATCAATGTTCAAACAAAGATCTGTAAACACTCAAACTCCTACTACAGGCACTTAGAAAATATTCTAATTCTAGAGGAAACAAATGACAAGAGTTTCACTACTCTAACTAAAAATTAATATGAAGATTGACTGGAAATCGTGAGCCCAAGCGCTATATTTATAGGTTGGTGTATACCCCATGACATTGGATATCTGACATCGCATCTTGGCTTTGATGTTAGATACTTGATGTCAGAGCACATGAAAAAATGTGATTCATCATATCCCCATGATTGAATGAAAACTCATCCTTGAGTGAAGAAGAGGAGGAACAAGTTCCTTACAAAATATTGGGAGCATATGGGATTATTGACTGACATACAAAATGACTTAGATGGAATAAATAGACTCTCTAAGTGCCCAAGTATACGGAGTTACAATCTTTATAAAATTGGATGTTCATGATTAGAGAAGTAAACACCCAAGATAAAACTAACATGCAATGCCTCTTGGCAGCTGAAGAGTGTAGAATGATCATGAATGGTCCGCATCATGTGGTACTACCACATCATCCTTGGTGAAGATAGTCCTGCTTCTAGTCCATGCTCCCCACCATAATCACAATAGAATCATGAATTATTATGCAATGTGTAACACATCGTTGTTAAAGGCCTTGTCTCATTGGTGGTTACACTTGGTTCAATTGTGATTGTGATAGATTGCTCCTTTAGTCATGTTAGCAAAAAGGTTAACAAATAGGGTACAATAGATAAGCGGTCCATTACATTTGAAAAAGTTCAACATAAGAAAATATTTGAAGAGGGTGTAAGAATTCACAACAATAAAAAGAAAAGCTTACTGAAAAATGTTGTGAAGATGTGCACAATTGGATGTCATTGATAGGGGTAAAGAAAAAGATTTGATTATAAGAGTATCTAAGGGTAAAGAACTTAACTAACCCAACCAAAAGATATGTAAGTGGGTCCTTCCCAAAGTAGGCATAGGCTTTTTATGCCCTTGCATAACTTCAAACCAAGGAGTTCGTGGGCTCCGTGGATGATTAATGGTTACAAAAGGTTAAGTACAAAAACCCAGAAGAAACTACCTAAGAATTTTGACACGTCAAACGAAGACATCAAACAAGAACATGAAACTAGTAGTGAGGTGAGACATAGAAAGCATAGATGGATGAGAGAGAGAGAGTAAAATGGAGTTCTTGATTAAGGTCACATGAAGTCCCTTGTGGATTTTATGGTTAAATGACTTGATAAGATCCATCATTAGTCCAAACCAAAAAAAAAACCTTGTTCAGTGACTTCATATCATCATTCTAAGACTAANGAAAAAAAACCTTGTTCAGTGACTTCATATCATCATTCTAAGACTAATCCATCCCCCTAAGACACAAGAGTGCTCCCATAGAACAACCACCATTCCTTATTAAAGAAGAAAAAAGAAGTATGAAGTGAGGAAGGGCCTTAGTTAAAGGGGACCTTTAGGCATGGGTAACATGTCTTTCTAGTTCCATAACCAATGCTTGTAGCTTGTTTATTTTGTCTAAGGTGTGGGTTTGAATTTCCATCATTTTTTTTGAAACAAGAACCATACCATGCAAAGACATGTGTCTTTATTTTTTCTAAGGGGTATGCTTTGAATTCCCATCGTTTTTGTTTTGTAATGGGAATCACACCATGTAAGGACTTATTCAACTTCCTTTATTGGTTGACATAGAATGGTAAGAAGTCCATGAAAACACACATGCACCAAGGCAAACAAAAAGGCACAAAGAATACTGAATCTCCTTGAAGTCACACCTTGTTCAAACCTTTGAATCCTTTCCAATTCTAAAAACTACCAAATTCACAAATTTGTTATAGTTTTGTTAATGAAAAAGGGACTGCACGTTTCTAGAATAAGAAAAACCATGGAGTTTGTGGATGGGTGGATGCTATGGACTCACTGCTTGTTGCATGAAGAAAAAACCATGTCCTAATCATTCGTAACAAAATGAAAAGCCAAAATCTAGACACCAAGAATCAAATAACATGATAGTACATCCCACAATCCTGATACTTATTAATAAAAAGTTTGAAAATCACACCAAAATAAAATAAAAAATATATAAAAGAAAGTAAAAATTTCAAAAAATAGTAGATGTACTAATGATGGTGTAAAACAAAAATTAGAAAAGATTAATAACATGAAAATAAGAAGATGTAAAATAAAGTATGTGTAAAACAAAAAGTTGTAAAACAAAAAAATGTGTAAAAAAAAAGTTGAAAAATACTTAGGAATCCTAAAGATTAGAATGGGGGGGGGGGGGTGACCCCCATGACTAAACATTTGCCAGTGAAAAGGATTAATAAGTGGATAAACAGTATCCATGCATGTATGAAACATTGGTAACCATTCATGCCTCATCCACTAGGTCTTTGTTTATGGTGTCGTGGCTGGGTAGAAAAATTGTTGGTCACACACTTGATGGTTAAATGTATGGTGGGTCAAGGTATGAGGTTTGTTAACATTATGGATGTTTGGCCCACGATTACACCCTTGATCATGATATGGTATGCATAGATTTATTTGTCTCCCCACACTTGTAGACTCATTGGTTGGATTTGGAATTGAAGTACTAACGGACAGTGGCCCTTGTGTATAGTTAGAGGACATTGGTTGAGACAAGAAACATAGTGCACCAGATTGGCATTATGTTGGCTTGGTTGATGTGGTGGGTCCATGCCTAGTTTGCTTTAGCTTACTACCTTTTCTCCAGAAGGGATGTTTCCAATGTTGTGGTTGAGACCCACTGGTGTCAACATGTCTATACACATTCGTAGCACAAGTAGCACTCACTTGTTGATATTATGGTGTCGAACCTTCTTGTGTTGCTAGTGGTGGCATATAATGAGGTGGATTATGAGAATATCAAGGGTAGGCTGGATGGTAAGAGGCACGAGGTGGTGATCCTTAAGGGGATGTCATGGATTGATGATACTCAGGAGAGTAGTAGTGGTGATTGGAAGTAGAGGAAGTAAAACTAGTTAGTCAAACAAGGTGATGAACATAATATCCATGTGGGTTTAGTTGGTACGAAGGATAGGGCTAGTTTGGTGGTGGCCTCCCCCATGACTGTGGTTGTTTCCATTATGGTTGATGCCAATGTTAAGGCTAGTAATAAGTCCCCTTAGGATAGTACGGTTGCTTTTGGGGTTGTCTAAAATTACTGTGTAGAAGAGGAAATTTCCTAGGCATGAACTTTTGTACAAACTTCAGATTTAATGCCCATAACCAACTCTTATGTATATGCAACAAGATCATATAATGGCCCTTCTGAAGGTCATATATGCAAATGTCACATCCATTATATTCATCTATGATTGAGTCTATAGCCTCACTTTCTTCAGCCATTTTTCCTGTTTGCCAATAAGTGTTCTTACCTATCTCTTGGTCCCTTTTCCTCCTTTTGTTGTGACCACTTAAGTCATTTTGTGCTACTCTCTCCCCCATGATTTCTATACAAGTTTTAACTTTCTCATCCATCAATTCCAACATCTTATCCAACTTTGCTTCAAGCTCAATGAGAGAATTTTGTATGGGCAAGGTTCATTGTAAAATCATCTCATCGAGAGCTGCCTCTTTTCCCTTATCATAGATATGGATGCTTTTCTTTTGCAGAGTTGGGTCCAAGTTATTTTCCTCTACATTCTCTCATTTGCATAGCTCTCCTTCTTCTTTTACCACATGCTCGATCAACTCTCAGATTTGATGGGTTTGTAGCTCATATAACTGACTTGGAGCATACATCCCAAGGGTCTCCCTTGTTTCATTATGAAGTTCATCAATGATGTGGAAAAGTTGCCTTTCCTCAGAGAAACCATGGCCAGGACATCTATGAAGTAGTGAATAGTATCTATTCAAGGCCACATCCAAGGGTTTATGATTTTCTTGCTTCCACTCTTGGATTTGTCTTCTTAGGTTGGACACCCTCTCATAGGTTTGGTATTTTTCATTGAAAAGTTCTAGCATTATGGACCATTGGTGAATGAAACTTGGTTCCCATGATCTATACCAACTTTCCACTTCATCGATTAGTGTTCTAGGAAAGAGCTTAAGATTTTGTCATCCATTCTCAATCTTGTCTGAGGCATAGACATCATGGAAGGCTTGTATATGATGTTGTGGATTTGAGTTGTAGCCTCCTACAATTTTAGGAATATTATTCATGTCAAGCTTATGTAGACAACTCTTTTTGTGATGCCTGTGAGATATCTTTATTACCTCTGTGATCTACATTAGACTCTTAGTGGCCAACAAGGGTTCATTATCATCAAACATGTTGTGAGGGAAATTTTCATTTATATTCATTTGATCGTGATGATGTTGTCTATGTTCATAATGATGTCTTTGAATTTTCCCATGGGTTCAATTCCAGTTTTTAGCTTGACCCTTTAGTGGAACTTTATCTTCGTACCTACGTTCATCTTTGTCAGAACTAGATGTTGAAGGGAAAGAGGAAGATGAGGAATTGGAAGAATTGTCATGGCTTCTATGATGTTTTTTAGGGTCCTTTGATTTATCATTTTTAGGTTTTGAGGATGTCTTAGGCTTGGAGGCCTCCTCTAGTTCAAGACTTATGTCATCTCCTCCAAGATTGTCTGCCTTAGGTGAATGTAATCTTTAAGTGTCATCAGGGTGATCATGATCATATGAAACTCCTACATAAGGTTGGTCACTCCAATTTTCTTCATCATATATCTCATTAGTTCTCCAATGAATGTGTTCGCTATATAGTGCATTGTAACTTTTGTGTAAGAGAGACATTTTTGTTGGTTTATGGTGTGTGTGAGTTAATATTTTCAGAAAGATAGATCATTAATACCTTTATAGTGATCGTGTATAATATAACTAATCTAGATGACTAGCACCATCCTTGGTAACAACATTAATGATGAGCAACAAGGTACCCCACGCTCAACCATATGAATCATAAGAATTCATGCACATTCTGGTCGAATTCCATGGATAGAACAAGTTGTGGTATCTAGATTGTTAGGCTTTGATTGCAGTTCGCTATCTTCCCACTTGGACTAGTGGTAGCTTTGTCACATATGGTTTAGTCCAAAGTGAGACATATGATTGTCTAATTCTATGTTGCTCCTAATGATGATAAAGAGATAAATTAACTAAGATAATGAACAGTGGAAAATAAGATCTAAACTAGCCTAGCTAGCTTAACACAAGTAGCTATCCCACTTTCCTAAACACATCTTGAGCACATATATCACTACTAGGCTATCAAATGTTAAGCATTGCTAGGATACCACGCACTATATGTATGCTTGAAGAGGTTGTGCTTGTGTTCATTAACAACTAGAAAATAATTACTTAATTTAAATGCATAGAAGTAAATTGCATTAAAGGAAACATTAATATATTCTTAGTGCTACAAGGATTATCAAAAGAGTTCATTTTTATTCCCATCACACTGCTATGCTCAGGTACATTAGTGTTCGAACAAAGATTCGTACACACTCAAACTCTTGCTACAGGCACTCAGAAAATATTCTAACTCTAGAGGAAACAACTAGCAAGAGCTTCACTACTCTGACTAAAAATTAATATGAAAATTGACTAGAAATCATGAGCCCAAGTGCTACATTTAGAGGTTGGCATATACCCTGCAACATCAGATATTTGACATCGCATCTTAGCTTCGACGTTAGATACCCGACGTTGAGCCTCGATGTCTGGTATTCGACGTCGAAGCACATGAAAAAACGTAATTCATCAATAACTAATAGAGATGCTATGAAACTTCAAGGATCTAGATTTAACCTTGATTTACTCACTCAAAAAGAAGC
Source organism: Gnetum montanum (assembly GCA_015680685.1). Classification (NCBI taxonomy): domain Eukaryota; kingdom Viridiplantae; phylum Streptophyta; class Gnetopsida; order Gnetales; family Gnetaceae; genus Gnetum; species Gnetum montanum. Next base: position 533,275 of record MNCI01012132.1, read on the forward strand.
GATAAAATAAATAAAAATTATTAATTACGTGCATAAATACAAAATATTAATATAGCATAGCAAAATTTTACAATACCTGCATATATAATTATATAACATGTAATTAATGAAAAAGGAACAATTGCATAGCCATAAGAAGGTAGATATCAAAAAATTTCACTAGTTGCATCATAAAATAGTGTGTAAAATAACGATCCCAATGACACTTATTTTGTCATAAACAAACATCTAGATATAAAGATGTTCACATTTGAAGTTTACTAAATTAAATAATAAAATATTAATATATGATAAATAATATTAAATTTTCTCAAATGTATAGCACACATCAAAATGAAAAAATGTTCCTCGCAATCTTAAAGTCCTAATGGCATAGATGGAAAATTCATATCTATCATACGATATTATTTATTTACAAATATAAGTATGGCTTAAATATCCAAAAAGGGTACAAGATCTTAATTTTACAAAAATAAAAAATATACAAAAATTATTTTTCAAGTTTAGAAGCTCCATGTTGTACAAAATTGATTCACCTTTTGTCCCATGTCTCTTCTAAAGATTTCCTACCTACTTTGGGCTCTCCGCATCAAAATGTAGGAGTAAGAACCCCTTAAATAAGAAAGGTTGTTATATTTTCCTCTTCATGGAGCATAAAGGTTTTGGGCCAAAATTCATAGGATATGGGCTAGGCAAGGTTTTCAATGAAATATTCAAACATGTTTTCAAGTCTAGAAATACCACAAATTTTTCAAAAATCCAAAAGAATGTATATTTTATCATTGGGATAACCTCACTACTATCATTGTATATCCTTTAAATTATTTTAATGTCCAAGGATATCACAAATTTATCTAGAAAAAATCTAAAGAATGTATATTTCAATCAAGCAGCTCCAAAGGCTAGGTCTTGGTTACCCTCACTACTAAAGGGACTCATAGATAGCTCTTAAAATAACCTTACTACTATCATCAAATTATCCTTGTGACCTTAAAAAGGTCACTCATTACCACTTCTTAGCAATAGCCTCACTACTAACATCCTCAACAATCAAGACACATGTATCATTGGAAAGATAGGTCTTAACTATGCCTCACGACAATTCCACTAGACTCAATTGTGCAATGCCATGGTCTTGGCTAAATTCATAGCTTTACATGAACTTATGAATCAAAATCCAAGGTAGGAAATTCATCCAAAAACTCTTGTTCCCATGAGGTGGATCCCACTAAGGAACACTCCACTACTGCATGTAGATGGGGGCATCTAAAAGATTCATGGCTCTCACTACTAATTAAGCAAAATTAGTTACACAAATATTATTTTTCAACAATCCTAAAGCTACACAAAATGGCCAAAAATCCATAATATCTTAAATTCCACAAAAATTTTGCCAAAAATTCATGATAGCCAAAATTCCACAAAATTCTCACAAAATCATATTTATGTCATGAGTTAGACTAGGGGCATCTAAAAGATTCATGGCTCTCACTACTAATTGAGCAAAATTAGTTACACAAATATTATTTTTTCAATAATCCAAAAGCTACCCAAAATGGCCAAAAATCCATAATAGCTCAAATTCCACAAAAATTTTGCCAAAAATTCATGATAGCCAAAATTCCACAAAATTCTCACAAAATCATATTTATGTCATGAGTTAGACAAGAAACCATGTTTATATCAAAAGCTGATATAAAATATTCATAAAATATTCAAGAAATAGGTTGGACAAAGTTTCCACAATTCTAGAAATTCATCAAAAGACAGAAAAAAGGAATAGATAAGATTAAAATATTATTTTTCATAAAAACAGGTCCAAAATTATTAAAATCTAGCAGAATCTCAACATAATAATCAAAATTATAGAATAATAGCATAAGATCAAAAAGTAGAGAGGAGGAATAGAAAATCCACAATAATATAGGGCAATTTCATAAAAAAACATAAAATAATCTCTCTTATGGGATCTACAACAAAATAGGGTAGCCATATGAAAAGGGAACTAAAATAATCTTTCTTACTTGTGTTGGTAGAGCTCCTAGAATTTTCTTAGCATCTTCTTTTTCTACCTTAACACTTTTAATTTATCTTTGCTTTGCTTAACCCATCACACCTGAAACCCTTTTATAAATTGTGATGATATGTAACTAAATCCACTAAAACACCACACAATTCTAAGCTTAGCACTTCTCCGACAAGAATCGAGCTAAGTCATGATGCTCCCTACCATGACTGAAGCTTGATGGCCTCACGGATAGCTTCAAACGGAGTCAAATTGAACAGGAAATGGTCCCATGGGACCCACAGAAGACTACGGTGATATCCAGCATCAAACCTAGTGAATCTTGAGCCCAAAAGACTTGGTTTTCATTAAGTATGCATCTTGTAAGCCCGGCGTGTACGACCAGCGTGTACGCCCAGCGTGTGACTTCAAAGACAGACAAAAACAAACACTTAGAGCATGATTTTCATAGCCAATCAACTCCTAGAGGTAGAGAAACTATCAGGCATCATCCAGGGATCCCAAAAATCAAGTTTTGACTTTGAAAAGTGGCACTTTCATGCTTGAAAGCTGGGCTACACGCCCAGTGTGCACGCCCAGCGTATACACCCCAGCACACCGTACACTTGTAAAGTTTCATTCTATTGCACTCGGTCGACGCTCCACATGTCACCCAATTTAAAATTCTAGCATCCCATAGCTAACATCCCATCCCAGATCTGAGTTTAATGCCCAAACTTGTACAAAAACCCAGATTTTTTACCAGATCGGGGTTTGAAAAATTAGAGAATTTGGACGAAAATTTGGGCAATTGGCGCTGAGAACATCCAGAACACCCATCCTGTATGCTAGACTTTGACCCTGCACACTGAGCATACAACATCCACGTTGTGCCTGCAGTTTAAACCAGCATACCATCACCCCTTCGCATCCACCAGGGCTCTTCGTCTGTCTTGTGCCAGATCCATAACTACGTTTAGACCGGTGCATAGTAATTTTCATCATGCAATAATATTTCTGCATTTTTGGCTAAGATTTACTACAGTTTTTGTTCATTCTTGTTTAGCTCCTGTTTACATCCCTGCACATTTACGTTCTGGTTTATGCTTATTACGCTGTTTACACATAACCTAGCACATTGCACATTGGCATACGTTTGGGGAAATCCTTATCTGATCTGCGTGCGGACCATCCAAGGTACTTTACCTTCGTCAGTTCCAGTTCACCCTCAAGCAAGGGTAGGGTCTTCTGTGTCTGTCTACGGATCTCTCGGTGTCTTTTTTTCATTCTAGCCGGGCACCAATGATTTCAGACAATACAGAAAATGGCGCTAGAAGGAGGGCATGAAACTGTTTAAATCTACTCTAATCTCATACACCCATCCCCTATGCTTCTGATCTACCACTGGGTTTCCTTAGATTCACATTGCGTCAACATTAAATCTGATTTCAAACCTCCCAAATCTATGCCCTGTTTTGCAGCATTCTCAGCGTCTACATGCTGCCCAGCTTACCTACATGCTGTAGACCTTGTCTACACGCTGCCCAACGTACTTGCACGTTGTAGACATTGTCTACACGTTGCCCAACCTACCTGCACGCTGTAGACCCTTTCTACATGCTGCAACCACTTGCAACATGCTGACCACTCTGACTTTACGCTGACAGTTGCAGTCTGCATGCCATGACCTCAGTTTACACACTATGACCAGTTTTTGTACACTGGTCGTTGAAGCCTGTACGCTGGCACCCAATCCATACGCTATGCAAACAGGTCACATATTGCCAACTTAGGTGTACGCTGATAAACATGTCCATTTCATACTTAGCCAAATTTTCACCTGTTTACACCGTACATGTTGACAACACTTGGAAAATTTTTCAGTGTTCACACGCTGCCAACTTGACACAGTGGACACTTAGGACAACTTTATACTTAGCTTTCACATGCTGATAGTTTTCATGGATAGTTAGTCACGTTGCACACATTGCAGTCCAGTTACATTGCACACTCAGCCTAAAACACACTTGGCACTTGTTAGCCAGCTCGTACGTTGCCCTGTCACACATCACCATGGAGTCATCTCAGACCTCTAATGCATGCACCTTCGTAATCCTCACACAAGAACAATACAAGTTTATCTATGTGAAGATTCGGGCCAACCTTCCTCTTGACACCATAGAATAGGAGGCAAAATGAAACTTTGAGCGCATATAAATGGGAGGTCATGAATTCGTCCCCTCTATATAGGACATCATCCCCCTTTCTGAGCCTCACCACTGACTCATCTCTCAGCTCCTTTTGGCAAGGAGCCAAAACTCACGGCAACCCATTGAGGAGCCCCAAAACCAACATGATATAGATGACTTCGAGGGACAATCTAAACCTGAGGATTCATACCACACCCTCACTCCCCACGCCTACGTGAACCCATCACTCCACCCTCGTATGGGATAGACAACCACTTACCAAGTGTCAACGAGCACACAAGCACTGGTATCCCAACAGAGATTACCCACACCCATCTCCACCCAGTACATACCACACATGCAAATACATGGAGCCCCTTTCATCAGTTCAGCTTCGCACATCCAAGGTGTTACTTCATAGTTTGTGGCTAGGTAAGGAACCATACCCCTTGTTCAACAACCCACTTACTTCAATGTGCCACACCCCGCGACCACAACTCTGAACGTTGCTCCATAGCAACAAATGACAACCCAACAATCTCTCCAACCAACTAATCTGTCTACTGCTCAAGAGTGGGCAGAAGCAAAATAATGGATGCAAGCGTTAGTTGACGAGGTAAAGCACCTCAAAACAGCCAACGCCGAAGTAGTTAAAGTACTAGACTTCTATCACGGTGATTCAATTAACTCTTCAGTGCCATCATTAGCTTTACCCAAGGGAATCACACTGCCCCAGTTAACCAAATACAATGGGAAGGGAGATCCAAACGCTCACTTAGTCACGTTTCGATCAGAAACTCTATTGCTTCAAGCTTGGTCCCATGCAATCTTACACGTGTTTGCTATGTCCTTAATGGGTGTAGCCTTAGACTGGTACCGAGCTCTACCCCATAACTCCATATCCTCTCTTGAGGATCTGTTACAATAGTTTGTTACTAGGTTTATGTACAACCTGAAGCCTGAGGCCACACTAGACACTCTGATACAGTTGAAACAAGCACCACTTGAGCCTATGCAGAAGTTCATCCAACGATGGAGTGTAGCCCTTAACGAACTTCATGAGCCCATCCCTAAAAAGTATTTTCTTACGAGTCTGAAGGGAGATGTAAATGACTTCATTAAGTCAAAACTGTACTACCTAAGCACTCAAATGTTGAGCCAAGCATTCACACAGATCAAGAACATAGAACAAGCTGCACAAACCAGCAATGATCCCGCCTATGTGGCTTACAAGAACCAACACGTTGCCAAACAACAAACAACAACGAAAACTATAGCCGCAAGCACAAAAACAACAAACACCAGTACCAACCTCCCTACAACAACAGGGGCCACCCCTAGGCCCAAATTTCAGCACAAGGATCACTCTAAGTATACGCTGCTACCCACGTGACCCTCTGAACTACTAGAGCAACTCCTCAAAACCGGGAAAATCCAATACAAACGAGTAGCAGAAAATACCTGTTGAAGACACGACAGGTACTACGAGCTACTAAGGAACCCCACCTTAGCAGCACCAAACGAGCCCCTAGTTCCACGACATTTCAAGTTAGACCAATTCTCTCACTACCACCAGATGTCCAGTCACAACATCGACACCTACCGTGCATTACAGGATGATCTACAAGCAATGATAGAATGGGGCCAACAGAATGTCAACACCCTGAATCAACCTAGCACAGACAATGCCTCTTATGTCATAGACTCCATTGGCATAGATAGTAAGCCTAAACCTGTGCGAAAACCTTTTGTGATCCATGTGCCTCCCAGCAAGGCAACAATCCCCTCCGCCTCCACCAGCAAGAGGCCTCCCATCATCATCAAGGTGCCACCTAGGGCACCAAAGACACCTTTCATTGTCAAAGTACCACCACCACATTCGTCCGCTAAGACGTTAAACTAGTACGACGCACCAACGACAATAGCAAAGAAATCTTTCGTTATCAAGGTGCCACAACAAGGTAGTCAAACACCAACAACTCCTCCCAAAATACCATTTGTCATAAAGGTGCCCCTACGGGATGGCCCCTCACCTACCCAGAGCCCAACCGTAGGAAATGTCTCAACCTCTTCTCCCTCAAGAGTCAACCTTGCCAACAACATGGGTAAGCCTACCAAATGGTAGCAGAAGAGGACAAACAAACAACGAACAACATCCATAGCCGAAATAAAAGCCACATCTAGTATACAGCAACCGAACGCTAGGGGCCCTACCCCTAATCCCAAACAAACCAGGCGCAAGCCCTCGACCCATATAGAGGCAACCAACACAACCGCAAATAACACGGAATTTGTAGCTACACTGGCCGAGGTGAAACAAATGCTCAAACAAAAGAACACAACCATGAGCTTGTACGACCTAGTCATGACATCATCAGCTCATCGAGAAGCCTTAGCATAAACGTTAGCATCCATTCCTATTACAAAAGACATCCCTGCTAACATAGAATTCATCTGTACAACGATTTCACAACTCACACCACAAGGATTGGGTTCAAACACCTTAGCCTTCTGCGACGATGCAGTTAAAGTCAACCCCGAATGAGGGGAGGTCACAACAGCTCCATTGTCGATTAGCATACGTGTTGGGAAATGTACCATTAGCAGAGTGCACGTTGATGATGGTGCAGCAACAAACATAGTTCTATACTCTGTCATTGACAAACTAGGCATGGCAGACGAGATCATGCCAACAGAAACCATGTGTCTAAAATCCTTCAACGAATCACGTGTCATAGTCAAAGGCATGATTAACCTAGCCTTCGTGGTAGGTGAACAATTCCCCACCAGCACGGAGTTCACCATCATAGAAGAGATGCCCAGTTTCAACATGATTCTTGGCAGACCTTGGTTAGCGCAACAACGAGCCATTTCCTCATTGATACATCAAGAAATCCACCTTCCATACGAAGGTGGACAAGTCATTATACATGGCGACAACACTCCCTTTCAAGCCATCCACAACATAGACATGTCCCAAGTCTTGAAAGAAGAGTCTCTTGATGGAACCTCCACGGCAACAAACGCAACAGCTAAAACAACCAAATGAGTGGTAAAAACTGAAAGCCTCCCAGAGCAACCAAAAACTAGCATACCTCCTAGACCATGTTCGACTAGGAAACAACCACATAATCAAGACTCCCCTGTGGCCAAAAACACGTTGGATCCCTGCCCACTCTTTACCTTTGTTTGTTGTGCATGTGTCACCATAGTTTGCATTGTACTAGCTTACACGTTTGCATTTGGCCCGAAAAGGCCTTAAACTACACCGTGGCCCGAAAAGGCCTTAAACTAGTACCTTTTCACATTATTTTCTATTTAATGGTGCATTTCAGTTCATGTTTCTGCAGTTGCTATTTAACATTGTTTTCTCTAGTTGCTTTTGTTTACAGGATCATACAGATGCACATGCATGCATCCACACAGAGCAGTCCTGGCATCACGAGTTAAAACTGATACCACGCATCGTCCTGGCGTTATGATGATAAACTGAAAGCACAGTTCGTTCGCAATGACAATAAACTAGCACCCATCCGGTACGACATTAAACTGCCATAGTTTTATTTGCCAGAGTCCGCTAAGACTATAAACTGGTTTGCCTCTCCACAGTCCACCAAGACTATAAACTATGAATGTACCATCTGCTATGATGCTAAACTGACAACGTCCAATGGGTTATGACATAAAACTAACCCATGATAGTCCGCTACAACTATAAACTGGCAGCTTTGTCTCTAGCCTCCTGATCGGTAGCTGCATTCAAACTTCATCAGAGCCGCTACCTCGCTCATCATCAGTTGATCTTGACAACATTGCTGCCATGCATATTCAGTACCTGAAATATCATTCGGTGCCTTTTTTTTCTCAGTCTAAGCTTACTCACTCACTCATGGTTTTCTTGTCTTCTTAGAGTTGTGTTTGCAGGATGACACTCAGAGGTGTTCGTACGAGAATGCACTGCGTCACAGCAGCAAAGTATCACATTGTTCCTAACACACATAACTAGGTTAATCAAGCCATTTACTAGTACATTTCCCATCTATTCCTCAACATACTCTACTCAGTCATACCCTAGACACACCTAATGCATCCCAAAACATTGAGCACACTGTTGCGCACTACAACACTTTTAAGTAGTTGCAACACACAACATGACACTTAAGCATGCGTACAAGATCAAAACAAAGCTCTTTACAAAAAAATAAAAAGAAACAAAAAATAAAGAAAAAGAAAAACAACAAAAGAACAAAAGAGCAAAGAGCAAAGAGCAAAAAAGCTAAAAAGAAATACAAGACCCTTGGCACTTTCCATACAAGCCCCAGGTGGGAAGGCAGTTGTCTTGGAAGCAAGTACTCATGTCTCAAGTGCTCAAGTAATATCTCATTATGTGGCTTTGGCTCTCTACCAATAGGTTTCCTTTAACACCAACAGAGGCTCTGTTCCTCCAAAGAACGTAACACATCATCATCGTGGCATTGGTTGTGCCAACAAGTCCTCTTAAACACTAAACAAGAGTCTTGTTCCGCCAAAGGACGTATACCTCATGTCTTGGTCCCAAGTCTGCTAGACAATGGCTATTAACAAGGATCAACATGGCCTATATACACACCAGAGCATTCCCTACACCATGCACAATCCCTTGATCAGTTCCCAATCCCTACAATTTCCATTTCCCTATCCAGCTACAAACTGCATTTCCCCAACCATGTGCACTACTGAACACGGTGCGATGGCATCTTGCCAAGTGTCGAAGGACAATGCTACTAAGTTGCTTGTGGTGTTTTGTACTTCTTTGTCGACGCCTCTCGGGTTGACTCCTCCAAGCACCAACAAAGAGGGGCCAATGAAACACCAGAAAATTCTGAGCTTAGTACTTCTTCGACAAGAATCAAAGTACGCAGCGTTCACACAAAACTAACACATACGCTCAGTTGAATGCAGACCAAATAACACACAGATATGCCAAAACAAATCATTTTATTGCACACACCAGCATTTACAAAACTGAAAGGAATGCTTGTTCTAGAGCAAAGCGCATCACAGAACGATTTCTCTTTCAGTGGCGGAGAGAATGCTTAGTTTCTAAGCAGAGCGCATCAAGAAACTGATATCTTCTCCTTACAACTACTCACTCTTGCAGAAATAAACTCACACTTGCAGAAATAAACTCACACTTGCAGAAACTCACACTTGCAGACTACTTGACTCACTTATGCTACTTGCATCTTGTGTGTCTCTACACACACACACACTGCTATTTATAGCTTACAAACCGCTTTACATTAATGGGTGCCAACTGGGATGATCTACTTTTCAGGATTCGAATCCACTTTAAGAGATTGTGGCAGACAGCTTTTTAACGTGACGGTGGACTATTTGGACCAAAATCGTCACTATGTCCATCAGAATCGTCTGCACGGTTGTGGAAGTCTTCAGAGTTGTAATCATATCGTCCGGGAGAATCATTAGGCGTGCTGTCTGTGCT
>MNCI01012132.1:547524-570448 GCA_015680685.1 Gnetum montanum
GTTTTTCTCCCTTTTGTTTTATGACTCTCCTAGGATCTAAAGTGATACCTAGTTCTTTGAACATTTTTCCCATTTTTTGTATTTTCTCTTCCTGTTCTTCATAAGTTGATTTTTATTTTTTAAATAGGATTAACGGTTTCGTGGGTTTTTCAGGTTTGGGAGCTAATGGATCATAAGGAAGAAGTTTTGGTGGTTGTAGCTCTACATAGTATCTCCATGATTTTGATGATGATCTGAATAAAGACTTTTTAGGTCTTTTCTGCTCATAGTATTCTTCTAATGGATCTTCTAGGTCTGGGAAGAGCCTATGGATCGGAAGATCCTCTGTGTTAATCTGTGTCCCGTATTCCAAATTTGTTGAACCAACAGAGAGAGCTTGTTGGCCAAAAGGTAAGAGTGTTTGGATACTGACTGAACTAAATAATTTAAAACTTAACCTTGTACCTATTGTGCAGTAAACACTTCGATCTATAATATCAACGGGAATATAAGTAATAAGCATTAAGCTATTGAACAAATGTGGATCAGAAAGCGAGAGAGTAAAATTAGGAATCGTTATAATCAGAGCATCGGATACTAACTGACCTTTAGCTTGGGTTATGATGGCTTCTTGAAACGATTTAAATCTCCTATCTATTAACGCAATCCAGTAAGGCTTTTTAAGACGATAGTTGAAGTGTGGATGAAGGTGAATAGCAATTTCAGCAAGATGGATATATTGATAACCTGCTTTTTTCCATTTATCAACCTCCCCCGGGTCAAAAAAAGTAAGAGCTACTGGACGAAGGCCAGAGCCAGCAATACCGAGATCACACTCACTAAAATGCATTGACTAAAAAGATTCAAATGTGTGCAATGAGGATTTGGGATAGAAATCTTTTTGGCATGGAGGTGGTATCAGAGCCTTGTTGCGGTTCTTCGTCATTCAACGCCAGGGGTGGACGTGAGGGTTGCTCATAAGATCGTTCGTGCAGTGCTGTAAGCTACGTAGTCACGGCCGATGGATAGGCGAGTAAGTCATGCAAGCCAGAGGCTGAACGCTCCCTACCATGACTGAAGCTTGATGGCCTCACAGATAGCTTCGAATGGAGTCGAACTGAACAAGAAATGGTCCCATGGGACCCACAAAAGACTACAGTGACATCCAACATCAAACCTGGTGAATCTTGAGACTAAAAGACTTATTTTTCATTAAGTATGCATCCTGTACGCCCGGTGTGTATGCCCAGCATGTACGCCCAACATGTGACTTTAAAGATAGACCAAAATAGACACTCAAAGCATGATTTTCACAGCCAATCAACTCCCAAAGGCAGAGAAACTATCAGGCATCATCCTGGGCTCCCAAAAATCAAGTTTTAACTTTGAAAAGTGGCACTTTCATGCTTGCACGCCCAGTGTATACACGCTAGCACACTATACACTTGTAAAGTTTCATTCTGTTGCACTTGGTCGACGCTCCACATGTCACCCGATCTAAAATTCTAGCATCCCACAACCAATCATCCCATCCCAGATCCGAGTTTAACACCCAAACTTGTACAAAAACCTGAATTTTTGACCAGATCAGGGTTCAAAAAATTAGAGAATTTGGGAAAAAATTTGGGCAATTGGCGCTGAGAACATCCAGAACACCCATCCTGTACGTTGGACTTCGACCCTGCAAGCTGAGCATACAGCCTCCATGCTGTGCCTGCAGTTTAAACTAGCATACCATCACCCCTCCGCATCCACTGGGGCTCTTTGTCTACCTTGTGCCAGATCCACAACTACGTTTAGACCGGTGCATTGTAATTTTTATCATGCAATAATATTGCTGCATTTTTGGCTAAGATTTGCTATAGTTTTCGTTCGTTCTTGTTTACCTCCTGTTTACATCCCTACACATTTACGTTTTGGTTTACGCTTATTACGCTATTTACATATAACCTAGTGCATTGCACATTGGCATACGTTTGGGGAAATCCTTGTCTGATCTGCGTGTGGACCACCCAAGGTACTCTACCTTCATCAGTTCCAGTTCGCCCTCAAGCGAAGGTAGGGTCTTCTGTATCTATTTGCGGATCTCTCTGTGTCTTTTTACATTCTAGTCAGGCACCGACGATTTTAGACAGTACAGCCACCATCTGTTTATAAGGAGAAGAATGAAAAAAAAAACAAGCTTAAATTGGCTTCAAAATGAAGAATAAAGGACAAAAAATATCTTTAAAGAAAAAATGTGATAGGACATGGTTTTGAAAAACAATGATTTCAAAACCAAACATCAACAAAAAATAAGTGGCAGAAGGATAAGTAATTTTTATAACATATATGCTTTTCTTTGGTTTTGCATGTGAACGCGCATAATAATGTTGTTGACTCTAAATTAAAATTTAATTTTTGTTTTTATTTTTATTTCAAATTTTTTTTCATAAGTTCTTTTTTTTTTTCTTTCCAATAATACCCTTAATGTTGAACCTCTCATAACATGCACACTAAAACTCCAAATCAAATTTTGTTTGAACCTACAGGATCTTTATCAAGTTCTCTACCAAATTGTATGTTGAAATCTCATCTAGGAATTACTTATCATAGTCGTCCACTTCAAATGCTGAAACTTTTACATTATTTTAGCAAACTAGAAAATGTGATATCTTGAGAACCTTAACTCTGATTCTAATGAACCAAGGGTCAAAATATACATTTTAAAATATCTTAGATACATTGGTAAGGTCAAATTTTGGGGAGGATATCATCCCAAGGTACTTCCTTAATAAAGCTAATTAAAAATAGACTCCAAATTCTACTTTAATGACAAAAAGCAACAAGGGATATGATTTGGGTAGGACGAGAGTTTAAAATTGCTTCATGAAAAGAGTATTATATATTCACATATGCATAATAAAAATAAAAATTGCATAATTGGATGTGCATAATAAAGAATAAATGTGCATAATTGAATCTACATAATAAAGATTAAATATACATAACTAAATGTGCACATAAAAAAATAAAATATGTATAATCAAATACTTATAAAGGCATAATAACTCATAAAAGAAAAGTTTCCTAAGGTAATTGGATTTCAATATTTAATCATAAAATATTCAAAAAATCTACAATTAAGCTTAAATAGTAGTGAAATAAAGGATACAAAACTTTAACAAAAACCCTAGCAAGCAAATTACATTCACTCATGTAGAAAACTAACAGCAACAACAACAATAATAAGAGTAATAACAATAAGCTAATCTATTGAAATGCATCTAACAAAATTAAAGAATTAATCACATGCATTAAATTAAATAATTAAATTTATGTAAATTTTTAGGTTGTGACAAATCCTAAGCTAGCCTAAGGGTGATGAGTGTCCATTTCCAACTTACTGTATATGTCCTAAGCTCATGTACCCACTACTAGGATTATCAAGTATCATGCTCTTAAGCAAACAAAGCAATAACATTGCTAGGATTACCAAGTGAATATGTGTTTACACTCGAAACTAGTTGCACTCATTCTTCTAATTGATTAATGTGCATGAAATGTAAATATTAACTAAGTACATGGGAAGTAAATTGCACTAAAATAAAAATCTATTTTAAGCCAAAGTGGTATAAGGAATATGAATTAATTTCAAGCTTATAGTCATTCATGAAATGTGTTCAAGTACAATGCCAGTTGAATAAGATGTTGTACAATTAACTCAAATCCATGCTACTGGCACTTACTAATTGTTTGCTAAGGTTATGAAAGAAAATTGCAAGAGTTTGACTATACTATTGACCAAATGGTGCTAAATACATGGTACATGCTCGCATAGTTATAGGAAAATAAAGACATTGTGTCAATGCATATGCATTAATGAATTTGGCTACATCTACAAGGATGCATCGATGTAACTAAGTTATAGCTAATGTGATGTAGCATCTATGATATAGCAAATGCAATGTAGCATCTACAATGTAGTAGACAACTAAGATTCATTGATGCAGATACAACATAGCATCTACAATATCATAGCTAAATGATATACTTGACAAAATGATGCTTCATCATACCCTCACAACTCACTAGAAATTTATCCTTGAGTTATATATAAATGGACGAAGTTTTATTACAAAATTGTGAGGTGATCAAGACTATATTGGCTAAAATTACAAAACTTGAGTGTCACATTAAAAAATTTTGTTCAAGTGAATGTTTTATAGAATGAAAAATATACTTGATAGACATCAAAGTTTACAAAATTGAAAAAGTACTCAAATATCTACCAATAATGAATCTTTAGGTTATGGCTAGCAGTGATAGTTTTTCCAACCTTAGTTGTTATGTTGGCTCTTCTCTTTTTTTATGTAAATGTTTTAAATAATATATTGAAATTTCTCTTCATCAACCCATGGGTTTCTAGCTAGCAAATGTATGATGTTTGAACTTTAATTCTTGTATGTGATACTTGTCCATGAACATATCCTCCTCTTTGACCTCTTTTCCTTTCCTTGTAAATGACCTTCAATTTTAGGCATTTCTTTCAGCATCATTTACAATCACCAAAGGATCAACATTAGTTTTGGTAATTTTCCTTAATCATTAATGCTTAGTTAGCTTAATATTTGAAAAAAATTAGTGTTTAGGCTTAAGGTAATTACACAATAATGTTTCCAAGGCTCTAAGATAACTAAAATCATCAAGTTTTTAAAAATTATTTTGATTATTTTGATTATTAGTTACCATAATGTTCAAAAATGTGGTGTTAGAAAAATTTCAAAAATCACATCCTTAGCCCCCACAATAAATGAGCTCAACTTTAGAAGCTCATAAGGTTTTGAACAACTAAAATCAAAGGTTTGATTCACAAGATATTAAAAATGCACGAGAATATTGAAAATCATAAGGTTTCAAGATAGCCAAGAAATATTGAATTTTGAGGATAGTTCAATATAAAAGCATTAAAAATTAATTAAAATCAATGTAGTCCCAAAATCATGCCTAAATTTGGAGAATTTTCCCATAATATTCTTGAAGATGTGAGGTTTTAGTACAGAGCCATGATCAACAAAAGTCATGCCAGTGGATCCTCCCTAAAGCAGGCTCTTACCACAATGCCCTTACATAACCACTTCTATAGGTGCTTGTGGATACCTTAGAAGTTAAATCTCGATCATGCCTTTGTTCTAAACAATACACAATCACCTTGGTTAGGATCTTCCACTATGTTATCCAGAATCATTAGGCACATAATTATATGTAGTAATGAGGTGAATAATTGATGAAGCGTCAAAGTGTTGTGTCGACATGGCCTCATCAATGTGGTGTTACCTCATTGATAAGGCCACATCAATGTAGCATTTTCTACATTTATGAGGCCCCATCGACAGGCCTACATCGATGTAGCATTTGCTGCATTTATGAGGCCCCATCGACACAGCTCCATAATAAAGTCTATAAATACACACTTACCTACTATATTTATGGCATGTCTTGTCATAGTTGTAGTAGAGTTCTTGCCGTTTTGTTATTTGAGAGTTAGAATATTTTTTTAAGTGCCTGCAATAGGAGTCAAAAAGTGTATGGATCTTTATTCAAGCATTGATGTACTTGAGCACAGCAATGTGAATAGTAATACAGATGAGCCTTTTGGTAAACCTTGCAACACTTGGAAATAGATTAATTATTTATCCATGCATTTAATGTTTTATGTTATTTCCTTTAATGCTTTAGGTAAATAAATAATCAATTAGGCTAAATTAAGCTAAACTAAGCTAGATTAAGTAGTGATTAATTAAGCACATAAGTACAACCACTTCAAGCATACACTTGGTGCTTGGTAATCCTAATAACACTTAATGTTTGGTAACCTAGTAGCACTAAATTTGTTCAGGATGTATACAGCAAGTGGGACTTGATGCTTATGTTAGGATTAGTTAGGTGTAGTTATTTAGATTAAGTTAGTAATTGAATTACTTCATTCCTTCAATCCTTTTTTTTTAAGTAGCCAAAACATAAAACATAAAAATAATAAAAATCATATAGCTCAATTACACTTAACCATAACTTTGCATGTCACAAGTGTAATTAGGGAGACAATGAATGATTGTTAGGGTAAGTTCACTTCTTAGAGACTAGTGTACCAAAAGACATAGAATCCACAAAATTTGAATGGATCACATGTGAATGTTTAGTGATTCGTATCGTTGAGCATAGGGGTACTTGCCGCTCATCATTAGCACCATTGCCAAGAATTCCTTTTGTTTGAAATGTGCACTATCTAGGTATACTGAAAATTATTAGCATCGTTGGATGAAGCTTAAGGTCAAAAATCATTATAAAAATAAATATAATAATTTAAGCACATTGATAGCTTATTTTAATTGCAGAATGTCTTCTTCTCATAAGTGTGATGATACTAAATTGCTAGTGCCTTAAGAATGCAAGGTGCTATATACTCATCTAGATGAGTATGTGCCTGACTTCACCTTTATTTAGCATTAGGATAAACAACTGTGGTGGAAAGATATGGAGGGAAACATTATAATACCTCTTGATCGATCTATTCCTAAGATGCTGCTCCAAACTCTTAGGAGGTTAGGCATCCAGGATCTTCAAGAAGAGTATGTTGTGCATGACTATGACCACTAGGACTACCATCCCACTAAAACACAATGCAAGAGAAATCGACACCAAGAGAAGCACCATGAGGCTATGAAGGGGAAACGGTTCACCAATCCCTTATTCTTACTCAACCAAAACAACAATGTGGATCCTCTCTTTGGGGGTTCTCAACATGAAGATTCTCCATTCTTTGATATTGGTGATGGGGGCTTGAACTTGAAGCTATAGTCCACTATCAACAATTTGGATTTAGGCAAAAGCTGAAGTCCAAGCAAGGGCTCAAGCAAGCATTAGAATGATAAGAAATTTTCTGAACATGGCTGTGACTAGTGTAGAGGAGGTAGTAGACACCATGGTAGTGGTAGTACTTCTCCCTCTTTTCCCTCTTTATTTGCATCTTCTTCTTTCTCTTTTAGTTCAAACAGATGCCACTGATAGGACAATTGTGATGAAGGTGAATAGTGGGATAATAATGATTATTAGGTCCACCATGAATGAAGGGGTAGTAGAGGACATCATAGGCATCATTGAAATAATGATGATGATAAGCCTTTTTTGGTAACTTAGAGTATGTTGAATATTGCAAAGGCAATGAAAATTCCAACTAGGCATGTGAAAGATAGTTGAATTAAGCAAATTGATTTGAATAATATTTCCAGATTTGAGCAGGGATATAGCTCTAATCTGCAAACAAATCTTCAAGCCTTTCATGATGCTTGTGCCTTACAAAATATTGAAAGTAATTGGTAGAAATTAAAGCTATTTTCCAAGGCACTCATTAAAGAAGTCGAAAGCTAGTATCGGTCCTTGGAGCTAGAATCCATCTATAGGTTGAGTACAATGCTAGAGCTATTCAATGATAAATATCAAATGTACTCTCAAGTGTCTAATATGAGAAGGTAGATCGAAAGATGAACGCAAGAAACACATGAACCCTTGGATGCTACCATGGACAAATACTATTCTCTCATATAGCAATGTCATGGCCATGGTTATTCTTAGTGAGAACAACTTCACCATATTGTAGATGGACTTAGATAAAAAACACGAAGAACTCTTGGGGTTTATGCCTAAGGAAGACTATCAAAACTTAGGATCCATTAGATCCAAAGGTTGATAAGAAAGTAGCAAAAGAAGAAGGAGAGCTAAGGAAATGGAAAAGTGCTAAGGAATATAACAGAGATCCTTCCATTAGAATAAGGAAGGTTCAATTTTGTGACAATGAGGAGGAGTCACCACTTGATGAGGTGGTGAACAAAAAGACCTTATTGATCCAAAAGTCTATGTTTGAAATTTTGGCCAAGGTAGATAAAATTTTGAATTTGTTAGACGAAAAATTCCAAACTACTCTAAAGATCGCAAAAGAATCAAGAGAGCAGAGTAGTGACTATAATCGCAAGAGACGAAAAGAAGCTAAACATGCTTACCAAAGGGGTAAGGGCAAAGATGCTAAATTAGAAGAAGTTATGGAGATAACATTAGATAATGATGGTGGGTGTGACATCTACCAATATAAACATCCTAAGGGATGTTGCCCTATCATGTCACACTTGTAAGAGTCTGGGGTGTATGCATTGAATGCTAGACTGGCAAGAAGATAGGTACCCAGAAGGTTATCTTATCCTCCAAGAAACACAAGGTAGTTCCATTAACAATAACAAACTTATTATCTAAGTGGAGCTCCACAACAACCATATTAGTATCAACAATGGCAACATCCACAGTCATGGCGAATGCCACCACCAAGGTATCAATATCCTTACATGCAACCAAATTCATATGGGTACTATGTTCAGCAACTAATGTCTCCACATGACTCTTTCAGTCACGTTTCTTTTCAACATCACTACTACACTCCAGAGTATCACAAAACTCATTCTCCATCTACTAGAGGGGAAACCCCCTATCATTATCATCTTTCTTATACTTTAGCACATGCTCCTCCACCCTCCATCCAATTACCTTTTTCTCCATCTATGTAGGATGAATTTCCACCACAGTTGCAACAACGTAATGCTACTAGGGCTATCAACTTACAGTCAACTTTCCAACTGAATGGTTCAAAACCCAAATCTTGAAAATGATCATTTTTTAATCCAAAAATCCTCTAAAATCCTCATAGAGTAATGCGATTGGCTACCTTGTCTCTCCATCATCCTCTACATCAAATCCTTTCAAGATCCCTTCAAACCAAATGCCTCCTAAGAGTCACACTGTCATGTTAACTCATGTTGTATCTGATAGGATCAAGGCTAGCAACCTTCATAAGAAAAGATCCGACCCTAGAAGTCTTTTCATTTACTTGCAGATCACTAAACATGAGTCATGCAAGGATGTTCTTGATTCAAGTTCTAGTGTTAATCTAATTTTCCATGACATGTACAAAGCATAGAACTTATCACCTCTCAAGAAGAGTAATATCCATCTAGAATTAGTAGACCAGTCAATCATGGTTCCTTTAGAACTTGTGGAGGACTTTATGACCATTGTTTGTGGGTGGTCCTATCTAACTGTAAGGGAGAATTTCTAATTATTATGGGAAGGGCATGATTGAGAATTATTGATGCATGAATGGGCATTAAAGATCTTTCCTTGGAAATTTCCAAGGAGAATGAATTTGAAAAGATCTAGAAGAAGAGAGTTCCATGCATTGTGTATAGTGATACCTGGTGTAATTATGTGTAGAAAATTTGGTTTGTCAAGAGCACATCCATCAAAGCATGCAAATAGTATGCAGATGAATCTGAATTTTAAAGGTGCCTATACATAGCAGCCATAAAACAAGAGGGCACCCATTGGTTGATAGCTAATCTTGAAAGTATCACACTTTGCATGGAATCTACTAAGATTTTGACATGTTCCTATATTAAAAGCATGGGTAAACTAAAGTAAGTTCATCACCAACTTTCTGATAATGCAAATGATGATACCTATTGGAAAGAGTTGGAAATCCCTAAAAATTTTAAACAAGAGCTCCTAGAGTTGAAAACTCTACCTACTTGCATGGAGTATGCATTTTTGACAAATGGCAAGCTAGTAATAATTAATGCCAACCTTACTCTTGAATAGAAATAGATGCTATTTAAGGTGGTCAACAAATGGCCAACAACCTTTGCTTGGTCATATCCTAAACTCATAGAGATTGATCCTAGGATATGCCAACATCATATCTACATTGATCCAACCATGAAGCTAAAGAGGCAACCGTAATGGCGATTGAACCCCAAATTGAAACAGATCATCAAAGATGAAATCAAACAACTCCTCAAGGTAGGGTTTATCTATCCCATTGTAGATAGTGAGTGGATTAGTCCACTCATGATTGTGCCAAAGAAAGATGGCAAGTGGTGGATTTGCATTGACTTTCGATTGTTGAATATGACAACTTTTAAAGATTACTTTCCATTACCATTTGTGGATTAAGTATTATACACTATATCTAAACATTATTATTAAAATTTTCTAGATGGTTATAGTGGCTATATCCAAATCCAAATCACATTGGAGGATCAAGCCAAAAAAACATTCATGAATTCTTAAGGGACTTTTGCATATCGAAAGATGCATTTTGGTCTATGTAATGCTCCTATAACATTCCAATGCTTGGTCTTGACCAATTTTAAGAAACAAATTAGTTATAGAGTGGAAGTCTTCATGGATGAATTGTCCACCTATGGCACTACATTTGAGCAAGCCTTAGGCTACCTTGAGAAAGTACTCAAAATATGTGTGGAAATAAACCTGTGCCTTAATTGGCAAAAGAACCATCTCATGATCCAAGAAGGCATTGTATTGGGGCACATAATTTCATAGGAAGGAATCACCCATCAACTACAAACTATAAAATATGTTCAGTCATTCCTTGGATACATTGGTTACTAGTGGTAATTTATAAAAAATTTCTCTAAGATCACAAAAATGTTGGTCGAACTGACAAAGAAGGATGCTTCATTTGTTTGGACCAAGGAGTGTGAACATGTATTTCAATAGCTGAAGGAAAAACTCATAAAAACTCTAATTCTATGAGCACCAGATTGGTCTAAACCATTTCATATCATGATGAATACATCTAATTACACCTTGGGAGTCATGCTGATGTAGTTAGATAACAAGAAACATCCATATTACATCCACTACATAAATCGAAGCATTGTGGGTGCACAGTTGAATAACATCATAATAGAGACAGAATTAATGGCAGTGATGTATGCTCTAGAAAATTTTAGGCACTATGTGCTTGGATACAAAGTGTTTGTGCAAATTGATCATAGTGCCATTCACTTCCTCATGAACAAGCCAATAGTGAGCCCTTGTTTATACGGTGGTTGGTGATCTTGTGGGGATTTGATCTTACAATGATAGATCGAAACGGAACTAAGAATGTGGTCATTGATCACTTGTCTTGGTTACAATGGGATGAAAAAGAGGAGGAGAGCCCACTCTTTGACCAATTCCCAGATGAACTCCTCTTTGATTGTGTAATAAATGAACAAATGACTACAAAACCAAAATGGTATGATGGCATCCTTACTTATCTTCTCACTTAAGAGATGCCACAAGATTTGGACTACAAGAAGAAACAACAGTTTCTTCATCAGACCAAACACTTCAAGGAAATCAATGGATACCTTTACAAGGCATGCATCAAAGGCCTAGTTTGTTGGTATGTACATGATGTTGATCAACTGCATGTTCTCTAAGATGCTCATGAGGGTCCTTGTTAGGGCCACTATGCTAGGAGATGCATAGCCATTAAGATCCTAATGGTAGGGTATTATGAATGTAGGGACCTCAACAGTGGATTCAATCACTAAAACCCTTTGAAATATGGGGCATCAACTTCATGGATCCCATCACACCCATGTCAAATGGAAAGGCATATATTATCATCGATGTTGATTACTGCACAAAATGGGTAGAAGTAGTAGCCATCATCAATTGTACATCATCTACTACTAGGTGGTTTGTACAAAAAAATGTTGTGAATAGGTTTGGTGCCACATGCATTGATTTCTAACAACAAAACTTGTTTTATAGATGTTGCTTTTTGCAAGCTTATGCAATGTTTGAGGGTTGAACATAAATTAACAACATCCTACCAACCCTAAGCCAATGGTTCAACATAAGTTATCAATAGGAAGATTAAGAAGATCCTAACAAGAACTATTAGCAAATATAGGAGAGACTTGAGCACAAAACTAAATGATGCCATACTTCTTAACATAAAAACTTCCTATAGGCTACTCTCCCTATGAGTTGGTGTATAAAAAATTACCAACTCCCCCTATCCAATCCAAGCTCCATACACTTTTAACAACCTGTGACTTGTACCTTGACTATAGCCTAGCATAAAAACAAAGATTAATCAACTTGAATGTTTTAGATGAAAATCGATTAGTAGCCCTATCCTTGAATGAAGTGCATAAGGCATGCAACAAAAAGTGTCATGACCTTTAAATATAGAAAGTGAAATTTCAACCAGGAGATAAGGTTCTCTATAAGAACCCCACACATGTACCTCAATGAACTAAGTTTCAAAGGTTGTGGGAAAGGTGTTACATCATTTATGAAAGCTTTCTTTCTAGGGCCATGTTAATCTACAAACCTAAGAGCCCGAGCAAAAAGTAGCTGGTCAATACAAAACAAGTCAAACCTTTCCATGAACTCATGCAAGCCAATGGAAGAAACACTTTAACAAATGAACAACCTGACACAATTTTTTGGATCTTATCCTTCCAACTCAATCATGGGGGAGATGGTCATCCATGTTAATCATATACATGGCTCCTTAGTTTTTCTATTTTTTTTTGTTTTACACATTTTTACTTTTGGAAATTGTTTATTTTACACCTTTTTAATTTTAAAAAATTTTCATATTTTACATCATTTTTTCTTTTACACCATCGTTAATACATTTAAATTTTTTAAAATATTTTATAATTTCTTATATATTTTACTTTATTTTAGTGTGATTTTCTAATTTCTGTTAATAAACATGCTTTATGCCAATAGGACACAATGGTGTTGTAACTATTGCTAATGGTGGTTTGTGCTTAATGTTTTTGTTTGCTAATGTTTGGTTTCTATTTTTGAATTTCTTTTTCATGGTTTCTTTTTCATGGAACAGGTAGTGAGTCCACAACATCCACCCATCCACAAAAATCTATAGTTTTTCTCGTTTTGAGAATATGAGGTCCCTTTCATTAAATAAAATTTTTAATAAATTTGTGACCTTGGTGATTTCTACAATTAGGAAGGATTTAAAGGTTTGTGCAAGGTGTGACTTCAAGGGGACTCAATACTCTTTGTACTCTTCTACTTACTTGGGTGCATGAGTGTTTTCGTGGATTTCTTACCATTCCATGTTGACCAATAACAAGAAGTTAAATAAGTCTTTACATGGTGTGGTTCCCATCCAAAAATTTCACAAAGAAAAAACAAAATTAAAAAAACAAAACAACATGATGGGAATTCAAAGCACATCTCTTAGACAAAATAAACAAACTACAAGCCCTAGTTATGGAACTAGAAAGACATATTAACCATGCGTAAAGGTCCCCTCTAACTAAGGCCCTCTCTCACTTCCTACTTCTCTTTTCTTCTCTTTAAGGAATGATGGTTGTTCTATGGGAGCACTCTTGTGTCTCAAGGAGGTGGATCAATCTTGGTGTGGTGATGCGAAGTCACTAAAATTGGTTGGTTTTTGTCTAGACCAAGGATGACTCTTCTCAAGTTATTTAAATACAAATCCATAAGGGACTTCTTATGATCTTAATTCAGAACTCCATTTCACATTCTCCATCATCCATCCATGCTCCATCATCCATCCATGCTACCCATAACTCACCTAATTATTGATGTCCATGTTCTTGTTCAATGTCTTTTTCTAATGTACTTGAATTATATAGTAGAATTTTCTAAGTTTTGGTCCTTAACTTTCATAAACCATTAATCACCTATGGGGCCCATGGACTTCTTGGGTTGAGGTTACGCAAGGGTAAATAAGGCACGTGCCTGCTATGGGGAGGACCCACTTTTATATCTTTCGTGCAACCATCTTTTACATCCAACTATGTGCTAGTTAAGTATTTTCTCTAATTCACACATTCTCCATCAAATTTTTAAATTTTTGAGCTTTTAAAGACCCTCTTCAATGATTTCATCATATTCTTGGCTTTTTTGGAACTCCATAGAGCCCAAATTCATTCAAAAATTCATTGTATTTTTTGAAATGGTTAAATTTGAAAATTTCATTTATGGACCCCAGAAATGGAGCTCCATCGATAGAGCCCATGCATATACATGGCCCCGTTGATGTAGTGCAAAAATCCTATATATATGTATGACCCCCTTTGAATTTTCACATTTTCTCTTAAATGCCCAAGGAGCTTTTGCAATTTTCAGAGCCCAAAACCTTCCAAAGCCCATAGCTTCCTAACCATTTATCTAAATCACTCCATTATTCAACCCTGTAGCACCTAGAGGTAAGCTCTTAGTTGTGGGGGCCACAAACATGTCATTTTTTATAGAAATTTTTTTGAACATTTTTCTAACCCTCATAAAGGTTTCACTAAGAATCAACATTAAAACACCAAATTATAGGAGTTAAAGCCTTCTAACAAGATCCAATGATACTTACAATAAAAAATTAATTAATTAAATAATCAAGTTTCCATGGTCCAACCATAGCCAAGTGTAACTAATTAATGAGATAGGGTATCAAAATATTCTAAGTTACACATTGTATCTACTGATCTGTGTATGTGTTGTGACCATTGATGGCACTAAAAGGCAAACACACATAGGAAGGAGGACCATCTCAACTAGGGGGAAAATGGCCAAGAACGGGAAGGGGCCAAGAACAATCCCAGGAAGAACCAATTGCAACCCATGCTATGGGACTTCTAAGGGAAGATGTCAAAGTGGAGTCTATTCGTTAGATTTCAGAATAGCTGGCAACAACAAAGCATCCTCACCAAGATGAGGCACTAGCTCAACAAGTGAACCTTAAGGCTACCTTGATAGAAGTTTGCCTAAACCAAATCAGACTAAGGAAGGTCCAAGAGATAATGCTCCAAGAGTTAAACTACATCTCTTTCTTGGAGCAAGCACTTAAAAAGGTACAAGGCCAATTGAAGACCTCTTCCATATGGTTAATTATCACTTTCAGTAAGAAGCGGTACATGGGAGAGACATTCCTATTTTGGATCAATAGGCAGGCAAGCCATTTTAGAGTCACTTGGGTTATTTGAAACTAGGGAAAATCTTGTAGAGATTCTGATGTAGGAGGATCCCAGCATCAAAAAGGAATGGGTTCAATGGTCCTATGGTGTTGACCATAAGAAGTATGGCATGCTTACATTGGTAGAAAGAATCCATTATAAGATTATGGCCTTTTACCTAAATCCAATAGTGAGGCCCAACAAGATCACTACCTTTTCTACCCATGTGTGTGCCGCTTTGAGTGGAAGATTTCCAATCAACCTTCCATAGCTAATCTATCTAGAGATAGAGAAGTGGTTCAAGAAGAATGAACATGGAAGGAAGGCACTTCCTTTCCCATGTCTCATCAAAAAACTATGTTAAAGAGGAGGAATAGCCTATTATACTAATGATGTTGTTTTATGTGCTTGAACTACTAATTGGGAAAAGATGATGAAGGACATAAGTCTTGCAACAATGATCCAAGTAGAGGAGAAGTAGCCACCGCCTCCACCTGCCACTTAGAAAATAGTACCAAACCTTACTGCAATATCCCAACAATTGCATGAGTTCTAAGAATGGCTCTTGAGTGAGCAAGAGCAATGAGCATGCACGAGTGTACCAGCCCACGATGAGTCACCTAAACAAGGTGGTCCAAATAGTAAGCCTGATGGTGGGAGGTGGATTCATTTTTTCTACCCAACAAATGTAGTTGTCCACGAGGTTAAGTCCTAGCACTAGAGAGGTAATGGTATCTCTCTCAAAATAGTAGAAACTCCCAGAGATTTCTAGGAATACCATGACCTTTATGGTGCCCTTGGAGAAGTGTAAGGAGACAATAGTACTGGTGATGTAGCACCAAGGGCAAGAAACAACAGTAGAGGTGGATGTTGATAGAATTGCCAAGACACTCAATGCACCTGTGGAATTTGTACCAAACATCATTGCACTTAAAGATATGAAAATATTTGTAGGGACCATAAGTGGTAGACTAAGCACAGCACAACATGAACAACTACTGAACTAACTAGTAGGAATCATGTAACCACTTTCAAATGTCTTTGACCATTCAGATAATATAACTACAACCTAGTTGGAGTGGCTAGAGGTAAGGGGTAATAATATTATTTTAGAAAGGCAACTTGAAATAGCCAAGGAGTTGAATAAATGCTTGGTAGAAGAAGTTGCTAATCTACAAGCCTAGATTTCCAACCTTGCATTTCTCAACCTAGCATTAACAAGAGATGAATATCTTGAACAACTTCACACTAGGTTGAAAGGGGTTAAGGGTGTGATAATGATAGTGATATTCTACTAATCCTTTGTGGAGGCCACCCAACATAAAATCTATAAGGCCTTAGATCTAACCTGCTAGGAGAATGTGCAGTTGATTATAAAAAATCATCACCTGTGAAACATTGATGCACATAAACAACAATTGATAGATTTTATTTGTCAACATCAAGAGTAACTAGCCAAAGGAAATATAGAGTTAAGGAGATTGGTAGCTAAGAACAAAAACCTCTTCATGGAGGAGGTTCGTCCCCTTTGCTAAAAGACTACAATAGTTGTAGCCACCTAGAAATCAAAGGCTCTCAAATTTGAGAGAGTCAAGAATCATTATAGGGACCAAGTCAACCTACAAAAGGAAATAAATGAGAAACACATCCAAGTGATGAAGGCAAAAGTAAACGAGACCCTCCAACAACTCCAACAAGGACATGAACTATGGTAGCCCATTGTTGATGGAATTGATCAACACAATAAAGTAGAAATTCACCTATAGGAGTTGGTGATAAAGGGGATGACTGAATATATGGAGCTTGCCAAACTCTGATACACAAAGTTGGCTATGTTGACTATTGGATAGCCATGGGCAAAACTAGAAAAGTAGATGGCCAGCTCATACTTGTTGTACAAGGTTGAGTTCAACCATCACAAAGACACCAATCAAAAGCTTATGGTGGCAAATGCTAAACTTGAGGTTTTTAAGGGAAAATACACTAATTAGAGATATACTACTAAGAGCCTAGCTAAAAACATGAATGCCTACCAAGAGTTGCAAAACACAGTGAGGATGTTCGATGTCGAATGCAAAAAATTTGCTACTTGGTTCATCAATGTCAAGATGTTGTTCCCATTAATGCCCTATTTGTGGGATATCCCCATTCCAACCCACATTGGTGATACTGCATGGACTATGTATAATCCCCAAATCAAGGAGAAGAAGATGAAGGCATTACTGGATGCCTTTTGCCTTCCGTCAGAGGTAGACACCATAGCAAGACAACCAGAGTCTCCTCAACCATCATGTGCATCCAAAGCTAGTGAAGGTCTTTTAGAGCCTCAAGAACCTCGATCACATGGGATTGTTTGATATTCTAAACACCTTCACATCATCATAGGATGTGCTATCTAGTTTGGGTAGTCATTTCATGGTATTTAATTTTGTGTCATGAACATCACAAATTTTGTAATGATGTTAATATGTACACTCAAACGTTGAGTTTTGTTGTCTCAAGTGTTAGTCAATAATCCCATACCTTTCCAATTTTGTAAAGGAACTCAAGGATGAGTTTTCATTCAGTCATGGGAGTATGATGAAGCATCAAAGTGTTGCATTGATGGACCCCCATTTACATGGCCTCATCAATAGGCCCCCATTGATGCAACCCCATCGACGTGGTGTTGCCTCATCAACATAGTGTTTGTTGTGTTTATAAGGCCCCATCGATGCAACTCCACAATAAAGTCTATAAATATGTACTCACTCATCATGTTCATGACATGTCTTGTCAGAGTTGTAGCGGAACCCTTGTAGTTTTGTTATTTGAAAGTTAGAATATTTTTCTGAGTGCCCATAGCAAGAGTCAAAAAGTGTACAAATATTTATTTGAGCAATGATGTACCTAAGCATAGTAGTATAAACAATAATAGAGATGAGCCTTTTGACAAACCTTGTAGCACTTGGAAATAGATTAATTATTTATTCATGCATTTAATGTTTTATGTGATTTTCTTTAATTCTTTAAGTAATTAAATAATTAATTAGGCTAAACTAAGCTAGATTAAGTGGAAATTAATTAAGCACATAAGTACGAGCACTTCAAGCATACGCTTGGCACTTGGTAATCCTAGTAACACTTAACATTTGGTAACCCAGTAGTGCTAAATGTGTTCAGGATGTGACAGGCAAGTGGGATCAAATGCTCATGTTAGGATTAGTAAGGTATAGTTAGTTAGCCTAAGTTAGCAATTGAATTACTTCATTCCTTCAATCCTTTTTTTAAGCACCCAAAACATAAAACATAAAAATAATAAAAATCATATGCCTTGATTACACTTAACCATACCTTTGCATGTTACAAGTGTAATTGGGAAGAAAATGAATGACTGCTAGGACAAGTTCACTTCCTAGAAACTCATGTATCGAAAGACATAGAATCCATAGAATTCAACCAAATTGCACTTAAACACTTAGTGATTCATATGGTTGAGCATAGGGGTACTCGTCACTCATTAATAATGGTATTAGAAGGGATTGTAGAGATTGGAATGTGAGGTACCTTACCATATCCATAATAAGTTCTTATGTTAATTATGGTTAAAATGACCATCATACCTATCTATCAAGGTTTCAAACCGAGTCCATACCTTTACTAGTGACATTACATTATATCATCTTGAACTTACCACCATAGGACCACCACAACCATGTGAAAACATCACTACCCAACAAAAGAAAAAAGGAAGTAGTTTTGATTAATTAATTACTTAAACATTAAAATTTGAGGAAACTTGGCCATTGGTTCAAGGGGTGCCTTTAGGCATGGTTAAAATGTCTTTCTAGTCACATAATAAGACTAGTTCAAGAGACTTTTGGAATTCCTAGAAGTATCCTATCTTTAGGTATGGATAAGATGTTTTTTGAGTGGTAGCCTAGGAATTGGTTTCTTTTGTGAATTAATTAATCGTAATTGCGCTTTTCTTACTAAAGGACTACCTTCAAGTATGGGTAACATGTCTTTCTAGTGACATGGTAAGGAAATACTTATTTGAGTACATGCTTTCATCAAAATTAAAACATGAGTAATGATATAAACACATGAAGCAGTAAGACCCATAAAGGAAGTGCAAGGAATTAACAAGTCTTCTTGATGTCACACTCTTTTTCATTTCCTCTTGGTCTTTCCTCCTTTTTTCAAGGCATAATTATCATGAGCTAATTTTAGTTTCACATGAGAAGAACCATATTACTTTCATGAAAAAGTCCTCTTATTTATAGAAACTAGAGGGATGGATGATGTGGGCTCACTACTTTACACAATTATTTACCTAGTTGTCTTGATAGCATAAGACAAAGACCCAACACATGGTGTTGACTTATGCATCATGACTAGCAACATTATTAACAAAAACATAGTAAATATTTATAAAACACAAAGGAAATAACTCAAGAAAAGAAAAAATTACAAAAAATGAAAAATGTATTAAGAGATGGAAAATTTTTCAAAAAATAGGAAAATGATAAAAAATTATAAAACAAAAAGTGAAGATGTGCTTATCAAATCTTGTATTAAGATGGGGCACCTCCCCCATGACTAAACTCATGGATGAGCAACCGAAAAATGGAATGCATATTCCCTTAGTTACACACCATAAGTTTCTTATTTATCATCTTTAGTGATTTATGTTTTCACTTGTTAGCCTATTTAATATAGATGATAATTGAGTTTTGATCATTTGAAGACACACATCCAATTGGACTAGAAGGTATTTCTATTTGAGAGAGTCTAGAGATGTTTGTTTTTTATGTTCTATTTCAATTTTTGGATTTCCTTATTCATCACTTTCTTTTAGTGTATTGTTAGAGTGTAAGATGTTATTTTTAAAGTTTTCTATTTGGTTCATTTTCTTAGGACAAGAAGTGATAAGTGTGTTGGATGTTTCCATGCATCTTTTAGATAATTTGGTATTCTCATTCTGTAGCCACTAGGTGTCTTTTGGTTTAGTGGCTATTATGTAGACATGGTTTTGGTCACACACATATTCCACAAGTTCGTTGTTGATTAGCATAAGGATAGTGTTAATACTCTGAACTTTCAGCCCACAACTATGCCCTTTAGCATTATGAGTAATGCAAGGAATTTTTGGTTTCTCCACAGTGTCATGTTCAACTCTTATGTTTTATTTTAGAGTGGTAATGGTTGTTGTCTTTTGCATAGGATTAGAAGACATTTTTTTATAAGGAAGGGGGTTACACCATGTTGTCCTTGTTCTAGTTCT
The DNA here is from genome assembly GCA_015680685.1 of Gnetum montanum. NCBI lineage: Eukaryota > Viridiplantae > Streptophyta > Gnetopsida > Gnetales > Gnetaceae > Gnetum > Gnetum montanum. The sequence continues at coordinate 567,601 of MNCI01012132.1, forward strand.
GATGAGTTATTAGTTTTACTAGTTTTATTCACATGTGTGAGAATTATCTTAAAGAAATAATGTTTTTGAGGCTTTTGCTAAGGGCTAATAGTACTATTGTCCCTTTTTCTATTCAGAACACAAGTTTCATTCTTCTATTAAGGTTATGATATCAATTCTTCATACCTTATTGGTTGTGGTATATGTTGGAGGGGAGTATGAAAGTATTGAGGATGTGATGGATGATGAGAGGAATGGGATGATGATCCTATATAAAATGTTAAGGGTTGATGGTATTCAAAAGAGTAATACTAGTATTGAGTTGAGGCATGGGTAGTATAATCATTTGGAGGAACATGTTTTTGAACATGGTATCCATAAGGATTCAACTAATAATAAGGATATTATTAGTTTGATGAGGGCATCCCCCATGATTGTGGGTTTTACCATTATTGTTGATAGTAATCTTGAGGTTGAGGAGGAGTCCTACTAGGGTAGTACTATTGGTTGTAGGACTATCTATAATTGCCTTGAAAATAAGACAATCTCTTGGGCATTTGCTTTTCCATGATCTTGGAATTCAAAATGAAAGCCCTAGACTCTTGTAGATGTAACATAACTAGGTAGAGCCCTTTAGATGTTCATATTGATAAATGTTACATTCATCTTCTTCTAAATCTAATTTTGTAACCTCTTCTATTATAGCTTCTTTCCCTTTTCACCAATATGTTTCCCTACTTATTTCCTCGTTCTTTTTCCTCTTCTTATCTTGATCACTTGATCCTACTTGCTTTACCTTTTTCTATATGATTTTCAAGTTCGTTGTAACTTTTTCATCCATCAATTCCCACATATTATCAACCCTTGCTTTAACTTGAATGATAGAATTTATTATTGGCAAGGTTTTTTGTGAAATCATTTCATCAAGAGCTATATCTTCTTCCTAATCATAAATATGGATCTCCTTCTTATGAAGAGTTGGATTCTAGTTATATTCATCCATGCTCTTCCTTTTACATAGCTCTCCTTCTTCTTTTGCCACTTATTCAATTAGTCTTTATATTTATGAGCTCTAAGCCCTATTAATCTTCCTTGGGCATAGATTCCAAGGATCTCATCCGTTTTGTTACAAATTCCATCTATAATGTGATGAAGCTAATATTTTTAAGAAAATCCATGGCCTGGGCATCTATGTAGTAAAGAATAGTATTTGAACAAAGCTGCATCAAGGGATTCATGGTTCTCTTCCTTCCATCCTTGGATCTGTTTCTTGGATTGGACACTTTTGAATAAGGTTGGTATTTCAAATTGAAGAGTTCAAGCATTGTGGACCACCACTGGATTGAATTAGTTCCAATGATCTATACCAACTTCCAGCTTCTTCTACTAGCATCCTAGGAAAGAGCTTAAGATTTTGCCACTTACTTTTAATATTTTGTAAGGTTTAGGCATCATGAAAGACTTGTAAATGATGTTGTGAATTAGAATTATAGCCTCCCTTAAATTTAGGAATTTTATTCATATCAAGTTGTTTGATGCGACTTTCCCTTTGATGCCTGTGGGGTATTCTAACTATCTCCTTGATATGTATCATACTCCTAGTAGCCAACAAGGGTTCATTGTCATCAGATATGTCATGGTCATAATTTCTATTTCTATTTTTCCAATTTTGATGGTATTTTCTATGGTTCATTTGGTACCTTGTATCTTCTCTTTGATCTCTATTTCTATCTTAACCTTGATACCTTAGTGGAGCTCTATCTTCATACCTATTTTCATCTTTGTTAGAACTAGATGTTGAAGATGAAGAGGGAGATGGTGAACTAGGAGAATCACCATGGTTGTTATACCTTCCCCTATGATCCCTTGGTTCATCACTTCTAGGTTTGTAGGAGGTCTTAGGTCTTCAGGCCCTCCTTGTTTTAGAACTTGTTCCATCCCCCCTACAATTTTCTGTGGTAGTTGAATGTAGTAAGGGTTAGAATGAGCATATGAGACCCTTGCTCATAGTGTTTCACTCTATGTTTCTTCAATATAGATTTTATCATTACTTATACCAGCGTTCTTATCATGTGATGGACTATTGGTCCTATGTAAAGAAGACATGTTTTTCGTTAACAATGTGTATGTGACTTAAAATATTAATATTTTCTAAAAGATAAATTATTAATTTTTCTACAACGATCATTTATAATATAACTAATCTATATCACTAACACCATTCTTAGAATTTGTGTCAATGATAAGTAGCAAGTGTTTGCTACACCTAACCATACGAATCACGAGTGTGTATGCATGATCTAGTTGAATTCTATGGATGGGGCTAGTGTGGTATCTAGATTGTTAACTGTTAATCATAGGGCACTATCTTCTCACTTGAACTAGTGGTGAATTATCATGTATAATTTAGTCTAAAGTAAGGCATATGATTATTGATGTTGTGTGACTATGGATAAATAAATAAAATCATGTAAATTAATTATTTAATTAATCTAACTAATAAGAAGAAGATAAATCTTAGGCTAGCCTACAGATGATGAGTTTTTATTCCCAACTTATCATACACATCCTAAACTCACGTATACACTACTTGAATTACCAAGTGTTATGCTACTAGGTGAGCCAAGTATTAACACTACTAGGATTACCAAGAAAATACATGTTTATGCTTGAAACTGGTTCCTTTCACTTTGCAAATTAATTAACATTCTTGAAAATATAAATATTAACAAAGTACATGGAAAGTAAATTGTATTGAAATAAAAATCTATTCTAAGTTAAAGTGCTTCAATGAATATGAATCAATCTCGATCTTATTGTCGTTCATGGAATGTGTCCAGGTACAATGCTAGTCAAACAAGACATCATA
>MNCI01012132.1:580284-609894 GCA_015680685.1 Gnetum montanum
ATCTATTATAAGTATATAGCTAAACTAGTCTAAGGTGAGATATCCAAATTCTTCTTGAATGGATAGTTATACTTAGTCATAATGCCATCATGTATATTTTTACTAAACCATAACTTATATTTTTATTGGAACTTGACCTAACCCTTGAAGGTAAGCAAAGAATTTAACTTTGATTTTCTATATCAATATGCCATTTGAATGTAGTCTAGGTTGGGCACATATATTAGGATAGCCTTTAGAATTGAATCTTTAATTTTCACATTATAAGCCTCATGTTCTCTAACCAAGTGATTTATGCATGTATTAAAAATATTAATATCTATGCAAATTAGGGGATGTGGAAATGAAAGGTGTCATGTAATGACATGAATGCAATATAACATAAAGTGTGCATAAAAATATTCTATTGGGTAATTACGAATTGTTATAAATATGAAGCTACATCTTGTGTTTGGCAACCCTAATCCAAACCTAGACTTGTTAAGATTTTTCTTTGAGAATTCTAGCACTTGTAGACTAGTATTTCATGACTTCAATTATGCTTCTCTTTTTAAAAAATAGGATGTTATGTCTATGATAGTTTTTAGAATATTGTTATTTTGGATATCTAAAAGTCATCTTTAGAAAATAGATAATATGTGTTAAAGTTAATTATGATGTTTTCATTATTATGACTTGTGATTTGCCTATTTAATCACATGTTGGAAATTGGAATTTGTAGTAAGAGTAAGCTGAGAGTGTGAGGCCTTTGTTCGAGGGTTACTATATGGAAGCACTACATTGTAATTTCTGGAATCATCTTTGTCATTTAAATCTCTGTAATAATATATGTGGTTAGAAGATATGGTTTTCAAATGTGAAGAAATTGCTTTCTTATTTTTCCTTTGTTTCTCTCTCATTCCATTTTGTAAGTTTTTCTCTATTAACTATTATCATTATGTTTCCAATATTTCTTCTAACTTGTAGCATGAAATTGATGACTTATTGATTACTTCTAATAGTTTGTTTCAACGTTATGAAGATAGTGATATCAATAGAAGGAAACAATAGTTCACATAATCAGAAATAAAGGCCGAAGAATTTTTGGAAATTTTTGCTATGTAATGTTTTTACATAACTAAATTTTCATTCTAATAATGGTTATGCATTTTATAGTAATTTTTTAAATCTTTTCTTATTTTTTGAAATCTTGCTTCATTTCCTTAAGAATTTCTACCTCTTTCATAACAAAAACTTATAGTATTTTGAAATACTTTTGCAACAATATCTTCAATATAGTTACCTATTTTATTAGTTCTTCCTTCTCATGCATAGGAGAAATCCATGAATTTATCAATTGATAATATTATTAGATATTTTGATTCTTTAATTTTAATAATAATAATCAAAATTGAAAAGAAAACATCCTGAAATTTTTTCATAAGTTCCAACTTAAGGGAGTTTAACTTGTCTTAATGTCTAAATAATTCAAAGTTATTTTTATTTAAGTGATTATTATAGTCAACTTGAGGACAACTATTATGGAATCAAAAAGTCTCGTTAATTCAAATGTATATATGTATTAAGGGAACGCTAAACTCAAGTGTTCAATTTGTTAGCTCTCAAGACATAACTCAGATAGAAGAAAATGGACTTTAGGAGTCATAATGATGGTTTAGAAGCTAGAGTAATGGAATTTAGTCAATCCATCTAAATCATTTGAAGCACTTGGCCTAGAGCCATTTTATAAACTAATTTGAGAGTTTATAGTCACCTCTATTTAACTGCTTTCTATTTACTTAACTCTTCTTCTTTTCCAATTTTATTAATACTTCTTGTCACCCTTTATATTTCATCTTATGAACAAATACACAACATATTAGATATTACAAGCAACAAAAAACTTAAGAATAACTATAAAAATAGATGATTTTCAAAATGAATTCAAAAAATTTGAAATCCAAGTGCAAGTCTTACAAAATATCTAATTATAGTTATCCTCAAGATTTCTAAATGTCAAAATGCAACTAATTAAAAATGGTCTAAGGAAGAGTGTAGGACAGCTAGAATTTTATTTAATACTTAGAAGTCATTAGAGACTAGGTAGAGAAAATTTATCAGACAAAGACAAACTAGTTTATTACAAATGATAAAGAAAATTCTTAAAGGTTCTTTGAAATATGATTGAAAGTAAGAGCAAAAAAAAAAACAATGCTTTTTATTAGGCTTTCTTTCATGGTGATAACCAGATAAAATCATTTTATAATAATGAAAATACAGTGTTCATTTCATTTGATGACACAATGCAAGATATGCTTAAATGGGGAGGACCATTAGCATAGAGTATTATTTAAAAGAAGTTAAATTTAGTTGTGCAAGTAGGATTAGAAAATGAATGGTACATGAATAAAGCATATATACTCTTTTAAAAATTAAATAAAAAATATCTAAATAATTATAAACTAATTTAGAAATATTCTTACCAAGCTTCTTAGCACTACTCTAGAATCTATGTTTGGAAGATGGGCTCAAGAAGATAAGATACATGCAATTTCCCAAGAAAAATTTTATGTTGTAGCATTCTACCATAAATCATCTTAATACACTAAAACACCTTACTAATCTAGTAAAAGCACTTCATAAAAAAATATTTCTATGTTTTATAAATTTAAACTAAAGCCTATGATTTGATAATTATAAATAAGTCATTGAGGTACTTGGAAAATTTAGAAGTTCCTAGCCCATTATGATTTGTCATCCTAAAATTAGGGTATGCATTCAGTTTACAAATGAATAAGAAAGAATTTTCTTTAATGAATAAAATGAGGCATTATTACATCCAAAGACTCTACAAACTTACCAAGCCCTAATGGGGGTACAAAAAACAAATGATAAAGGTTTGTTACTGTAACATTATAACACTATTGATGAGACGCGATATCACGTCGTCCCCTATGATATCGTGTACGCAATATCGCGATGCACCGTCATATCTATAAATAAGAGGTGGCTCTCCCTTGTTTCATCATCCTAGGCTAGAAGTAGGGAAACTCTGGCAGATTGATCACTCCATAGATAGAATATTTTCCATGTGCCCGCAGTAGGAGTCCTAAAGTGAACAGATCTTTATTTGAGCAACATTGTACCTGAACACAAGTTGTGTACGACAATAAAGATGAACTTCCTGGATAAACCTTGCAGTGCATGGAATAGGATTTTATTTAATGTTATTTATTGCTTTGTCTCTCACCCTTATCTCCTAGTAATGCGGAATGAGTACGACTTGATTACGAGCATTTAAGGATGTGTACGGATAATCAAGGAACGGATGCTCATCGCACTTAGGCTAGATTAGATTCTCTCAACCCTTTCCTCCTAGCTAAGTGCCTAAGTATGACCACTTCAAGCACGTGTGTTATGCGTGGTGATCCCAGCAACGATTAGCGTTCAGTAGCCACGGTTGCATCGGTTCAGGGTATGTACGATAAGTGGGAACGGATGCTGATGCTAGGTAATTTAGACTTAGCTTATTAGTTAGAGTTAGTAATTAGTTTCTCAACCCTTCACCTTGTTAGAATAAAAGACATAAAACATAAAATACTATAAAAATGATATACCTCGAACTTACTTAACCATACATCGTGAAAACTACAAGTAAGTCTGGGAAGACAATGAATGATTAACCCTAAGTGTTCCATGGGGCATGTAGGCACTTAGTTTGCGGAGTTCGACTGGATCGCGTGTGCTACACTCATATTCGTATGGTTGAGTGTAGGGGTACCTTGCCACTCATCATTGGCGTCGTTGCCAGGGACTAAGTTGGTGTGTGCTAAATTGAACATAGGATATCACTCACATCGTTGGGAGCCTAAATGAACCTTTGGGTTAATTAAAGAAAAAAATTATATAACAGTAAAATTAGCACACCGATAACAATGTCTTCTTCTCATAAGAGCAAGTCACCACCTAGGGACAATACAGAGAACAGTTGGCAATCAAAAATACATAGCCTAAATCCACCAAGTCCTCAACAATACTGGATAGTCTATACTCATCCCGATGAGTATATTCCAGACTTTACCTTTATCCTCCATCAAGATGAATAACTGCGATGGAGAGATTTGCAAGGTAACATAGTGTTACCTCTAGATCGGGTAGTCCCAAACATGCTTCTCCATGGCTTGGCATAGATTGACATGACAGAATTATACACTGAATACGTTGTAGCAGATTTTGACTCAAGGGATTATTATCCCATAGAAGCACAACGTATGAGGGACTCAAGGCAGGAGAGCCAACACACACTATTGAAGGGCAAAGGCCCACATGTCCTTAGCGAAATAAGAGATGGTGAACCACTCATAACGGGTTCGCTATCAAAAGATGTTCCCCCTCCTAATGATGGTGAGAAGTTTGGGTATCAGAACTTATGATCAATGATACATAACCCTGGTTCTGATGCCCGTGAACACCAACTATTCATAGAGGCAACAACAACAAAAGACAAGGACGGGCACTTAGATCATCATCACGATCAGGGCTATAGCAGCCGAAGAGAAGGTAGGAAGCATCATCATGGTGATGGTTCTCCTTCCTCTTCTCCTTCATCTCATCACTCACCCTCTCCTTCCACATCTGGGCACAACCATCACGAGCATAATGGAGAGGATAAAGGTAAGAAAAATGAGAGACCTCGATGAGAGAGTTGAGAGAGAGGAAAAGGACATGAACAAAGGGAAAGTAGGGAACACCGAAGAAATCATAGGCGTCATGAAAGAGATGATCATGACAAACCCCTACTTGCAACCTGAAGTATGCTTGACATAACAAAGGCTGTTAGAATTCCCATAAGGCATTTAAAAGATAGTCGGATCAAATGCTTAAACATGAACAACATCCCACGATTTGAAGGGGGATACAACGCTGATACACAACATCATTTATAGGCATTCCACGATGCCTGTGCCTTGAAAAACATAGAGAATGAGTGGCAAAAACTTAAGTTGTTTCCCAGGACACTCACCAAGGAAGCTGAGAGTTGGTACCAGTCCTTAGAACTGGAAACCATTAGGAGGTGGAGTACGATGTTAGAACTATTCAACAATAAGTATCAAACGTACTCCAGAGTGTCTAATTTTTGTAAGCAGATCCAAGGCTAGAAACAAGGTAATCACAAACCCTTGGATGCTGCCATGGCCCGCTACTACACATTGTTACATCGTTGCCCGGGCCATGGATATGCTCAACGAGATCAACTTCACCACATCGTGGATGGGCTAAGACATGAGACGAGGAGAACCCTTGGGACTTATGCCCAAGAGAGACTATCAAAACTTAGAGCCCATGATGTTCATCGCTTGTTGGAACAAGTAGCAAAAGAAGAAGGTGAACTACAAAAAAGAGAGTGTGCGGAAGAATACAACCATGATCCCTCCCTTCAGAAGAAGGGAGTGAAATTTTGTGATGAAGAGGATGAGTCACCACTCGAAGAGTTGGTGAATAGAGAAACCTTGTCGATTCAAAAACTAACAATAGAAGTAACAACTAAGATGGATCAATTGTGGGATTCCTTAGACTCCATACTTGAAACTGTCTTGAAAATTGTAGAAGAGTCTAAGGAGGAACGAAGTAGTGACAAAGATAAGACAAAGGGGAGAAATTTAGGCCTTGCACATAACAAGGGTAAGGGGAAAATTACTATCTTCGATGAAGTGGTGGATTCAAATATAGACAATGATGGTGGATGTGAGATCTGCCACTATGACCATCCTAAGGGATGTTGTTCAATCATCTCACATCTACTGGAGTTTGGGGTGTATGCACTTAACCCAAGACTCAACCAACGGCAAACACCCCGAAGGTTAACTTATCCTCAAGGTAACCCAAGGCAGTTCCACCAACCACTAACTTACTATCCAAGTGGAACTCCACCACAACCCATCGGATAGCATCAACAGTGGCAATACCCACAGTCATGGGGGATGCCACCACCGAAACAACAATACCCTTACTGGAAACCTGATCCTTATGGCTATTATGTGTAGCAGCCAGTTTCTCCAAGTGACTCTATGAGTCACACAACTCCCCAACGTCACTACCAAGTTTGGGAGTACTTTAGGAGGACTCCTTCTCCTCTGGGAGGCACCCCACATACTCACCATCCTCCAACTCCATCCACACCTCTTCCACCTGTAGTTTCCATACAACCTACTCCAACAATGCAAGGGGAACTCCCTACTTAACCACAACAATGTAATGCTACGAGAGTCGTAAACATTCAACCTAATGCTGGTTCTGACAACTGTAAAAAGAGAAGATCTTTCTTTAGAACCAAAAGCCCAGACAAGCTCTCACAACAAGCGGTTGAGTCTAGGTACACTCCTCCACCATCTAACACTTTAGACCACCCTTCAGTCCAATAGAGCTGTATGCATATGGTTATGTTAATGCATACTGTAACCAACTAGATCAAGGTATGCCACCTTCCCAGGAAACTAATTGATCCTGGAATCCCCTTAATCTATTTACAAATTACCAGAAACAAACCACATAAGGCTCTTCTTGACTTAGGTTCTGAAGTCAACTTAATATCACAAGAGATGTATCAAGCTTGGAACCTGCCCCAACTTAAGAAGAGCAACATCCAACTAGAGCTGGCAGACCAGTCCATCACCATTCCCTTGGGATTGGTGGAGGACATTATTACCACTATGTGTGGTTGGTCCTACCCAACTAACTTCTTAGTGATAGAAGTTAACAGCAATAACAGGGACTTCCCAATTATAATGAGAAGGTCATGGCTAAGTACAGTAGATGCATACCTAGGGATTCATGATCTTTCCTTAGAAATTTCTAAAATAAAAATTTATGGAAAGATCGAGAAGAGAAAAGTTTCATGCATCACATATAGTGACTCATCGAGTGATGACATGGAGGAAATGCCTCCATGTAACAGGTGTGCCCTTGAAATTTTAAAACAAAGATGCTTGTATGTAGCAACCACACAACAAGTAGTAGACACCCCGTGGTTGATAGCTACTCGAAAGAGCAAACATATATGCATGGAACGAACTAAGGAGACAAACTATGCCAATAATGAAGGCATAGCCATGTTAGAATATGAGCGTCGCCAACTCCCACCCCTCAACCTAAGATCATCAATTGGGAGGAGTTGGGCACTTCTACAAAATTCAAATAGACGTTCATTATTTTGGATCTCTCCCTTGCAATTTAGTCATGGGGGAGATGGCTACCTATGCTAATCATATGGGGGCTCTCAATTCTTTTTAAGTTTTTGTTTTACACATTTTTTTTACGCATTTTTGTTTTACAACGTTTTTGTTTTACAAGTTTTTTTCTTACAAATTTTTTTTTACACGTTTTTTTCTTACACGTTGTTGTTTTACAATTTCTTTAACTTTTCTTGTTTTTGTTTTACAACTTTCTTCAACTTTTCTTGTTTTTGTTTTACAACTTTCTTTATCTCTTCTTGTTTTTGTTTTACAACATCGTTATACTTTTCCATTTTTTGTGTGCGTGTGTTATCCACCCTATAAGTTTGTCACCCAATAAGTGTTCTTCATGATGGTATGAACTATTTTCATGTTGATTGCTAATGTTTGGTTTTTACCTTTAAGTCATGATGTTAATACTAAGGTATGTTTCTTTTGATATGGTAGGCAATGAGTTCACTTCATCCATCCATCCACCAGTTTCTATGGTCTCTTTTGGTTTAGAAATGTACAGTCTCCTTCATAATAAAAACTTTAATGAATCGGTGACTAGGAACTTTTCAAACTAAGGAAGGACTCAGGGTTTGAAAAGGGTGTGACTTCAAGGGAACTTTATGCTTCGGTGTTGGCCATTCTCTTGGGTGCTTGGATGTTTTCTTCTTAGGTTTTCTCGCCGTTCCAATGTTACCCAATTATCAGAAGCTGAGACAATAAAAATAACAAAGTCTTTGCATGGTGTGGTTCTCATGCATAAAAACACAAAAAAAAAGAGAAAAAATAAAAGTGAGAATTCAAAGCACACCCCTTGGACGAAATAATCAATTGGGCTACAAGTATTGGTTATGGAACTAAAAATGTTCCCTCTAACTAAGGCCCTTCTCGCTTCCCATTCTCTCCTCTTTGATTTGTCAGAATGGTGGCAACTCTTGGAGAAGGCATTATTGTTACTTCAAGAGGATGGTTTGGCCACATGCATTAATGTGAAGTCACTGGAAGTGGTTTGTTTGAGTTTGGAGTTGGAATGAGATTTACCAAGTCACATTAATCATGAAACACACAAGGGGCTGTACACCACCTTGTTCTTAGGATTCCATTCCATTCTATTCTCTCCATCCTTCTCTCCATTATTCACCTCATTNGAATGTGGGTTTGTTGGGGCATTAAGGACATGAGCCTGCTTTGGGGAGGACCCATTGACATTCCTCTTTGGTGCACCAGTTAAATTCTTTTCCTAACATTTTTGCAATTAATTTTATTTTTCTCATTTCCATCTTGACATCCATTTCATCGATGCCATAGTTGTCCCTTTTTATCTATCTTTCTTACTCTTTTTCTTTCTCCATTCTAATGCTACCGGAGGTTCGCAATTAGTCATGGGGGTACGAGTTCCAATTTTTTCAATTTTCTCCTAGCCTCGATTTTTTCAATTTTTTCCTAACCCCTACACCTTCGATAGTCATCATTAATACATCCCCAGATCCGCAATTATCCATACCACAACCTAGCCAATGGACCTACACCGAAGCAAGGTATTAATTACATAATGATTCATTTACCCTTGCTAATATATGATTGTGTTGTGTATACAGATGGCAATCATACAACAATGGATTGGATCTGGAGCAAACACTTGGAATGGAGCACTGCTGGAAGCAGCTATGCAAGGAGCAAGATTGATGGCGTGCTTACAGATGGACAACGAAAGGTGCAATCTTGGCGTTGACAGCAACAACACTTCTTTCTCTCTTCTCTCTCAGCTGCCAACTAAGGCCTGATGTCAATGTAATAAGGTGTTAACCCTTGTTGTCATGAACACTAGTTTTGTCAAGTCTTGTAATGATGAGTCGTTCACATGTCATCCTATTAGTTCCATTCACCTCAATAATCCCATACCTTCCCAATATTTTGTAAGGAACTCAAGGACGAGTTTTCATTTAGTCATGGGGGTATGATGACACGTGATATCGCATGGGCCATGATATCGTGTACGTGATATCGCAACCGCCATGATATCGCATCCCATGTGATATCGCGTACGTGATATTGTGTCGTCCCCTGCAATATCACATATGTGATATCACAGTGCATTGTCATATCTATAAATAAGAAGCGGCTCTCCCTTGTTTCATCATCCTAGGCTAGAAGTAGGGAAACTCTAGCAGATTGATCACTCTGTAGATAGAATATTTTCCATGTGCCTGCAGTAGGAGTTCTAAAGTGAACAGATCTTTATTCGAGCAACATTGTACCTGAACACAAGTTGTGTATGGCAATAAAGATGAACTTCCTGGATAAACCTTGCAGTGCATGGAATAGGATTTTATTTAATGTTATTTATTACTTTCTCTCTCACCCTTATCTCCTAGTAATGCGGAATGAGTACGACTTGATTACGAGCATTTAAGGATGTATACGGATAATCAAGGAACAAATGCTCATTGCACTTAGGCTAGATTAGATTCTCTCAACCCTTTCCTCCTAGTTAAGTGCCTCAGTACGACCACTTTGAGCACATGCATTACGCATGATGGTCCCAACAACGATTAGCGTTTGGTAGCCACAGTTGCATCAATTCAGGGTGTGTATGGTAAGTGGGAACGGATGCTGACACTAGGTAATTTAGACTTAGTTTATTAGTTAGAGTTAGTGATTAGTATATCAACCCTTCACCTTGTTAGCATAGGAGACATAAAACATAAAAGACTATAAAAATCATATGCCTCAAACTTACTTAACCATACACCATGACAACTACAAGTAAGTCTAGGAAGGCAACAAATGATTAACCCTAAGTGTTCCATGGGGCGTGTAGGCACTTAGTCTGTAGAGTTCAACCAGATCGCATGTGCTACACTCATATTCTTATGGTTGAGTGTAGGGGTACCTCGCCACTCATCAACTATCTTAAACAGGTAGTCATGACATAAGAAAGAAATACATGTACCTCATCTTCAAGGACTCATGATCTACACATACTACAAATATGCTCCTCTTAAGGGAGTTGAATCCATCTTCCACTTTCAATTCTAAGATAACAAGAACTTGAGCAAAGCTTGCTAATAGCATTCTAATACTTGATTGAAATAGCATTTGAGACATAATGAGCTTCTACATCTAGTTTATTAGATCTAATGTAGTATAAATAAAATTATCTCTTACCTTCCACATTAGACCACATCTATGCTAAAACCTTCTACTTAACTAGTTGGTGAATATGCCTAGGATTTTTCTAGCATGTCCTCCTAAGATATATTCAATTTTTTCAACCATTGCATCCATTGAAAATACTAACCATAGTCTTGTGAATCCCAAAAATTGCTTTAGAGAATTTGTTTTACCTTTAGATATGTGAGTTATGAGTGTATGTAATAAATTAGCACAAGGCTTCTACTTTTAAGGGGAATAAATCAAATTTAAATAATAACATTAAGTAAGGTATTTATATCTTCACCTTTAATTCATTGAGAAGAAATATTTTTTGCACTCTTTCAATATCTTTCCAAATTTTAACACCAAGCCAAAATCCCCAAACAACATAGCCATATAATACAACAAGATAGATGATAGTCTAAAACTTTTTTTTGACATCCAAGCCCATGGCCCTAAATCCATACTCTTGTTTTTGAAAGCATATAGAGTCTTAAAACCTCCTATAATTTTCATGCACTTCCCTCACATGTAATTGTTCATATAGATGAGACCCAAATATTTAAAAGAATCTTCTATTTACACATTTATACCTTCAAAATAGAAGTTCTAACAAGTATTTCTTGTATCCTAGATCATTGATTTAGTTTTATCTATATTCACTTGAAGACCAGATGAATGAAAATATTTTTCTAAAATTTGTAACATATTTTGCATACCTTCTAGAGTAGTGGAGATCAAGACAACATCATCTACATATAAAAGAAGATTCACTACTTAGGATCTAACTTTGATAGCATAACTATCTTGCCCCATTGCATAACTATTCTTGCATTTCATTGATAAAGATACCAAACAGATTTGGAGAAATTAGACAACCTTGCTTAACTTTAAATTTACTCTAGAATTAAAATTTTTTCTCTAAATTGCTATATGTAATTTTAATAATCACTTTCCCATATAAGTTTTGAATTGTTACAATAAAATCTTAATGAAGGGCAATTTTATGTGAGGACAACCATAATTTTGAATGGGTCACTTAATCATATTACTTTACAAAATCAATAAAACAAATAAAACTTTTTTATTAGGCATTTTTGAAAACTCTATGCAATATCTCAAAGTAACTAAGTAATCAATAATGAATATCATTTTTTCCTAACTTTTTAATGCTTTTTATTAATGAACTTGAAGAGTTAATACATAAAGCACCAATTCAATTTGCAATTACAGTTAGAAGTCTTATACATCTCTTACTTTATGTTGATGACATTGTCTTAATTTCAAATTTAAGGGATATGTTGCAATCATGCTTAATACTCTTAATGAATTTTTTCAACATAAAATTATGATTTGTAACATAAAATTATAAATTCGCTATAGGAAAAGAAAAGGTGGACATAACCTCTTATTATAAATATCTTGGCCTACAATGCTCCTAGAATTACAATTGAAATTAGTACATTACTCAAAGTTTTTGATGATATGAAACCATTACTTTTTAAAAGCAATGTAGATGTAAAAAGAATCTATTATATTTCTGGATATTCAAAAGAAACTCTAACATACCATTGTTCAACCCACTATTCTCTATTGATGTATTCTATGGGATATTGATTTATCAACTAAATATTGGAAACATATAGAAGAAATTCAAACACTTTTCCTACTTGATGATTTCAAAGTGAAGATATAGAAAAAATATCATATTATGCTTTTTGAAGTAGAGATGATGGCCTTAGAAATTGAAGCTATTTTTAAGTTTATAGCCTACACTTATAATATTTCTAAATTCTTATTGGATAAATACAAAAAAAAAGTGATGACAGAAACCCAAGAAAAAAGATGGTTTCGTAATAAAGTTCTATGGATTAATAAATAGAATATTCAAGAACATATTATTTATTTTGACCTTAAGAAAGTTTATAAATTGGTGAAACAAACAATATTTAAAAAGCTTTGGAAAATGTAGAAGGAAAAAGCATTTTTATTTAAATAATATCAAGGGCTTTACTTCAAAATAAAAATAATTATTTATTAATATTCTTTATCATATGTGATGCACAATTAACATAACACAAATATCATCTTATCATCTAAAAGTTGCAATAAGTAGATGGATCAAAATTCCTTGTAAAGAACAAATATGTTGATTATGCAATATAAATAACATCAAAGATTATTACCACATTTTTCTCCAATCTCTTACATTTAAGCACATTAAACATAAGTGGGATATTACACTTGCAAATTTGGTTAATTTGTTTTAGATGTTACTAAGAATACTTGGTAATTTTCTTAATGATAGTTTCAAAATTCAAGCATATAAATTTCTACCATACAATGAATAAAATTTCAATTTTAGTTTTACTAATAAACTCTACAATGTGAAAAATATCATTTAGAATTTCAAAATTTAACATTTCTAAGATTTCAAAATATTTTCCAACCTTTGCAAATGAATAAATTACCTTACTCATACCACAAATGTGATTTTCCAAAAGATTGCCAAATGTAAAATATCTTCAAATCTTTGTATAATGTACAGAGATGCTCTCTTATCCATTTTAACTACAACTCATCTTTGATTGATCCTAATTTTTTGACATATATACATTGATGCATATATTGAAACATATATTTTTCAACACACCTAAGTATATCTTGATGCAGTTGGTTAGATTTCTATAAGTACTACCTTTCAATCTATGTCAAACATGTTCCTTTTAATAAAAGCTATCAAAATTATTATAGTTTCATTTGTAATTCTTACAAAAAATTGAAAGGTGATAAGTAACATGTGTGTAATGAATGAATGAAATCTAAGTTAATGGACCTTGATGTAATAACACTCCAAATGTAATAAAGCTACGCATTAAAAGAATCTAATTTGTGAAAGTGAGGAATTAAAGATTTGTGATTTTGAATATGTTTGGATATGTGTGATGCAAATAAAAAATTGGACAAGGTTACATACATGAATGAAAAAATTTAAAATGTATTAGTTTAAAAAAATTAAACTCAAGTATTTTATAAAATTATATGAAAAATAAAATAAGTATAATAACTTCATAATATTGATTGCATACCATTGATGCTATTAAGGCTTAAAATTACATAAAAGATTGCAATAAAAAATCATTTGTCTTTGATTACATACATAATAGAGTTAAATCACATTTCATATTCGATTTCTCATATAGCAAAGTTAAAGAGCATGAAATTTAAAATCCTAATCATTACCATCCTAGTATTCTTCCAATAAGATAGGCTTGACTACATGATTTCTATTTCATCATTTGCCTCTATGAAGATCTAGATCTATATTTATTTGCAATTTCTTTAGCTCATGTTCATTCAATTTTTTTCTTTTTTCTTAAATCTTCCTTTTGGTGGCTTTCTTGGAATAGTGATGTAGCAACTTATTTTTATAGGCTCATTATTTAATCTTCTTTGCATATTGAAACACCACTAATTTCGGCCCATCACTTTGAAACGAGGACGACCTAAGCCCTCCTCGACATTCAGGAGGCAAAACTGGACTAAGGCATTGTGCTCACACCTAGCCTGCCCAAGGCAATCTGCTCACCCTCAGCGTAACCAACTCCAAACAGCATCAAAATCAAGTCAAAAGGTGAAGGACACACTGTGGGCATGCTGTGGTCACACTGCAAGTTGAGTCCAGCATGACCAACTCTCAAAGCCTCCAAATCAAGTCAAAACAATCAGATTCGCAAAGGAGCAAATCATCCTCGAGCTCACCATCAACAACCTCTAGACTTCAGCCTCAAGAATCTCCAAATTTAAGTCAAAAATTGCAAGTTTTCATAGGTGTTTTTAGGTCACACTACAGGTCATGCTGTGGTCATGCTGCAGCGTGAGTGCAGCATGGCCTACCAAAAAGGGCTCAAGAACAAGACACATCAACCTCAGTTTTCAACCTCAAGATCACACACAAGTAGGTAGTAGTCACACTTCAAGAATTAGGCTTCAAAATTTAGAAATCGGTGTCAAAACATGTCTTTTTCCCCACTCACGCTGAAGGTCACGCTGATCGTGAATACAACGTGAGTGCAGCGTACACACGCTGGATGCTGGGACACACACGCTAAAGACAAACGCTGGGCGTGAATGCAGTGTGAGCATGCTAAAGCTCAAATCAACACATGCTGAAGCCCACATCCATTCATGCTGGAAGCTCTGGAAGAATAGAACCACCTCAAGCAGCCACAAAACCCTTCAGATCAACATCCTGCAGTAGTCAACACAAATTCAGAAGTTTCAATGGAGCCAAAACCAATTTTTCTTGTTGTACATTATCATTTCATTGTAAATCTTCACTTGTGGGCTTGTTAGGCCCTCACGGTCCAAATTGTATGTGCTTCCATGGGCTTGAGTAAGCCACACATTGTAAGATACAATGCACCTGGTCAAGAACATAGCCTGCTTACACACGACCAACTCACACACAGCTGTCTAGCAGACACGTGTCACACAATCTTGTTTCCTCTCATCTCTCGGTCGTTGATTCCATCCACAGATTTTGTGCCCGAGCCTAGCCAAACCCTATAAATACCCTATCAATTCACTTAAATGGGAGTCAACAATTTTGAAGAAAGAGCAACTCTGAACCTTGGATGCTCAAGCACATGACACTCCTAGCATCCAAGCACCCGCAAACACATCACCACATCACTTCGGGGCTTAGCGCTTGACTTGCTATCATACATGCAACTATGCTTTGACCGATGCACACTCTTGTTAAACAATACAATACAGTTTCATTATTTCCTTTAATTTATATTATTTACTCTATTTACAATATAGGTCTATTTACGCTTCGTTTACAATTTAGTCTCTGTTTACGCTCTGCGCTCTATTTACATTTCATGTCACTTTTTACATTCCATTTACATTCTATTTACACCGTTTACGATAACCCTAATGCTAGCCGTAGTTTACGCTCGGGGAAGTCCTTAGTTGATTTGCATGCAAACCATCCAAGGCACTCTACCTTCGTTCTCTTTTCCAACTTGCCCTTAGGTGAAGGCAGGGTCAGTTGTGCATGCCCAATGATCTTTCGGTGTCTGTTTTCCCTTCCAGCCTTACACTAACGATTTAGGTCAGTATAGTAAATTGGCGTTAGAAGGAGCGCCTAACATGTTTACCATTTAATCAAAACATTAATCACCTTACCTGTTAAACATTGCATAGATCAAGTGCTGAAACTAAACCCCAACCTATCAGGTAGCTTGCACATGCTCATCTTGCCTTACTCATGCCTGTCATGCAATTTTCATGCTCCCTATTGGTCATGCTGCAGTTACGCATGCTGGCTTACACAAGCTACAAGTCACATCGAGCTGCTCATGCTATCCACCTATCATGCAAGTTGAGCTACTCATGCTATTAGTCACACTGCAGATTTCCACCCTGCTTACACACGTTGTCTGCCAATCACGCTGAGCTTGCACACGCTGTGAGTTACTCACATTTGCTCACGCTGCACGCTGCACGCTGCTAGCTGCTCACGCAACATGCTACCAATTAGGACACACTACCATGGAATCCTCCCAAATCAACCCTACTTACACAATCCTCACACCAAAACAGTGTAACTTTATCTACGTCAAGATCCAAGCTAACCTACCTATCGATCGCGTAGAGAGGGAAGCAAAACAAAACTATGAGCTCATCCACAAGGGAGGTCGTGAGTTCATTCTCTCACCATTTGACATAATCCATTTCTCTGAACCTCATCATCAACTGATATCTTAGCTCCTCATGGCAAGGAGTCAATTCTTACAGTCACCCCCAATAGATCCTCATAGTGGAGATGAGGAAGATGTTTTTGTGGCCCAATCTGAGCATGGAGATTCGTACCATTTGTACCATACTGGTAGTCCTCATGCCCACACAAACCTATCATTCCAACCTCTAATTGGGATGTCATCAATTATACCAGCTTTCACGTCCACCTGCTACATACCACAGATACAAACCTATGGAGAACCTTTCATTACTCCAACCCAACATGTCCAGGGTGTCACCTCACAACCTGTGGCTGGGTAGTGGTTTCTTCTAGCAACTCAATAATACCAACCTACTTACTATAGCGTACCACACTCTGCAATCCCATCTCTCAATGTTGCTCCACCACAACCACCAACAAGCCAACAGCCTCCCTTTCCACAAATAATACAACAGTTGAGTTATTACCAACTGCAATTTACTCAACCCACCAGTATTCCCATTGCCTAAGAGTGGACAAACACACAAAAAATGATGTATTCATTAGCTGAGGAGTTACAATGCCTTAAAACTATAAACATCGAGGAAGCGAAGGTGCTGGATTTCTATCAAGATGACCCAATCCACCCTTCAGTCTCACCATTAACCTTGCCAAAGGGAATCTCGTTGCCTCAACTGACCAAGTATAATGGATAGGGAGATCCAAATGCCCATCTTGTAACATTCCATCTAGAGTGTCTATTACTTCAAACTTGGACTCATGCAATTCTGCATATATTCGCCATGTCCCTAATGGGAAAAGCCCTAAACTGGTACCGAACCTTACCTCGTAACTCCATATCCTCTCTAGAGGATTTGCTGCATCAGTTCGTTACCCACTTTAAATACAATTTAAATCCCAAACCCACACTAGAAGGTCTAATTCAAATTAAGCAAGCGTCATTAGAGCCAATGTAAAAATTCATTCAAAGATGGAGTGCAGCCCTGAACGAACTTCATGAGCCCATACCTGAAACATACATGCTTACCATTTTTAAGGTGACTGCGAATGAATTTATTAAATCAAAACTTTACTATTTAAAATCCCATACCTTGAGCCAAGAATTTGTGCAAATTAAAGACATAGAGGAGGTAGCACAATCAAGCAATGACCCAGCATATGTGGCCTCCAGAAACCAACACACTGGCAAGCAAAACACAACAGTAGCAACAATGGCCGAAAACACAAAAGTAACCAACTGGGGCCTAACAGCTAAGAAACCCAAAGCCCCAGCTGACAAAGTTGCCAACTTTAGCACCAACTCACCTACATCGGTAAGGGCCACCCTAAGGCCCAACTTTCAACACAAGGACTACTCAAAGTATGCACCACTACTGATGCAACCCTCTCAACTACTGGAGTAACTCTTGAAAGCCGAGAAAATCCAACACAAACACGTGTCAGTGATTACCCATCAAAAACATGATAAGTACTGTGAATTACTAAGGAACCCCACCTTAGCAGTACCAAATGAGCCCCCAATCCAAAAACATTTTAAATTGGACCAATATTGTCATTACCATCAAATGGCTAGTCATAGTACAGACAACTATCGTGCTTTGCAAGATGACTTGCAGGGAATGATAGAACAAGGCCAGTTAGCGATTGACATGGTAAGTCACTCCAACACAAACAACGCCTCCTATGTCATAAAATCAATTAGCATAGGTGGCAAGACCAAACCTATGCAAAAACCCTTTGTGATCCATGTGCCTCCCAGCAAGGCAAGGGCCCCCTCCACCTCCACAAGTAAGGGGCCTCCCTTTGTCATCAAAGTGCCACCTCATAAACCCACAACATCCTTTATGGTAAAAGTTCCACAAAAATCGTCTGCTAAGACGATAAACTGGCAACAACCATCTAGTGTGATGTTAAACTGTCAACCACCATCCATCATGATGTTAAACACACAAGTTGCTCCAGCGATATCCACACCAAGTCCAAGTTCCAGCAACTTGGCCACATACAAGCAATGGCAACCCAAGTCACCAACACCTAAACCAGAAACCAATCCTAGCTCTACCCCTAGGGCCACTAAACAAAAACCCTTATGCATTGCCCCTCCACAAGAGCTCTACATTATGGCTCACATAATAGATGAGGCTCCCACCACGACAAACATAAACGATGACCTCGCAGACATACTATCTCATATACACAATGCATTAAAACATAAGAATGTAATACCTACCTTACTCGACCTCGTCTTAACATCATCAAAGCATCGTCAAGCACTAGCACATGTGCTCACCTCCATCCCTACTACAGAAAACATGTCTCCAACTGAAGACGCATTCACGGAGCCATTACATCCCCTGTACCACAAGATACAAACACAATGACTCTAACCTTTTACAACAATGATGTCAAGATCAACCCCAAACAAGGGGAGGTCACACATGCACTGTTGAACATTAGTGTAAGCATCGGAAAATACACAGTATGCAAAGTACACATCGATGATGGTGCATCAGAAAACGTTGTTACACACTCTGTCGTCGAACAATTAGGCCTAATGCACAGCATTCAACCGACAGAAATTGAGTCTCTAAACTCCTTCGATGGAGCACGTGTAGCCATTAAAGGAACAATCCACATCGCCTTCACGATAGGAGACCAACACCCCATGTTTGCAAACTTTACAGTTGTCGATAAGATGCTAGACTACAACATGATCTTAGGATGCCCCTGGCTAGCTAGGTCATGCGCAGTGTCATCTACCATCCACCAAGAACTCCACTTCCTCCAAAAAGGGAGGGAGACCATCATACGTGGCAACAATGCCCCATCCACCCAATAACCCTTCACAACCTCTATCCGAAATGATGTTAAACTATCCCATGTCCGAAATGACGTTAAACTAACAAGGGCCCAAAAAGGCCTTAAACTAGCTTACGGCCCAGAATAGCCTAAAACTATCACTTTTTGCATTTCTTTCCTTTCATTCATCCATTTTAACTCTGTTTACGACAGGTGTTGATTGATGTAGTTTTCTTTCTAGTTGATTTTTGCAGTATCTTGCAGGCACACAGCATGACCATGCATGCAGCATCACACCTTACACAAGCAAGGTAAGCACAAACAGTCTGCTATGACTATAAACTAGCACAGCTCATCCTTGAGCCATGACTTGAAACTGACACCATAGAATAGTCCTGGCATCATGACTTAAAACTGATACAACAAAAAAGTCCTAGCATCATGACTTAAAACTGATACCACAAATGGTCCTAGAGTCATGACGATAAACTGACACCACAGAGCTCCGTTCGGTATGACACTAAACTGCCATGTTTGTCTACCATGACATGAAACTAGCACTAGAATCCACTAAGACTATAAACTAGTTTGCCTCTTTACAATCCGCCATGAATTTAAACTAGCAATGCACCGTCTGCTACAATGCTAAACTAGTGCCATCCAAGGGGTTACGACATGAAACTAACCCGTAACAGTCCGCTAAGACTATAAACTAGCGACATCATCAACGACCAGGAAAAAAACTTGAAAAGATGTGTTGCTGCAATTGGTTGTACATGTTCCACAAAGACTTGCTGCATGATTTGTCTCATGGACACTAATGAAGTTGATGTTGTTCATAATTCTACTTGCTTTAAAAATTGCACATGCTGACTCCATCTCCTTGTTTAAAGTGCTTAGCTAACCATTTCATTTGTGGTTTTCTTGTCTTCTTAGAGTTGTGTTTGCAGGATGAAACTCCTAAGGTGTTCATGCATAGATGCACTTCATCGTCAGAACAAGGTATCACATTCTTCTTGATGCATGTAACTAGGTTAATCAATCTATTCATAAGTACATTCCCAACTCCTAATACATCCCCTATTTTCCCATCATGTCCTAATTATCCTATTCAATTACACCCCCTTGATACATTCCACTCATCTCAAAACTCTTGATATACTGTTGCACACTATGACTCTCTAAGCAGTTGCAACGCAAAACATAGTACACGGTACATGACACAAAATGCAAGTGCTCGAATATGAGCATAGCACTAAAAAAAGCTCTTTCAAAAAGAATAAAAAGAACAAAAGAACAAAAAGGTCAAAGAGAAAAATGCACGAAAAAGGTCTTCATGACCCCGTTGACATCATGAACCAAAGACTATTGGCCATTCTCATACAAGCCCCAGGCGAGAAGGCAATTGTCTTGAAAAATAGTTACACTCATGTCTCAAAGAGACCATGTTGCACATCATCATGTGGCTTTGGCTATTTACAATGGGCCTCATAAACACTCTTTAAGAGTCCCGTTTCTCCAAAGAACGCACCTCCTATGTCTTGGCTCCTTGAGTCTGTTGAACACTGGCTATGGATAAGGACCAATGACATAACTTGTTCACGTAAGAGCATTCCTTTCCCATAATTCCAACAGTAATTATCATCCTTGACTAACTCCCGACTTCCCCTAGTTACAACCAATCCCCTCCCCTTGCATCTCAAACTACACTTCCCCGATCTAATGTACTTTTGGACACAGTGCGATGACATCCGGCCAAGGGCTGATAGACAATGCTTGGTACTTGGTTGTTCATGGTGTTTTGCACTTCTTTGTTGATGCCTCTTGGGTGGATTCCTCCAAACATCAACAAAGAGGGGCCACTGAAAGGCCACTAATTTTGGCCCAACACTTTGAAACGAGGATGACCCAAGCCCTCCCCAACATTCGAGAGGCAAAACTGGACTAAGGCATTAAGCTCACACCCAGCCTGCCCAAGGCAGTCTACTCACCCTCAGCGTAACCAACTCCAAACAGTGTCAAAATAAAGTCAAAATGTGAAGGGCACACTGTGGGCATGCTATGGTCACGCTACAGGTTGAGTCTAGTGTGACCAACTCTCAAAGCCTCCAAATCAAGTCAAAAAAATCAGATTCTCAAAGCAGCAAATCATCCTTAGGCTCATCATCGACAACCTCTAGACTTTAGCCTAAAGAATCTTCAAATTTTAAGTAAAAAATTTCAAGTTTTCATAGGTTTTTGCAGGTCACACTACAAGTCACACTGTAGTCGCACTGCAGCGTGAGTGTAGCATGGCCTACCAAAAAGGGCTCAAGAACAAGACACATCAACCTCATTTTCAACCTCAAGATCACACAAGTAGGTAGTAGTCACACTTCAAGAATCAGGCTTCAAAATTCAGAAATTGGTGTCAAAATGTGTCTTTTTCCCCACTCATGTTGAAGGTCACGCTGAGCGTGAATACAGCGTGAGTGCATCGTACGCACGCTGGACGCTGGATGTTGGGACACACATGCTGAAGACAAACATTGGGCATGAATGCAGCATGAGCATGCTGAAGCTCAAATTAACACATGCTGAAGCCCACATCCATTCACGTTGGAAGCTCTAGCAGAACAGAACCACCTCAAGCAGCCATGAGACCCTTTAGATTGACATCCTGTAGTAGTCAAATCACAAATTCAGAAGTTTCAACAGAGCCAAAACCAATTTTTCTTGTTGTAAATTATCATTTCATTGTAAATCTTCACTTGTGGGCTTATTAGGCCCTCATGGTCCAAATTATATGTGCTTCCATGGGCTTGAGTAAGCCACACGTTGTAAGATACAATGCACCTGGTCAAGAACATAGCCTGCCTACACACGACCAACTCACACACAACTGTCTATTGGACACATGTCACACGATCCTGTTTCCTCTCATCTCTCGGCCATTGATTCCATCCACGAATTCTGTGCCTGAGCCCAGCCAAACCCTATAAATACCCTGTCAATTCACTTAAATGGGAGTCAAAAATTTTTAAGAAATAGAAACTCTGAACCTTGGACGCTCAGGCACATGAGACTCCTAGCATCCAAGCACCTGCAAACACATCACCACATCACTCTGGGGCTTAGTGCTTGACTTGCTATCACACATGCAACTACGCTTTGACCGGTGCACACTCTTGTTAAACAATACAATATAGTTTCATTATTTCCTTCCATTTATATTGTTTACTCTGTTTACTCTTTGTTTACAATATAGCTCTATTTATGTTTCATTTACAATTCAGTCTCTGTTTACGCTCTGTGCTCTATTTACATTTTATGTTACTATTTGCATTTCGTTTACATTTCGTTTAGATCGTTTACGATAGCCCCAGCGCTAGCCATAGCTTACGCTCGAGGAAGTCCTTGGTTGATTTGTGTGCAAACCATCCAAGGCACTCTACCTTCGTTCTCTTTTCCAGCTTGCCCTCGGGTGAAGGAAAGGTCAGCTATGCCTGCCCAATGATCTTTCGGTGTCTGTTTTCCCTTCTAGCCTTACACCGACGATTTAGGTCAATACACATATGTGCAAACCATCTATGATATCATTTCAATAACTTATCTAAAATATAAGGCACTTCAAATTTTCCTATAATGTTTGTATTGTGTAGTTTATCTCATATAGTAACATTTAACATACATCTAACTATTCACATTTATACCACACTAACTTGTTATTTGTGCCTCTTTTGTATTGGTCAACATTTAGCACCATATAATATAGCAAGCTTGATTGCTATCCTATAAAATTTTTCCTTTAGTTTTATTGGGATTTTTTTATTACATAGAATACTAAAAGCCTCTCTTCATTTTAACCATCATAACTCAATCCTATTTCTTATATCTTTATCAATTTCACCATCTGATTAGAGTATTGATCTTAGGTAGTACTATTTTAAGGAAGGACTTTTTGGTCTTGAATTCTCACTTGTACTGTACCATTGTTTATGTTTTTATTAAAATTGCATTTCACATATTTTTTTTACTTCTACTAATTTTTATGTCTTTTGATTGTAGAGTATGTCTCCACATCTCCATTTTAGAAGTAATATTTTCTATAGTTGTATCTACCAACACAATATCACCAACAAATAACATATATCAAAGGATTTCATCTTGTATTTTCTTTATTAATGCATACACAATAAGGCAAAATAAGTACAAAACAAATGCATACACTTGATGTAATCTTGTTATGATTATAAAATGAGATGTGGTTGTACAAGTTGTTTTAATTTTAGTGATAGCTCCTTCATATATGTCTTGAATTACTTTAATATATTTATCAAGGATGTTTTTCCTTAGTAAGGCCCACTAAATAATATCTATAGGCACTATTATATGATTTTTCTAAGACAATCAAGATCATATGTTGATTTTCTCTATGTGTTTTGAATTTGATCATGAATTGTCATATAAAAAAATGCCTCTATAGTAAATCTCTCTAGCATAAATCCAAATTAATTTTCTAATATTCTAAATTCAAGTCTAAGATGTTGCTCTATTTCTTTCCTCTAAAGCTTCATAGTATTGCTTATTAGCTTAATCTCCTTCTAGTTTGCATAATTTTACACATTTTCTTTATTTTTGTAGATGATAAAAACAATGTTCTTTCTCCAATTATTGAGAATTTCTTAATTTTTTAAAATTTTGTTAAATAATTATGTTAGCCATATAGGAACCACCACTTGGAGTGATTGTAAGGTACATGTTTTTCAAGTCGTAAGACTAGGTGTTACATTAGAAATCATCATAGTAACAAGATTTGACACAACCTAACACAAATTTGAGCTAGATAGTCTCGTGGCCACTAAATGGTTCAAAAAAGCTAATCTTTCAATTAATCTCCCTCAAATTGAAAGGGGTCTTGCACATTGTGGAAAAAATCCAACAATCTAAGCCAAATGTTTTTGACAAACATGAGTGAAGTAAAATCCAAAGAAAAACCATGTGCATGGAATAACCAATAAGAAATGAACAAAAAAAAGCATATAACATAGAGAAAAATGAAATAGAGCATTATACAACATGAGAAAGATAAACAAGGATACATGTGGTTGGTTGTAGAAAAGCACAAAAAATCTAGAAAAAGCTAAACCTAAAAGAAAAATTCTCGAAATAGATCTAAAATGAATTTGGATAAAACCAAGAAATGCAAAATCAAAAAAGGGTAGATCTAGATTACAATGCAAATAAGAAAGTAGGAACCTACAAGAGGTGTACCAAGGATCAAAGGTGTCTGACAAGAAACTGTGTTACACTGTTCCTTCTTCGATGTGTACACCTAATCCAAATTGATGGGAACAATAGTATATTCAGTGGCTAACATAGCAAAGAAATGGATCATATTGGTGCATAGACCTAATTTCGAGTAATTCTTCATGTGTCAGGAGGACAACATGAAGGGGATATAATGCATTAGTAAAAAAGGAAAGAGAAATCAACAAATTTGATATCTCTAGAAGTAAATAGAAGTTATTCTCTATAGAGGTAAAATTTTTGGAAAGGATTTCCAAATCACCAATTGCAAAGAATGCTAACTACACTAAATAGTAGAGATAGATGAGACTATTGAGCATATCTCTAAAAGCCAAAGGAAGGATATGCTAACCAACCAACTAGAAAACCTCTTTCTTTTTATGGGTATCCTCCTATTTATAGGTAGAAAATGCCTTATAAAGTATGAAGAAATGATATCTAGGGCCCATAGAATCTTCCAAAAGGTTCTAGAGCCTTTTGGATAGGAGAGTCAACATATAGATGTGAATATTGACATTGGACATTTAATGTAGGATCGATATTGGATGTTAAAGAGCTAGCATGCTACAAAAGTAATTCTTTATGTTGGAAGACTAATGCTAGATGTTAAAAGTGAGACTAATGCTAGATGTCAAAAGCTAGGGACAAGATTGATACTAAAATTAACGTTGGATGTCAAAACCAAAAGTCATAGATGAAAAGCCAAAATGACTCTATTGATGATACAAAACATCATTTTTGGCAAGCCAAAGATAGAGACCCAGAAACTATGTTGCAAATGATGCAAGACGTCAAATTTTGAGTGCTAAAGATGGGTCTAAGTTGAGAAGCCATGGAATGCACCTAGGACTCTATCTTATGCAAAAGAAGCCAAAGTGGATACAACATTGAGTTTGACCTTGGGTAGAGCCACTTGAAAGATGTTAGGCTTTCATTCATACACCTTCCTCCCTAGACCCCTCCTTAGTGGAATGAGCATTGAGCCTTAGATGATGATCCTTTAATTGTGCTAGCCATGAAACTCCTATATTACTTGATGCTTTCCAAGCTTCTATAGCAATTTTAGCTAGTTCATGAAATTTCAAATACCTTTTAAAATAAAATAAAAATTTAGAAAAAAGCCTTGGAAACACCTTATTCTTAAACATAAATATGAACTAAAAATGATGTACCTATAGGTAATCATAATGTATGTTGGATCTTGAAATATAACATCTACCCCCGTAATACTTTCATAGAAATTTATTTATAACTTGGTGATGAATCATTTTTTGTTAGGCCTCGATGTCGGAGCCTATGATGTGTTATCGAATATCCAATATCACAAGATGTGTGTCAACCTATAAATACAACACTTGGGCACATGCTTCACCCATCTTTCCATTAGTTGTTAGCAAAGCTCTTGCAATTTGTTTTCCCCAGAGTTACAATATTTTTTGAATGCATATAATAGCATTCAAAGAAGTGTATAGATATTTATTCAAGTATTGATGTACCTAAGCACCTCAATGTGAACGACAATAAAGATAAGCTTTTCTAATTAAACCTTGTAGCACCTAGAATAGATTAATGTTTCCTTATGCACTTAATATTCATGCAATTTACCTTAATGTTCCTAAGCAATTAATTAATGTAAATTAAATAGCAAACATAAACACAATCACTTTGAGCATACCTTCAACACTTGGTAACCCCAATAGTGCTTAACACTTGGTAACCCATTGGCACTATAATATGTTTAGGATGTGTACAGAAAGTGGGAATAGATGCCTATGTTAGAATTAGTTAAATATTGACTAGTTATTAGATTAATTAAGAATTCAATTACTTTATTCTTATTCTTAGATGACTTAATTCATAAAAGAAAAAATTGATAAAATCATATGCCTCAGTTACACTTAACCATACACTTTCACTTCACAAGTGGAATTGGGAAGACAATGATTACAATGATTAGATTCACCTCCTACAAACTAGTGTACTTCAAGAGCTAAAGTCTACGAAATTCTACCAGATTGCTGAGTGAATGCTAGTGATTTGTATGGTTGAGCGTAGGGTACACTCACAACTCATCACTTGGCATTGTCCATTAGAATCAATCTTATGACTTAGAGCTTCCAAATCAAGAGTCTTACATGGGACTAACACCTCATTGTGTGCAATAGTAGTAATAGATGTTAAATAACAACAATGGAATGTATTATAGTGATTTTTATTTATTTGTAAATCATTCTTTTACTCATGTGGTACAACATGGTAACTTGCATAGCATCCATCACACTAAGGTAAAGATTTCTATGATTATATGTAAAGCATTGAAGCCATGACCAAGGTATAAAATTTAAGCATTTTGATGAATAGAGGAGTAAAAGTTAGATAAAAATTCAATGTAAATGCACAAATAGATTACATCAAGCCATGCCCAATCATAAGTCTATACTTCATTTACTTTTTAGTTACATTTATTATAATTCAATAATATTTTATATAACTAAACTAAATTTGGAGGCGTCACAGCTTAAAATATTTTTTGAAAAAATATTTACCCACAAAACATATTATCAAATTATAACTTTATAATTTAACATTGTCTACAAAAATCATAACCTAGAGCTTTCAAATCAAGAGTCTTAACACCACTTTAATACCCTATTGTTAATCAAACTAAAGGTGACTTAGTATTATTTGTAACATATGATTCGCTTAATTATGCTCATGATGATGAAGGTTTGAACATTTTATGTAACATAGGACATCTTATATTATCCTTTACAAATTAGTGTGATTTCTCATATAATTTTATTATATAAACATTACATATTCAATTTATACTTGTTTATCTTGTTAGTTCTAGCATACACTTTGGACAATCATACCTCACTCAATTTTCATACCCATGTTGCAAATTTCAAATAAGAAGAAGAAATGAATTCAAAAAGCCAAAGTTCAAGATAATGGAGGGACATATTTACATATAGAAATGTAGCAAAGTCAAGTGGACATATGAAGACAAAAGGTAAAATTCAAATTAAAGAGAATATAAAGAACAAGATGAAAGATTAAGTGAAGACAAAATATAATTTTTGTAACATATGTACAAAGCTATGTAACCATTCAACAAATCCTTTATGACTTCTTGGATGTAATAAAAATCTCTAGTTTCTAGTTTCCATTTTCCATATTTGAATTTTCATGACATAGGAAAAAATAAGATATTCTATTTATTTTTTTTCTTTTATAAAAGATTGATGGACTAATGTATTTAAATAATGGCCCCAATCACTCATATCCCTTCAATTTCCATTCCATTTTCCATTTAAAAAAATGTTTGAACAATAAGGTGTTAGCCTAGTGGTAAGACTCTTGATTTGAAAGCTTCAAGTCATGGGTTCAATTCTAGTTGGTAATGCTAAGTTATAAATTTCTAGTTGGACTATATATCTTAGGGTGTACCTATATTACAATTATGTCAAGGTTCAAATGCTTCAGTGATAAGATAGTTTTGATTATGAAATTTCCTCCAACAATTCATCAATTTCTTCATTTAACGTATTAACATTTATTCACCACATATCATCACTTCATCAACAATTCATCATCATCTTAGCATTTACAACATTCATCAATAATTACTTACATCATCTCATAAGCATTACCAAAATTACCATATTCATTCCATTTCAATTTTAGCATTATATTTGGAAGACTAAAGGTCATCAAGATTGAAGGACTTAATTCCTTATCAAATTCAAATTAATTTGATCAATTCTTCATTATAGATGGTTTAGCTACTTAGGGTGACATTAATAATTTAATCCACATTGAAATCTAATTTTAGAATTCATCAAAATTCAAATTTTTTACCTCATCAAAACCCTACCATAACTCGTGGTATTCTCAAAAAATAGACCATGACTCATGGTTAGCTTGTGGTTATGAAAATAATCAATCACAGCTTGTGGTATTTTTCCAAAACTCCTAGTGAAGTGTTTTGACAAAATCAAATAGTTTAGGATGACATTTTCCCAAGCCAAATTTGACTGATCAAATGAACTCTAATTGAGTTAAACTTTTACATGTAGATAGATCTTTTCAAGAGCTTTCCAAAAATCCTAAGATCACCACAAAAATATAAATAACGAGGGAGTCAAAAGCTCTCAAAATTAACTCAAAAATGTGAATTTTTATCACAATTCGTGGTATTATCAATTTTAAATTTTTTGACTATTTCATCAATCCATGACTCATGATGTCCTCATGATCTACTTGTTGTATCATTAGATTTGAATTTTTTTCTAGTTTTCAAGACTACAACCCATGAATAGCTCATGGTTAAAAGACCATGACTTGTGTTGTAATAACATGACTCATGGTGAGAAAATTTTGAACTAATTTGATCAAATTTGATTAAAATTTGAGAATTTTCATCAAGGAATTCCTCCTTCAAATCCCTACATACCTTATACAATACATTTACACATGTATGTTATAAGCTTCAATAAAGGAATATAATATACAAATAATCAACTTAGTAAAACTTAACCATATGAACTAAACTAATCTACAAATGAGCATTAAGAAGATAATGATAATCATGCTAATGTGTCTTAAGTTTAAATGCAAAAAATCCTTGATTATAATGTTTTTTTTTGTTAGATTCATATAGTAGAATGTTCGTACTGCCTGTTGTTTTTTAATCTTGTTCTTTTTTCTTGAGGGGTTTAAAGATAGTAGCATTTACTTTAATAGATTCAAGCTACATCAACTTCTAAAGATCTTAAAACTCTAATAATATATATATTCAAAAATACAATGACTATACTTTTATTGGTAGTCTAAGAACCTAATTTTAAGGCTAAGATAAATATAATTTCATTCTTACCTTGATACTACTATGTTAACAAATTGTTGTTGTCATCATCCTAGGCTTGTTCTAACATTGATGCTTAAGTCCTCTTTCCCAGTTCCCTCTATTAAGAGCTAAATCTTGATTTATTTGCAATTTCATTATATCTACTTTGATTATTTTTTTATCATGTCTTTTTTAATTTTTCTTTGAATGGGTTTCTTTGAACTATGATATGACAATATTTTTTGAAAGGTTTACTATATAGTCTTCTTTAAGATCAGTAAGGTGCAACTCAATTGATTAGGACATGTTGCTTGTTGATGGGACTCGATATCGCATCCTCCCCCGCGATATCGCGTATGCAATATCGTGGTGCGTCGTCATATCTATAAATAAGAGGTGGCTCTCCCTTGTTTCCTCATCCTAGGCTACACAGTAGGGAAACTTTGGCAAATTGATCACTCCAGAGATAGAATATTTTCCATGTGCCCGCAGTAGGAGTCCTAAAGTGAATGGATCTTTATTTGAGCAAACATTGTACCTGAACACAAGTTTGTGTATGG